>FR990053.1:1212500-1812500 GCA_905404095.1 Glaucopsyche alexis
AGTAAGTAATATAAATTTTGTATAGCCAACAACATTAGTCTCAACTTACAAAAGAGAACAATATACAATTACTTCGAGAGTTGTGAAGATGTACAAACTTAATACACAATTAACATGCGAAATATTGTACAATACGTTTCATATAAGAATATAAGAATAGGAACGTCAATGACTTTTTTCTGTAAAATATCACTTAAAAAGTGCGATTTGCTGAAATACTTATGTGTATGTAATGTATGTGTGACAATAAAAACAAAACACAATATGGGCGGTTATAATGCTTCCAAATTAAATGACACTTGTTCACCAATCACCACGCAATAAAGAAATACAACAATGACTTTAGAATTTGATTTTTTTTTGTTTAGTTTACATTTAGATTACATTGAATCAGTACGGAGTATAGAAAAAGTTCTATATTTTCGAAATCGAATCGACAATTGAAAATCGATTAACTTATGCCAGTTTAGTAACTGATTAATTTATGCCAGTTTAGTAACAGCAATTCACCGGTTTCCAGTGACAGCTAAATAACGGGATCCTCTTCTTTCGCATAATTTTATTTGTCATAATTTCATTTGGCATACCTCACTTGGCATAATTTTTATTACGCATAATATTACTTTGGCATAATGGTTTCTTGGTATACTACATCATTAGGCATAAATATCATTTAGACTAATATTGTTTGTCCTAATTTAATGAGGCAAGTAAGGTCGTAAGGCATACTTTTTCTGGTCATAATAATACTTTGGCATAATTGTTTTTTGGCATAAACTCATTAGGCATATTTTTTTTCATAATAAATTCAAGGCATTCTATCACAAGGCACAAATATGCATAGAATGGAACGACATTTTACGTGGTAGAGCCATGCTTCGGCACGAATGGGCCGGCTCGACCGGAGAAATACCACGGGCTCACAGAAAACCGGCGTGAAACAGCGTTTGCGCTGTGTTTCGCCGAGTGAGTGAGTTTACCGGAGGCCCAATCCCCTACCCTATTCCCTTCCCTACCCTCCCCTATTACCCTATTCCCTCTTAAAAGGCCGGCAACGCACTTGCAGCTCTTCTGATGCTGCGAGTGTCCATGGGCGACGGAAGTTGCTTTCCATCAGGTGACCCGTTTGCTCGTTTGCCCCCATATTTCATAAAAAAAAAGTTAAGGTTAAGGTAATTAAACGCATATTTATGAAACATTAAAAGCAGGTATTACACTCATTGTACCTAGTGTAACATGTGTAACAGTAGGTTAAGTTGCGGCGGGGTGGCCCTTGGGCCACCCGTAAGCCGCTAACATGTTTAAAATAATTAATACGAAAGGTTATTAATGCAAAAACAAAACTTACTTTATCCTTAAGTGCATTGGGCTCGTGGTTATGGCTCGTGTTTTTTGTCCGAGTTTAATTTCGTAATCAGTCGAAAATTACAATTATAATTGTTATTTCGTCTTAACTCCAACACCCAGTTGAATTTATCATTCATAAGTATGTGAAAAAAATGCTACAAAGAAGTATGCGTAAATATAATAGTATGCTTAAATATCATTATGCGTAAATATATTTATGCTTTTTAATATTATGCATAAAAATATTATTCTTAATTAATATTATGCGTAAAAAATATATGCCTTACAATAAGTATGCCTAACAATTATTATGCTTTTAGTAATTATGCGAAAAAAAATTATGCTAAGAAAGTTATGACAAATTAATAATATTATACCCTAAATAACTACACCTAATACCTATACCAACATCTACAACTACAACCTGCACCTACATATTCTGTCAGTTGTCACTTGTCACCCCCCAACCTACTCTCACCTACAATTTCGACACCAAAATTACACCTATTACCTAGTACCTACCTAAGCCTACATCTACGTATATACCAAGTACCAACCTACTCTTCATCCACCTACAATTTTAACACCAACAAAAACGGGAAAGTTCGAGTAGGCCTCGTGCACGTAGGGTTCCGTACCATTATACCAAATACCAATATTTTACATTTTTACTTAATATTTCGTTATTTTCATACGAATTTTTCGCCTTGTTCCGTTTTCACTACTTAACATCCTGACAAGTCGTGAAAAGGGACTTTAATTTTGATATTTTTTTTCCACCTTTTAACTACTATTTTCTACTAAGGTCCTTTTTACATTGAAATAATTCCTAACTTTTGAAACTATAATATATCGAAACTTTTGGTATTTTGATTTTTGAACCATGCTATCTTTTAACTATCATGTTAAGTTATTCTTTTTGTTGTATTATTTCTATTCAGCTCTATTCCTCAAATATTTCTCCTCTATTGTATTCATAGTGAGGATGACTCTTACGGCCTAGTCTGCTCATCCGGCAGCTAGTTTATACCTCAGATCAATTAATAAACCAAGATAGCGCATGGCGTTTGTTTGAACTGAAGCTTAAAAAACTACGCTACTTCATGTAAACAAATGCGCTCACGCACACACAAGCAAAAAAGTACGCTACTTTTCAACAGTATCGAACGAGTCGTCGCGACGACTAATCCATACTGACAAAAAGTAAAGTACTTTTTTGCTTGTGTGTGCATACTTGAAGTAGCGTAGTTTTTTAGGCCTCACTAGTTTTTTATTTGATCTGAGGTTTATACTACTCAACTTTCTAAAGTACGGCTCAATACACAGATGGCGCTAGGTGGGCAAATTGTGTCGCTTGAAAAGTGTTCAAGTGGATTCGAGAATATTTAATTTTACAATTGGACTCGGTAGGAGGCGCTGCTGTCAGTGCGTCAACAAATTAAATTCTAAGGCGATACGAAGTTTATCGGGACAGATACAGTAAATTTATATCTCGTATTAGCTACAGGTTTTATGGCAAAAATCAAAATTTCAATTCTAACAAGATAGCCATATTAGAGATTGGCTAGCGAAAGCTGTCCCAAGAAAACGGCGGCAAATTTAAAAAAATCTACATGTAGCCACATAGACTATACACCGAATTAATGGAGTTGCACAGTCCTGTTGGCTAGCGAAAGCTGTCCATAGCAAATAGCAATAAAGTATCAACTCAGTTAATTCGGATTTCGGTGTATAATCAATGTGGCCACATGTAGATTATAGGGTTCTGTAGCCAAATGGCAAAAAACAGAACCCTTATAGATTCTTCATGTCTGTCTGTCTGTCTGTCTGTCCGTCCGTAGGTATGTCACAGCAACTTTTTTCCGAAACTATAAGAACTATTATACTGTTGAAACTTGGTAAATATTCTGAGAACCGCATTAAAATTTTCACACAAAAATAGAAAAAAAAACAATACATTTTAGGGGTTCCCCATACCTGTAGGTACTATTATTTATTCTGTGCCCATACTTAGAACTGAAACAAAAAAAATTTTTCATCAAACCCATACGTGTGGGGTATCTATGGATAGGTCTTCAAAAATGATATTGAGGTTTCTAATATCATATCAATTCTAAACTGAATAGTTTGCGCGAGAGACACTTTCAAAGTGGTAAAATGGGTGGAGACACTGTAATACTAAAATAAGAGAAAGATAAAACAAAAAAAAATACGATGTACATTACCATGCAAACTTCCACCGAAAATTGGTTCGAACGACATCTAGTAAGTAGTTTTTTTTAATATGTCATAAATCGTAAACCGCAATATGTATACCTTTCATTCAATCAACTCAAATATATAAAAAAAAACACATTTAATTTCATAAACATAAACCTTATGCATAAACCGGTAACCATTATTTTTATTACAAGTTTGTACAGAACCCTCGGTGCGCGAGTCCGACTCGCACTTGGCCGGTTTTTTTAAATTTGCTGCTGTTTTCTAGGGATAGCTTTCGCTAGCCACACCCTATGTTTCTAACATCTAATGATTAATTATGATCCATTATTACACAATTATTGCATTGCAGCGAATCGTGTTAATTGATTCATTTGGCCGTATATGGTACACCGCAACCTTGTTGCACGTACGTCGCGGCTCACTACACACACATCTGTCAATCACACGTCAAACCAATGATTAGAACGTAAGGGTGAGCGACTAGGAACTATTTTCATAAACCTTCATCATACAGTAGGTACAACTACATTCTCGGTTCTTAATGTCTTTATGGAAACTTTGTTTTCCATAAGTCGTCTTTCACTGCCATAGAAATACGATGATTGCCGAGGATCATTATGAGTAGTTAATACTGTAAACTGACATTACTTTATCCTGTCAATGATGTGCGCGTAGCGTTCTCGAGTCTCGTGGGATGCATAGTCGCGTTGGTTCCATTGGGTTACTCATATTTGAGACATTTTAAAGCTGATGCAGTGACAATCCTTACGAGTTACGTCAGTTATGTACAATCAATGCGCCGATCAATAAATTATGACGAATAAAATTATGACGTGCACGCAGATTTTGTAATTTTATTGTTTAATGAAATAATGATTAACGGAAGTTAGGACGATTGACCTACCGTTTGTATAATGTCTAATGTCTATGCTAGGATTCTTTAGTAAATTGCAAGAAATCGCTTGAGGAATTTAAGTCACAAAGTGTTCCAAAGTCCAAACCTCTGAACCTCAATTCTCGTATTTAAAGTAGACTTCCATTTTACTTTGATTGGATTGAAAGTGAAGCGTCATGTTAGCATGAACGGATTTTATGCCATTTCGACCAATCAGAGCGCGATTCTCGTTGATTTAACGTTTATAAAAACACCGTTTGAGAGTTTTTGCATATCGGGACTTGATTGTAATTGTAATAATACAGGTTTTATTTCGCAGAATTGCCTCTCTGGTTTCCCGTTTCAGACAGAACTGGATTAAACTTACTATTAACCTATCTAATGGTTATTTTCCTAGTGCCAACCTCCACTGCCTAGAGACAAATAAAATGATGGTCTCCTTTTACTTATAATAAATGATGAGACAGAAAACCTTCTATGAAGTTGTACTAAGGCTAGGTAATGTCAGCCCGGGGCGGGCATGCGGCGCACGTACTCATTAGCATATTAATAATCGAATCCCGCTAAGACAGTCATCACCGGCTCAACGGCTATGGAAGTTGCTTGTTGTTAGAATTACCTATATTTCATCAAAATCGGTCAAGTAGTTTCGCTGGAGTTCTGTCATCTGTGATATACGACAATTTCATATTTAAGATTTGACTTTGTCATTAACAGATGATAGTAAAAAGTATTCTCATTTCTCCTGCGATAAGTTTAGGCTCAAAAACCGCCATTTTGTGGGGGGGGGGGATGTCATTCTCTATGCGGTAGTTTCTTCTTCTAGGATGTGGTATTACCGGCGGATGTTGAGTAACGCCAGATTCTATTAGTTCTAATAAAATGCATTTAAGAGCAGGAAATTCAACTTTCAACAAAATCGGTGCAAATTCATAGATTTCTCATACAAACTTTCAACCCCTGTTTCACCCCTTTAGGGATGGAATTTTTATATTTATTTCTTGGTGTGCATTTACGTTATGAATTAAAACAACTGTACAATTTCTACCATTAGCAGTTACGGCTGTGCGTGCGTCTATATGTCAGTAAGTAAGTGGGGACATCTCCTTTTATGTATCTAAATTTATTATATCTAAATAGATTGTCATAATTATGTCTAAGGTAAATAAGAAGAGAATTGGGTGTCTGTGAATGTAAAACATTTCGAATGTTGTAAAATTCAATAACCCTTTTTTCGCCAGTTTGTTCCTGAACCTTTCACGGTTTACTTGGTTACTAACCAACTAAGTAACGGCGCTGGGGTCAGGTCACACATACACAATATAATTATCTAATAATACCCACACCCATAAATAAACGCTAACAAATATATTAATAGCTTCCTTTACATCGCCGCAACACGAATTGGTTACATAATACCTGTAATATTGAATATTTCCCCTTGTGAATTAATCACATGCAAAAACATCTGCCGTAATGAGCTTTCCACCTCATTGTAAGTGTATTCTGAGAATCCAACGGATAATGAATTTGCATCCGCCATTAATTCAAATATCAGTTAAACGTAGCTACGTTCGTACGTAGCTATTTACTGGTTTTTAGAGTTCCTCACCTAAAGGATAAAAATGGGACCCTATTACTGATATTTCGCTGTCAGTCTGTGTACGTCTGTCTCATGCTGTAGCTCATGAATTGTGATGATAATACATTTGAAATTTTCACAGATGATGTACAGATATGTAACAAATACTAATAAAAACAGAATCAAAGGAATATTAAGTGGGGCTCTATGGAAGCATACAACAGACGTGTTTGTTTGCTGCTGGAACCCAACGTGCGCGAGACCAACTCGCACTTGGCTTTTTAAACTGGCGGTTTGTACGTAGGTCTGGTAGAAGTTAATTCCTGTGTCTATGACTTGTGTTGGGTCGAAGTTTAGCGAGGAAGGCTTGCATTTGTTATATGTCTAGTTAGTACTTACATATAGGAGATATTTACTTCACATTTCACAATATTATAGATTAATTATACTCTACCAATATAGAGTAAGAGGAAGAGAGGAAGATAAAAGAGTGACCTATCAGCAGATACGGGCAAGCCTAGGCATTGGTATGAGTCAAGTTCAAAAAATATTACACGAACATTTAGGCGTCAGGAAGCTTTGTACCAGATGGATTCCCCATACTTTAACCGACGACCAGAAACACCTTCGCATGGACTGGTGTCGCCAATTGTAAGATAAGTTCAACGGCGGTGACTCAAATGCTGTATTTGATATCGTCACAGGTGATGAAAGCTGGATATATTGCTACGAACCCGAATCCAAAAGACAATCAGTTCAGTGGGTGTTTCCTTTGGAGGATCGGCCAACTAAGGTAAAGAAAGGAAGAAGTCAAGGAAAAAAGATGATTGCCCCATTCGTTGGTCGGAAAGGTCATTTCGCGACAGTTGTGCTAGAAGATGGAAGGACAGTTACTGCAGACATACCAGATGTCAATCGCTGTTTGCCTGTTGTCTTGGAAAAAATTCGACAGCAACGCCCTCGAAGCAGGATCCTCCTTCACCACGACAATGCTTCAGCGCACTCCGCAAAATGGACTGTTGAATATTTGACTATAGCAGGTGTCGAGATAATGAGTCATCCGCCATACAGTTCTGACCTGGCGCCCTGCGACTTTTATTTATTCCCAAGAACTAAAGATAAAATTCGAGGTATTCGCTTTACGAGCCCTGAAGGTGCGGTGAATGCGTACGAAAATGCCATAGAACAGCCCCCTAAGGAAGAATGGACCCACTGCTTTTCTCAGTGATTCCATCGAATGCGACGATGTGTTGAGAGGAACGGAGATTACTTCGAAAAACAATAAAAGTATTGGCAACTTTCTACATTAAGCCGTTTTTCATTTTCTAAACATTTTCTGTGTTACCTAGGTATATACTTTGATTAAAGAAATATATTATGTTTAAAAAAATCGACTATATGTTCCTCGTTTACAAAACGTATGTATGACCTGATATTTTCTACTCTATGTTGTCGCTCTGCAACAAGTGGCGCGGGCAATGTGCGGGCGCTCTTTGCTCGTCATTTAACACACCTGTACCGCATGTCCACTGTCACATCTCACACGGTGCAGGTCTCGCATGGTGCAGGTTCGATCACGGATGATATAATGAGATTTTTCTGTAGCACTTACAATTCTGACCTAAATTCCAAGCTTATACTTTGTAAAAGTAGCCCTCGAATTGTCAAGCAGTGTGCGAGCTGATGATGATGAATTATAGCTAAGAACACTCTCGATCATGTCAGATTTCAAACAAACAAAAAATAGATCAAAATAGGTTCAACCGCTTGGGAGTTACGATGTCACGGACGGACATGTCCCACTTGTAACTGTTTCGTCGGGGTCAAAGAAATTCGGGAGTACATCATTTAGCCGTTGATGTAGTATAGCCATTTTTGAACGTTCTAACAGTGTTAATCAAGGTTATACTAAAATCACTATGCAAAATTTAATAAACAATTACCACGGTCAATGGACACAGTCACAAACTCCGGTATAGTCAGAAGCTGGTAGGCAGGCACTCAGGAGATAGGCTATCTCCAGCCTATCTGCCGCGGGCTATCGGTAGACTTATGTGACGAACCCAGATTATAGGCGTCGGGAAATTGTTTATGGACGGCGTTAAAAGCACTTTAACTTAGGGTTAGTGATTTATGGGTAAGTTCGCAGATATCGTTTAGTTGAAATCAATCATAGAAGAAGTATTTAAAACTTCTGACCCGTCTTTACGAAATTTCTGCAAACAGAGGTAGGTATATGAAATTTGGCACAGTTAAAGTTATGTGGAGGAGGGTTTGCAGAAAGCTAATTTATTTTTATAATACTTAGAAATGCATAAAATTAATAAAAACAACGTTACAGTTTACACACATTTCCTCAGATTAGTAAGTCTACAGAGCGTTTGTTTAATAACAGTAGACCATGTTGTTTTGACAATTTGTTTGATTTGACACAGTTGCCAATCTTTCTTTCACATTCCAGAGGCAACATTTACATAATATTCATAACTACTTTGCTCTAGACGTATTTTTTAGCTTTTTTCTTTTAGCTCAAATAGCAAAATAAATTTTCTTATCGACCGATAAAAATTAAAGATAATTAAACTCTTACTTTTAATTTGTACAAAACTACCTGCAGAATGCAGATCCTCGAAATAATTGAATCCCGCAAGACGAATGTTCAACAAATGAACTGGTCATATTTTAGCACCGGGTGGGTATAAGCTGTAATCCAATTAGTGGATTATAATTACTGCTGGCCCAGTCGGGGCCCGTTTCTGGGTCCACTGGGGCCTTCGGTCCGCAGTCCGGGGCCTACCGGGGCCAATAATAGGGAGTGATCGATTCTGCGCGCGCGCATGATCGTATCGATCTTATGAATGTTTCTCATTTATAATCTGCTGTCTTTTCAAAGGTTTTATTCTCGTTTTTATTGCTTGTGTGTGGTATCTGTCTGTGCGTAGTATGTACACAACATAAATAATGTATTTATATTATGTGTATTTACATTATTTATATTGTGGTAGGTAGGTTTCAGGGGTACCCAGACCCACCATCAAGACATCACAACAAACACAACAGACTACAAACAAGCGCATTTTTTGCTGAATAAACCTGTGTACTACACTTTTTCCAAAATGCAGTTATTTTGATCTGCATACAAAAATACAAATCTTAGATGTACAAATAAATACATTGATTGAAGTGTCTGTTTGTAATTTTAAATTAAATGCTTTTTACTAAATGCATATGAAGGTATACACGGTATTTACAATAAAAGAAGAAATTTTTAAAAATTTTGTCATTCGGACGACCGGACTTTCACTGGCAGATAATATAAGGAGTAAGGAGCTGATGTTATAAGGAGTACCTTAAGCTACTTTTATCTTAGGGTTCCTTTAAAAATATATATTCCCTTTTTTACTGCAATCGTAAACATAAAACATATATAACGAAAGAAAACTGCCTGTCAGTCAGACGTTAAAATAAACAAACTTAGTGCATTTTGTGACTGAAATGTCCGGACTTTTTTGAAAGGCCAGGCTTTTTGTCAGGACTTTTTGAAAACTTGTATGTAACGACATGCACTATAACCACAGTGCACGTATTAAACCGTAACTGTACCAGAAGGTAATAAATAGGTATTGTGGTATAACGAGGCGCGTTTACACGGAAGCGTCACACGACACACCTCATCAATCTGCGCGTCTGTCGAGTGTAAATGCGCCGTAAATGTGGATACGGTATTGTGGGTATTTTATTTATTTACCTGGTACATATTATACACTTGTTAGGTAGTAGGTAGGTATATATTTTATTATACTTGCGTGCATAAAAACGACCCATAGCTTTCATGCTACTATTACGTAATCAATATGAACTATAAATATAATTTGAAAAATAAGTAGAGATGTCCCGAATATTCGGCAACTATTCGGTATTCGGCCTATTCGGCCACTTTTTTTGCTATTCGGTATTCGGCCGAATAATACGTACTTTTCGGCCGAATACCGAATACCAAATCATGTAAAAAAGACACGTTATATTACTCAAAATTATATATTTATTTCCAAATTACAACACTTTAGTAATTAAAATTGATCAGTGGTAAGTTGTGATGGATAAAAACAAGCTTTTCAGCATTTTTTGGTAGCAAACGATTACGCTTTTCATCTTAAATGTTACCAGCCTCAGAAAACAACCTCTCACTATACACGCTAGCAGGGCAGGGTACACGCTAGCTTCGTGAAAATTATGTGATGCGAAAATTTTTTTAAGGATTTACAAAATGGCATGTATTTAAACTTGCGACGTAGGTAATTCAAAAAACATAATAAGCAGCAAAACGAGCGCACATAAAAAAACACATTAAAAGGAAATTTTTAAATTTTCTCGGTTTTGTTAAAATTTAAAAATGGCATAAGTATATTTATTTTTCTAACATAATATCTTTCCTACTAACATTATAATGTGAAAGTTTGTGAGGCTACTCTTTCACGTAAAAACTATTGAGCGGATTTTGCCTACTTTGATCCTGAAAAATACAATATTCCCGAAGGATATTGCATTTACGCAGGCGTAGCCGCGGGCAACAGCTAGTAGCTTTATACGAGCAATGGCTCGTACCTCAAAGTACAGCATTGCTCTATTTTTTTCTATACTGAAAAAGTAATTTAATTTTTTTAAATTTAATAATTTAAAAATTTAATAATTTCCTCCTCCTTAGTAACGCCGCAACCATATATTTTCTTCATTATGGGAGGAAAAGATATTCGAAAATCATAAATTTTAAGTTTAACGAGTTTAAGCGTGGACGTAGCGGTCTCAATGATGATCCGCTTGAGGGACGTCCTTTAACAGCGACTACTGAAGATAATATTAGTGCTGTGCGACGCATGATAGAGGAAGATAAGAGAGTGGCCTATCAGCAGATATGGGCAAGCCTAGGCATTGGTATGAGTCAAGTTCATATAATATTACACAAACATTTAGGTGTCAGGAAACTTTGTACCAGATGGATTCCCCATACCATAACCGACGACCAGAAACACCTTCGCATGGACTGGTGTCGCCAAATGTTAGATAAGTTCAACGGTGATGACTCAAATGCTGTATTTAACATCGTCACAGGTGATGAAAGTTGGATATATTGCTAGGAACCCGAAATCGAAAGACAATCAGCTCAGTGGTGTTTTCTTTTGAGGATCGGCCAACTATTAGGTAAAGAAAGGAAGAAGTCAAGGAAAAAAGACGATTACCTCAATCTTGGGTCGATAAGGCCATTTCACGACAGTTGTGCTAGAAGATGGAAGGACAGTTAGAGCAGACTGGTTTGTCAATCGCTGTTGTCTTGGAAAAAATTCGACAGCAGCGCCCTCGAAGCAGGATCCTCCTTCACCACGACAAAGCTTCAGCGCACTCCGTAAAACGGACTGTTGAATACTTGACTATGCCAGGAGTCGAGATAATGAGTCATCCGCCATAAAGTCCTGACCTGGCGCCCTGCGACTTTCATTTATTCCCAAGAACTAAAGATAAAATTCGAGGTATTCGCTTTATGAGCCCTGAAGATACAATGAAAGCGTCCGAAAATGCCATAGAAGAGACCCCTAAGGAAGAATGGGCCCACTGCTTTTCTCAGTGGTTCCATCGAATGCGACGATGTGTAGAGAGGAACGGAGATTACTTCGAAAAACAATAAAAGTATTGGCAACTTTCTACATTAAGTCGTTTTTCATTTTCTAAATATTTTCAGTGTTACCTAGTTATAATCATCAATCCTAATCACCATCCCCAACAAATTTTAAATTAGTATTCATGTTTCTTTTTATCTGCCGATTTTTGTATTTTTTGTCAGCCGAGTGCTCACTAGTAATTTAGTCGCCAACATATTAATTCACTGCCAAATTCAGTAATGCAGTATGCTCACGTGCAGTCATCAAGTTATTTCTTGTTCGCACGATTAATTATATCCCTTACAAATAACAAATACAGAGATGATGATTTTGTCACTCATACTGCAAGAAAAAAAAATTCAAGGTAACAAGAGTTGACGACTTGACGAACGAAATATAACACAGGGATTCTCTGAGCGAAAGATAAGCAAAACCTTATATCATGACTTCCGCGCTGACCCGAGTGATATGGATTAAAAAGCGCGATTTTCAAGTAGGTACCACTTAATGAATTTTTCAATTATGTTTTGAAATATTTATTTTAATTTTCCATTTAAATGTTATAACCTTAATAAATAATTAAGAATCAAAGTCAAAAAATACATATAAATTTTTTTATCATTTAATTTATCACATATACTTAGGTGTTTTTTAAAATTTGCTTGGGTTGTTGCGCGAGGCCCCTGCAAGCGCGAGGCCCCGGGCAATTGCCCCGTTCGCCACCCCCTAAGGCCGCCACTGCACGCTAGTCGTCGCCTGCTGCGCCAACGCAACGAGGAAAACAGGTTGCGAGTTGCGACTTGGGCCCCAATTCTCGTACCTCGAATCTCGATTCGATTCTCGCGCTTACTCATTCACACAGGCGTCAAATCATGCGTGCGCGAGCAGGACAGACTGACAATCGAACCGATATTCGAAGCACGAGAATCGGAGAATCCAGCTAACGCGCTCCCGACAAGTATGTATTTCGTGCCGAATATTCGGCGGCCGAATATTCGGCGCTTCGGCCGACAGCGTTGCCGAATATTCGGTATTCGGTATTCGGCCAATTCACTATTCGTTGCATCTCTAAAAACAAGTCCAACATATTTTGTAGATTTTATTATATTATTTTAAAGATATGTTGCAATATTCATGATTGTCAAATTCCTCTTTCTCCCATCATGAAGAAAATATGTGATTACGAGGTTACTAAGGGGGAGGAAAAGCGATGTTTTAGAAATGTATGAGGCGTGGGCCAGCACTATGTACACTATATGTAAATGTAGCTACATAATATGGTAACCGTTTCCTATTCTTTATTTTATTTCATTTCACTTCGTTTCAATGTACATTTAAATTAACTTTGCCAAGGAGAGCAACACAACGTATAATAAAACATGGCGGATCAGATCAGAATTAACCAAAGTATATCAATTTGACAATGACATAATTTTTTGGCAAAGAAAGACGTCTCTAGGAGTTTTTGCCGGGAAAGTCAATCAGCAATGTTGTGTTTCTGTATTATTTTTCTAAATTCGTGTTAATTCGGTTTTTAATGTGTTATAGTGGTGGAATATTAACCATTAATTATTCGTTGAGGTGCATTAGTGTGGAAAAGTGATACATTCTACAAAATGCGTGCTAAATTGGGTTTCCCGCCAAAACTCCCTAGGAAGTTTCAGTAAAGCGTCTACCACTTTACTGAATCGACTGACTTGACTGATTGACTACCGTGACTATTTATTTGGACTTTGACTAGACTTTGGACTTGACGATTTAGAAATACAGTACCTACGTTGATGAAAATAATATACTTGACATTGGCAAATGGTGATAAGCCGACGCCATAAATAAATAAAAAAAAAAAAAAAAAGACGTCTCTACCTAAAATTGTCAACTACGTCAAAAGGCATGTCAAAGCAACTGCCATGGTCGACCTAAAAATAAGGTTATCGCATTAAAAAAAAAAATCATTTTTGTACGTATTTTCCCTTCTTCAAATTATTTTTTTAATATTTTTATGAAATTCCCATATTCTTTCCTAATATACCTATGTGGTGTACACGTGTACATAGAGCTGGCCCAAAATCAAACTCTTTTTCATTATTTTATTTTTTCAGTAGTATGCACGATAATGCACCGTTTCCGAGATAGAAGCGATTATAGAAAAATATATGGCAATGCCTATTTTGAGATACTCAGGATTTTCAAATTTCTTTTTCTCCTATCATAAAGAAAATATGTGGCTGCAGTGATAACAAATTTAAATTATTTTTTCAGTAGGAACCGCACCGTTTTTTGAGATAGAAGAATTGTACAGAAATACATCCGCCAGTTTGAAATCTACACGATCTCTATACCCATGTCATGGGATAGTACATCCCAACTTACCTGTCCGGTAGTTGTGGTATATAGTATACGGGTATGCGACCCCGGCTTCCCTAGCTATTACTGTCCTTTCCCTTCCCCTCCTGGGCGGTAATATCCTATATTTCCTATTTCCCACTCTAACTTACCAATCTTCCTTTCCACACCACCTATCCTTCCCTTTCCCTACTCCTATCCTCTCCACCAATCCGTGGGAACGCAATGGATAATCGTAAAAATAATTTAATTATCCAAAATGGCGGCGATGTGGTTCGCCACCCATCACGTCTCGTTCTCGCAGAGGCGAAAAGTGGCCCCTGGAGAGCCGCTTCGCTACGTTGAATGTAAGAGGAAGAATGGATGGTAAGAATGAAAGTGGACGAAGCGAAACAAGTGTGTAAGGATAGTAGCAAGTGGAAAGAAGTGGTATCTGCCTACCCCTACGGGAAAGAGGCGGTCGCTGCCTACCCCTTCGGGAAAAAGGCGTGATTATATGTATGTATACCCCCGAAGCCGAGAAAAATTAAAAATGGGAATATTGTACGCTCCTTCACGTTTTTTTTATGTGCGCACGTTTTGCTGCTTATTATGTTTTTTAAGTATCTACATCAGAAAAAATATAAGTGCCTAATATTCTTAAATTAAATGTCACACAAATTATCGCCAAGATGGTTATAATACGAGTATATTCGCTAAAATAATATCTGTCTGCCTGTTTGGAATATTCAGTGAACAAAACTGGTATTATTTAGTCATTTTTTGTTCCTTACATTCTTTCGCCAACTTGGTATGTACCTAATTTAGTAGGTATTCGGTATTTTTCACAACCAAAGTTTTATTATTTTGTCGCAAGTTTAAATACATGTCTTATTTTTCTTCTGTTTCAAATGATTAATTATACTTACCTTATATCAGTTAGTCTAAAAGTCCTGACTTACGTTATAATTCTACATATTTTGAATCATAGATATATAATATTAAAAGGTATGAATGTATTGTTTAGTCACCCGACAAAATTTTATATATTTTTAAATGCAGCAAAATAAAGTACCGTATCCACATCCGCGGCCTGGTAATTAATAGTGTGTGCAGATTGATGCGCTCGTGATTACCGTGCGACCGCCGCGGACCTTGACACCGGGTCGACCAGTCGAGCGACTTGTTGGTACACCAGAAGACCGACTAGTTCATGAAACAGATGCAGAACGTTGCTGGGGTAGATAGAAGATAAGCAATATCATCAGTTCTGTCGAGAAATGTGCGTTTGATACTCTCAAAATATTAAATTCCTCGATATCTTATAAATTACTTATTAGCATTACAAAAAATAGCTTTCTGAACAGTGAACATCTTCCATCACATAAACTTTAACTGTGCTAAATTTCATATTCCTCCGTTTGCATAATTTTCGTAAAAATATGTAAGAAGTTTTCGTTTACCGTATTGATATAAATGATGAGATATGCAAATATCAATAATTAATCAAAGGTTACGTCACGGGTCACCGGCGTCATCGGTGTGTGTCGGTTTACGTCGGTGTGTGTCGGTTTACGTCGGCTTACGTCGGTTTACGTCGGTTTACGTCGGTGCCGTGGTGGTGTCGGTACGTCACGTCCGCGTCAGTGTCACGTGGCCAACAAACCGCAACACCTATCTCACGACATAGATCTTATGGTATCTGCACATGATATGAAAAGTTATCCCCTAGTCCAGTTCTAAAAATACCTATAAAGTCTTTAATGATTAAGGATCTTGTAGCTGTCTGTATATTCAAATTTCCAATATATTCAGAAAAATATCGCTTATTAAGTCCCAGATGTAGGTAATTCAACAATCGCAGCTCCGCCAGCGTACATTTCTGGATTAAAAGTAGCCTATGTATTAATCCAGAGCTCAAACTACTATACATACCAAATTTCTACAAAATCAGATCAGTAGTTTTTGCGCGAAAGAGCAACAAACATCCATCCAACCATTCATACATCCTCACAAACTTTCACATTTATAATAGAAGTTTCTAGAGGTCATTCCGAATCGAATCATAATCCGGATCATAATTTTCGGTGCCCTTGGACAGAAATTCACTAACAGGGATCTTGTAAATCAGACTATAGACATTAGAGTCAGTATATAATAGTATGAGCTATTCTCTGCCAGTGTATATGCGCCATTATCAGTAGTTTTTCAGCGCATTACAATGAACACGGTATCTCTCGATCTTAATCATTTCGAACACACGTTAGTGTAATGACGTGAATGTCCGTACTCCGTAGATCATATTGGGCCTCTGTTAGCTCATTAATATTAATTAAGTATTAGTTATGCAGTATGAAGCTGCATTTTTAATAAGCAGTTCTATTTCTATTATCAGGAACTAATTATGGGTTGTGAATTGTAAAGCTGTTGTCTAGCAGCTGATTTGACGTCTGAAGTTTATTTTTTACGCTATTATACTTACTATGAAAGATTAGCTAAAAACGCAGCAGGTTTACGGGATATCTAAAACATTTAACGTAAATTGAAAATAGATGGCGCTAATGCCAGAAGGTCGATTCTGCTAAGGGGCCGTCCATTAATCACGTGATGTTTTTAACAACTTTTTAGACCCCTCCCCTCCCCCTGGTGATACTTGGTGAGGTTTTATAATACTCCCCCTCCCCCACCTAAGATCACGTGTATTTTTTTTTACATAGTAAGCAGGTGATGTGTGAAGAAAATTTTTAACTTAAAAAACAATTTCATCGAATAATTTAAGCAATTTAAAACTATACGAGTCATTTGTCTTGTAAGTATTTAAACAACACTACGAATTTACAACCGATAATAATTTCGGTATGCATAGACTAGATTCGAAAATTAATACACGTGATGTCTCCTTATACCCCCTCCTCCCCTTGGTGATACTTGGTGATTTTTTTTCGGACCCCCCCTCCCCTTTTAGGTATCACGTGATTAATGGACGACCCCTAATTAAATGCTGTAATTATAATACAGTTGTGATTCAGACTCGATATTTTGAAACTGAAAAATTATATTCTCATAAACGTCGAACCAACGCACGTCAAACCCATTTTCTTAATAAAAACTCATCAGTTTACAATAGGTATCAAGACAAATCATTTATAATTCGATAAAAGTAAAATGAAAGTGTAAGTTAATTACGAGAATTCGTCTTTTTCTATGGTTATTTAAACGTTTTCCTTAATGCCTAGTTTTATGGTTTACTAATAGTTCGATACAGTATGTCGATAATCTTAATTAAATGCCTTTAATGAAGACACAGATAGTCCAGGCGGAGCTGGTGTGTGCCTGTGTGGTCTGACAGGTGGTGCAAAGGTCACGGAATTAGCCCGCAGTAAGTACTAGGACCTAGGTAGTGGGTACTATAATGTGCAGGTGGTCAAACCGCTGGTGCAAAAACACTGGTGGTGGTATTATCAGTAATGTGTAGTTTGTTGTAATTCCAATTGAAAAAAACGGAAAGCTCGTAAATCGTTTGCTGCTTGTTGAATTGCGATTACGTGTCCATATTAATTTTGAGCCCAGTAAGTTAGTAAATGAGTGCTATTGGACTTGGGAGCAATTGATATAAACGTAGAATTAGAATTAGAATTTATTTATTTCCAAGAAATTGTTTACAAGGTCTTACAATTAGGTTTGGATCAAAATTTCTGCCTCTTGGGGCGTGGAAATATTGTCATTTTAAGCATGCTTCTTTATCAATTATTCTTATAACATAGTCAAACATTAATATTAAAAATATAGCTGTAGATACTAAATTAAGTCCCTAACAGTCACAACAAAATTTTAGTTTATTACATAATTAAATAACCTATATAATTAACAATCATAATTATTAATAATATATAATATTCATAATGTCAAACATACAATTAAAACAATTCAATAAAACAAAACAATAAAATGAGAAAAATGTCAAAATACAATCTAAATGTCAAAATGCATTAATTTTAGTCCAATTTAATAATTTGATAATACAGAACAATAAAACTGAGTAAAATGTCAAAACATGAGAAAAATGTCGAACAATGTTAACTTATTAATACAAAACAATAAAAATGAGAAAAATGTCAAAATACAATCTAAATGTCAAAATAAATACATCATTTTTAGTAAAAAATATAAATATTTTACATGTCTATTAAAATATATATGTTGAATAAAAATAATAGTAAAAAATCTAAATGTCATGTGTCAAAATTTTAAATTTAATTTAAACTTATTTGTAATCATTATGTCATTAAAATATTCTTGAATCGTATAATAACATTTTTGTAATAGCCAAGCAAACAATGCTTTCTTAAATTTATCATATGTATTATTATCATTCTTTATTTTGTCAGGAAGATTGTTATATATTTTTACTGTCATGCAATATGCGTTTCTGCTGTTGATTGCCGATTTTTGTTTGGGTATGTTAATCTTATTTTTATTGCGATTATTTCTATTGCCTTCATTTTTATCTTTTTTTGCAAACAAAAAGTCATATTTCTTGACGAATAAACACACTTCAAATATATTATATAGACTAGCCAGGGGAAGAATTTTAAATTTTTTAAACAGTGGCTTACAGTGACTTAGATAGTTTACTCCGGCTATAGCTCGAATACATTTCTTTTGTGTAATAAACGCTCTGTTTACTTCTACCGAGTTTCCCCATAATACCAAACCGTATCTTAACGTTGAAGAGACGTAGCCATGATAAGACATTAATGCCGCTTCTTTAGATACAATATTATGTATTCTTCGGAGCGCAAATACGAACCTATTAAGTTTGTTGCATATATTGTCAATATGTTGTTTCCAATTTAAGTTTTTATCTATATTGCATCCTAAGAATGTTGTAGATGGTACGCATTTTATGGGAAATATCTTATTCTCTAAGTTCTTATCTTCATCAGCGATTGTTTTATAAAATTTAATTATTTTTGTTTTTTCTAAATTAACCGACAAGTTGTTATTATGGAACCATTTAGTAACAATTTTTAATTCGTTTTGTATTTCGTCATTAATTTTATTTTTTAGATCTTTTATAAGCAAGGTTGTGTCGTCTGCGAACATAAAGCAGTCGTGTTTTGTGACTTTCGGCAATTCGTTTATGTAAATTAAAAATAGGCTGGGTCCTAAAATACTCCCTTGTGGCACTCCGCAATTAGTGTTTTTATATTCAGATTTATAAGAAACCTCTTTCCCGTTTTTAATGTTACTTATTTCTACACACTGTTTTCTATTTGTTAGATATGATTTAATCCAATTGTATGCATTTCCTCTAACACCATATTTCTCCAATTTATCTAAAAGCTTTTTATGGTGAACAAAATCAAATGCCTTACTAAGATCCAGAAAAACTGCAGCTACAGATAAACCTTGGTCAATGGCTTGCGTTACATTTTTTACTAAAGAAAGCTTTACGTTTGTAAGGGTTGTTTTAAATGAAACGATAAAACCGGCAAAGTTCGAAGGGCTCCTTACAAAACGGCAACGTTTGTTGTATGGGAGCCTCCTTAAATAATTATTTCATTTTGTTATTAGTCAAACTCAAACTATTTTTTTTTATTTCCATATAGGTTATAATATAACACTTAAAGAATTGCCCTACATGATGCCTACCACCGGTTCGGAAACTAGCCCGGCGAGAAGAACCGGCGTACGAAACTTGCACGGGGCCACCTTTTAGCAAAAAGATGGGAAAATTGTTCTTTAAAAAAATGTTTACAATGTAGTAACTTAATCTAATATAACAAAAGTCAAGATGCTCAATAACATGGAAGCAGCCTTGCAGGGGTCCATATTATTCCCAAGGTGTGCATCATATTTTTCAGTATTTATTGTTATAGCGGAAACAGATAAACATCGTGTGTGAAATGTTCAACTGTCTAGTTATCACGGTTCACGAGATACAGCCTGGTGACAGACAGACGGACCGACAGCGAAGTCTCAGTAGGATCCCGTTTTTACCCTTTAGGTAAAAAACGGAACCCTAAAAAGCGAACTGTTAAGCAAATAATTGCTGTTGTCTATTTTAGAGATTTATCTTCTAGTAATGACAGGATTTCCCACTTATAGCAAAAGGAGATAATTTATGAAACAGGGCCTAGCAGGAACATTAATTGACAGCGTCTTATTCGAATGTTTATATGGGCGCTGTTATGATTCTGAAAAATTTTCATACAATTCTCATTCGATACCGTTACGTTTACGCCGCTGTCAAATGTTCTTGCTGGCCCATAGAATACCTTACCGCTAATCATAAAAAGGCTTCTAAGTCCGAACACTTTAATAAGCCGTAATCTAGCGGGGTGAAGATAAAACTAGCGGTTTTATCTTCACCCCGCTAGATTACGGCAACCCGGCAACCTGAATCTGCATACCGGCATAAAGTAAGAAAACCCCCTCCCCCGGGCCACCCCGCACACCCGCACTCAGTGGCGAATGCAAACCAATAAATATATCTGTTGAGGGGGCTCGCGGGCCGCGCGTAAACATGGAAACATTACACTGCACGCCAAGAAAATGGTTACATTCAGACTTTGCCTAAATTCAATAAAGAATTAAGAGGATATAACCACTTGAGCAATAATGAGCTTAGCTCTGAGGCTCAATTCTGCTAATTAAAACCTACATTAATACAATAATATATAACAATCAAGTCACGAATCACGATACGCTAAAACTGCCAAACGGTATTCTCGTAAACTTGAGCGCGTCAAACGCGTTCTGATTGGTCCAAACTTCTCAAAATCAGTTTATGATAACAAGTCGCCTCACACACAATGAAAGTAAAATGAAAGTCTACTTTAAATACGAGAACTGAGGTTCTGATCAAAACTTTGGGAAAAGGAGGATACGTAATAATTAAATTTATTATTTAGCAGATACAAAGACTATAAGTTATTATCGGCGTAGACGATCGCTTTATGCTTCACTAGGAAAAGAAGTTGCGCTAGAGCGATTTTCAACATAACATGTGATTTATGAATCAATACACTAAACGGAATAATTGATTAAGTACAAAAAAACCTATACAAAAGTCAAAACCAGTTCAAACATTTCTCCGAGTAAATTATGTAGTTTGTTATTTAACTTTAAAAACTATTTATTACTGATGCTTTTAAATACAACAATTCTAAAATCCTTTTCCCAGAAGCAAAACAAATATTCTAGCATAACCACATCTTCTTCTAAATATTATTTTGCGGCCCGGTTTTTCGTGCCGACAGTGTATCGGTAAGACAGGCCTCACTCAATATCGGATATTGTTCCCCACAATGAGTATTTACGTCATCGTTTGTATACAATGTGCTCTCTGTTATTGGAACAATTCTTTGCGAATTACTTCTGCGCCCAATGTGTTAATGAAATTCCTGACTTTTGGAAATGGTGCTGTTGGAGGAAATAATATTGTGTTAGATATTATTGTATTTTTACATACAAATTGACTGGATGCGGTGATAAGACCCAGACATCGGTTTGGAAAAAATTGCGAAGTAGAAATTAGGAATACTTAGAATAGACGTCCCTATTCTTTAATTAAATATTGTAGTACCTACTGGATACAGTAGCATCACAGATTTGAGTTAAAGATGATGAACAGATAAACAGCATAATAGTTAGCTATCGATTTGAAGGCGCTTATCTATGAGTATAATATATTACGGTATCTACGAGTATACAATACGGTGCATCCACGATTGTGTTGAAGGGGCCGTCAAAATTTTCAAATTTGGATCGATTAGGATTGTTCTAAGATGAAAGCTGTTTTTCTGTACAAGTTAAGTATATATTAGGTTGGGGAAAAAGTTTCTTCGCATTTTATATAAAAATTCAAAAGGTTTTTTTATAAAGTTTATTTACAAGTGACTAAAGTATATAAGTGCCATTTTGTTCGATAACTTTTTGCCATCTTGTTGGTAGGTACATGATCCCATTGCTATAAAATTTTTGGGGCTTCTGATGAAAAAACTGCGACAAGTGGTTTTGGCAGTCCTCTTGTGATGTCAACCTGACACTGCCTAAGGAATTCTGCAGCGACCGAAACAGGTGGAAATCTGAAGGTGCAAGGTCAGGACTATACGGCGGATGCATTAACACCTCCCAGCCAAACTCCCGTAATTTTTTCTGAGTGTCTAAAGATGTGTGAGGTTATCATGGTGAAAAACCACACCCCTTCTGTTGATTAATTCCGGCCGCTTTCTCTCAACTTCTTGCTTTAATCTCATCAGTTGTTCGCAGTACAGTTCAGAATTGATGGTCCTGCCTGGCGGTAACAGCTCATAATGAATAATGCCCTTCCAATCTCACCACACACACAGCATCACCTTGTTGCCAGTTAACCCGGGTTTCGCCACAGTATGTGAAGCCTGACCGGCCTTTGACCACGATCTATTTCGCACACCAAATTTGCGCTACTCTCACAGATACTGCATTAGGTCCATAAACATCACAAATTTTTTTCGCGGCTTGTGTTGCATTTTTACCATTTTTGTAATAAAATTTTAAAATGTATCGAAATTCTTCATAAGAATCACTCATTTTAACAATAAGAAAAACAAATGAAAATCTCAAATTTACCTAATTTGAATTTGGAATTGTCTTCTGTAAAATTAAAACTTTTTAATGATACCAAAATCAGCCAGATACAATTGGTATAGCCCAAGATATTTTATGACAAGTTCATATATACTATAATGCGAAAAGACTTTTTCCCCAACCTATTATGTCACCGTAAAATTGTAAAAACAGTTAGATTGTAATATAACTAGTGAAATTGTAAAATGTTTATAGACTTCCAACGCGAATATTCTGCCTATAATTTAACATAATATTTTTCGTTAGATTATAAATATAAAATTTTAAATCTTTCGACATATTTTTTACAATCTCGTAAGTTATTTTCCAATCTAACGGTTTTTATAATTTTACGGTGACATATATTTTCTTCTGTGTGGTAGCAAGTAAATATGAGAAGATTAAAGTTGTAGTCCACTACACTAGCCTTACTGCCTTATCTTCCAATTGATTAATTTTATAAAATTGTTCGTGTTGGATAGAACAGGGCAGTGTTTTTAATATTATACAACTATGGAACAGGGGGTCTAAAAAGACCATATTAGGTGTTTCATAATATGTTTCATATATTATGACAGTTAAACATCTCAGACGTATTGACCAGTTCATTCCTCTGGACTAGGCTGACTATGTTGTGAGAATGCCGTATGTGCTTGGGCAACCATACGACATTCAAAAACCGACTGTCCCAGGCACTACAGTATTTCAAGAGTGATTACTTCGCTCGGAGAATACCTACTGTATAAATCATCCATTAACAGATGTAAAACTAAAGGCCTATGACTATGTCCAGAAACTGCGTATTCTTACGCACGTAAGGTCTACGCACGTAGTCGAGGTACTAGGGCCCCATACATTGCGTCCAGAAGCTACGTGCGTATTATTTTAGCTATGCGCGTATCGTACAAAATTTCGTCAAAAAGAAACGATAAGATAAGAATCTCTACGTGCGTAGGTTTACGCAGGCTTACGCACTTTCTGGACATAGTCTAAGTTTAAAACATCAATTTTGACAGATTTCAATAGAAATGCGTAAAATGGCGCACATAATATGAAGTGCATATGATTCATCTAATGTTCACCTAAAGTGGCCTTATTAGACCCCCAGATCCGAATTCTGAGTAATAGTTGCGAATTTGTACACATTATAGAGTTTTGCTAACAAAGATCAATAAATTATAAAACACGTACATTCGCGCACAAGCCGGTGTATCCGTTGTCAACCTTATTAATATGACCATAGGATTCACAAGCAGAGGCTTGTCCGCGACTGTACCACCAGAATCCAGATATGGCGATCAAAGACGACACTAGGAACATTACTATCATAAAATTATGTGTGTGAATCCGACATTACATTAGGAGCCGAGTTAGGACAGACAGACGGACAGACGTGTGGGATGGTGCTAAACAGCGCACATCACTGCTCCGTGAGGAGTGACCGGTGTGGGGTCAGGGGATGAGATTATAGCGGGATAATTATTGACCTTGTTACAATAAAATGTACTCTGAAATCACTTGTAATTCCATGTTAAAAGTGAACCGCTAACTAAGCATTTGCAAGTATTACCGTATGTAAAAGTATACTTTTTATAAAAATCATTTAAATAAAATACTCAAAGCTTAATGGTATACTGTCAATAAAGAATTTTAAAAAACAAAATCATATGTTAGAATTGCCACAATTTTTTTCTTATTAAGTCGACTGTCTATTTCATCAATATTTTTAAGCGTCTATTTTAAGGCCCACTTGCGTAGGTCTGGGCTAAATTTAATCCTGGGATAAAATATCATGCTCTCTCTTTCATAAATACGAAGAACGAGAGAGATGACATGATATTATTTAACTTAGGGTTAACTTGAACCCAGATGACAGATCTGCGCAAGTGGCAATACTAGAACGAGTACTATTAGTAGTTTAACATTTAAGTAGGGGCTATTCCACACTAACACAAGCGCCCAGGCCATGGCCTTTTTGGCCCTTGGGTAAATACGCCGCTGCGAGGGCCGAGAACCTCACCTTCACAGTCAACTCTTCACTGCGGCCCGTGGCTGAGTCTAGTCTAGACCAGAGCTTCCCAAACTTATTTCAGCTAACACCTACTTTGAAAATCAGTTACTTTGTAGCGCCCCCCCCAATTTTTCACCTTAAAAACCTCAATAACATATTAGTCTCGCCTGGAGAGTATCTTTTATACAACATTGAACATTAATAATACTACTCACATCAGCGCCCCCCAATGTTTTCTGGGCCCTTTACCGCCCCCCTCTAGGCCTCCGGCGCCCACAAGACTGGTCTAGACTCTTAGACGTCACAGTGTTTCTCAATAACCTTACGTCTTATCCTAGCCTCTCCGTCTCATCGCTTGTACCACACTGCGAAGATGGCAGATTTACATAAAAAGTCGTTAATCGTAACTCGCTATCGCCGTGCATTACTCCCTCGCCCGCCCTCCGGCTATCTGCATTACCGCGATAAACAACGCCTTATTGTCCGATACACTCACTTCTATAAAATAAAACAATGCTTCGTAATAAAGGTCATTGACCTTTAGGTAAAAATACCTCCAGGGTCCTCCACTAACTGGAAACGTATTTAAGTTGACGCGTTGGTACTTTGGTAGATCGCATTTCGCTATATAACATACATTTTTTATATATTTTTAACCTTTACCGTATTCGTCTGATCTTTACCGTATCAGTCATGCTTCGGCACGAATTGGCAAACTCAAACAAAACGACGACACTGCCACGGCCTTACATAAATTAATGCTAGCGTTGTGTTTCACTCGTCTAACATAAAAAGCAAACAAATTGTCTATCTAGCAATATCCCGCGAAAAAATTAATAATTTATTAATATATTTCCTAGGATATTGCTAGACTCTAGACACAATAGTATTAATTAAAATGTATGGAATATGGATTTCCGCAAAGTAACAGTGACCAATGATCATACACGTAAAACGTGAATATTGCACACTATTTTTACACAAGAGTAACTCGATATTCGGGGGCGAGGCGACCTTGAGTCGGTGTGAATGAACGGCTTTACGGGCCATTCATGAGGCTGCGTAGATCGTAACTTTATAGTGGAGCCATACACGTTACACGTATTATAACAACCTCCGTGGTCTAGTGGTTCGTGCATTGGCTCTCGACTCGTGGGTCGTGGGTTCGATTCCCGCATTGGGACAACAAAAAAATTTTGTTTCTAAGTTTGGTTAGGACAATGCAGGCTGATCACCTTTTTGTCTGTCGGACCTGCGCCTGATCTCTCGCCAGTCGTGTCGGTTACCCGTCCCACTGGGTTACGAGAGTAAAGGAAGAGAGAGTGCTCTTGTGTACTGCGCACACACTTAGGCACTATAAAATTACTCCTGCGTAACTGGCCTGGTTTCAATGAAACTGGCCACCGTCACCGAAATCGGTGTGGGGGAGTTATTATTATACTAACGACAAATGGCAAACATTAGCCAAAAAAATCTAGAAAAGCTGCATGCTGAAATGCGTCATCTGTTGAAAACCGATCGAAATAATTATGATGTTTAGATACAATTCCATAACAGCTGTGATAACAGGTTTTAATTTTAAAATAATTTAAAATAATTTAGAAATACATTATGTACTTATATATATAGAAAACAATATTTTTCATCCCATGGTATGGGAAGCCACCCCTAAAATATGAAGTTATTTTAATTTTTATGATGCGAAAAATAAAGTCTACATGAAATCTTTAATGAAAACCAAATTTTATTTTCTCTTTTCTAGCACGAGAGGTTGAACAGACGGACGGACAGACCGAAACCGGAACACTAATAATAATAATTGACACGTATCTTTATCAGTGGCCATGACTGTGTACACACTTACATAGATAAAGATAACTTTTCCAACTCACTCTACTCTCATTCTCTACATAGCATAAGAATCAATTCTAACGTACACCTTTGTGATAGACATTTAAGTCTCCTATTAAATACACAAATATCATCTTATTAATATTATTAATAAAAATTATTGTCGTAAATATTGAAATATAGCGCAATAAAATATTAATATACAACAAACACAATACAAATATACATCTCATAATGTTCCCCGCGGCTTAATAACAAGCGCGGGTCGTCGGTTCTATCTCACTTTATAAGATTGAAACCATCATTGTATTATGTATAACAATGATTTCGACTAATAGAGAAATTCTTAATCAATCTATAAAGACATAAAATCTATGGAATTGAAAGAATCGTGTTTGATTTAGAAATATTTATGTAATTGGTTATTCTTTAATAATCACAAGCTGATGTTGCCCGCGACTTCGTGCGTCTCGCGGGGACGGCAGTCGGTACATTTTGTCGTGAAAGCCTATGTCCTTCCCCTTAGGTAGGTATATTATAGGTACACTAGAAGCGTTATACTTGCAACTCCTCTGGTGTTGCTACTCGCGTTCCTGGTCCTTATAATCTCCAATCCTCCCCTTGGGCCTCCGATAACCTCACTCACTCGGCGAAACACAACGCAAGCGTTATTTCACGCCGGTTTTCTGTGAGGTCGTGGTATTTATCCGGTCGAGCCGGCCCTTTCGTGCCGACGCGTAGCTCTCCCACAGTAAACTCAATAATCACTTGTTACTCGTTATGCGAGTGAAGACTATTCATTAGTAGGAGGCGGCGATTACCTCCCCGTGTCCGGGACTCCGGGGTCCGGGGTCCGGGGTCCGCGATTCCCGGGAAGTTGTGACGCGGTCACCGGCGTTGTCACCGGTGTCACAACTTGTGTTGTTAGTGTTGTCGCGATCATATCGTTGTTGTAAACATATTCCACTAGTTGTTGGCTTTACTGGCATGTAAATCACGCTAGTTTGTTATAGAAAAAACTAACGTCGACGATTCTTTTCAATAATAAACATAGCTAAGGTAAAAGGTCAAATCATTAAAAAGTTACCGAAGAAGAAGTAGGCATAGACTTTGCTGAAAGTTTTGAACTTTGGATTGTTCAAACTAACATAAATTCTGTAGAACTGTGCTCTGTAGCTAAAGCATATTATATTATCCGGACCTATACACCAATCGAGAAGTGCCTTGATGCCTGTCGGTAGGCTTAAATAAATGAAATAATTCTTATTTGTCATTTATTTTAGTTTGTATCAATTTAAAATCCTAACACACATGAAATAAATGATAGGTAACTGTTTCAATATCCAATTCTTACAAATCTAATAAGCTTCAGATTCGCATGCGCGCGCGCAGCACGGCTGGCGCGGCGCAACACCATGTAATTTGCCGCCATAAACCTGATGACAGATGCATCATGCGCCCGCGAAAATTACCCATTTTATGGCGGCAAATTACACACTGGCAACACCGACGCACACAGACGTCGCGCAGCTCACGTGAATTACGACTCTATATTCCTGTGATATGGCTTAAAATAGAAAATCGTGGACGGATGTAAAGTTTTCAAATTAATCACGTTTGAAGGACAGCTGAGTGATCGGTGATGGATAGCCGCTGTCAGATTTCGCACGGCTTGTTACATCTTTTGTATCATTTGTGTTATATTTTATTTTCACAAATTGGCAAGCCGTACGAGCTTGGAGCTACTAATTTCATGTTGTGAGGAATTGGTACGATTGTTTTATGGAGAAGAAAATATTGAGTAGACACTAAAATCTTTTTATATGTACAAATTACAATATTAATTGTAGGTTAAAAACGTTTTATAGACAGTGAGTTGTGACTTTCCTTCCCATGTAAGAACTCATGGGGGAGGAATGTTTAAATTGGTAAAAGAAAATGAAGCCATTGTGATTTTTGGTGACTTCTTTTCTCTAGCTACGAGTATAACTGTAAGTATTTTGGTCTCTTTGATTCTTATTTTTTAATTTTTACTCAAGTAATGACTACTGAGCTACGGAGCTAGCCTAGTGGGTAGACGGTTGGTTGGCATTCGAGAGAGTGCAGGCTCGAATCCCTGGTTGTGGCGTGTACCAATGAGACTTTTTCAGATCTCAAGTACATTATACAGACACTCTAACGGTGAAGGAAAACATTGTGAGGAAACCCGCACATTCCTCTGGACTTGGCAGTTGGCTGACTATGTTGTGAGAATTCCGTATGTGCTTGGGCAAACATACGACATTTAAAAAACCAACTGTCCAGGCACTATAGTATTTCAAGTGGTTACTTCGCTCGGAGAATACTGTATAAATCAACCATTAACGGATGAAAATGGCCTAAGTTTTTTTTACTCAAGTTGGCATACTTTTTTTATTTTTTGTATTCATAATTCATGATTCCGTTGCTGATGATGATGAGGATAATGGACGAATGTATGTGCCAAGATAAGAGCTAGCTTTGATGTGGCGGCGGCCCAGCTGATCAATAAAAATGCTATAAAAAGGAGAATTCCAATTTATTTCAATATTTACGAGTGAGGACCGCGGACATAAACTCATCAGTTTATGGAGCCCTGGTACTTTGGGTGCAACGACCACCGGTGATTTAGGTGATAAGATAATTAGGTGCACTTGAGTGGGTGAGTGTGAGTGTGGGTGAATGAAAGAACTGCACGTTTCGTGTTCGGGTGGATTTTGATGGTGTGACGAGTCCTTTTTAGGGTTCCGTAATAATCAACCCTTATAGTTTCGCTCTGTCCGTCTGTCTGTCTGTCCTCGCCTCTAGCTTCTGTAATTATTAATATAAATTGATGATATTTCCTATAGTTAATAAAGACAGTCTCGGTTTTGGTATTTTAAACTAATAATAGTCTTACATTTTAGGGGTGGCTCTCCATACATGTGAAGTGTGGGTGAAATTTTTTCATTCTATATAAAAATTTTTTTCATTCTACCCCATCATCATACCCATCATTGAATAGGTATCTTCAAATAAAGGCAAGGTTTGCAACATGACTTTTTACAAAGTCAACCATGTGAGAGTAATCGGCCTCCAAAGTGGTTTGTAAGTTGGTTTTTGCGAAACTTTGAAACGTAAAGGGTTCATTCAGCCTTGCATTTCTAAACTATGACACTTAGAAATTTGCAATTTTCTATGCTGATAGTTCATGCTTAAAACTATTTAGGAAAATTATTTTTATCGAAATCGGACAGTAACTTTTGAAGTAATTTGAAAAAAAAACTGATTACGCGTTATAAGTTACGGAACCCTCCTTAGACATGTCCTGACATGCTCTTGGTTAGGTTATTTAATCCTTTTATGTCCAGATAGACATAAAAAATGTGAATAAAGGAAATTGCGCTTGTTTTATATGTGTCTAGCTAGCCTGTAGATTTTTCATAGTGACGAAATGAGAAAATCCTTTTATTTTTGCGAAGCTAAAACATAAAAATTATTAACAAGCCTTGGTTTATTATTTATCGGGGGTTCATTTTTCGTCGTTGAAAGTCGAGTACTTTAAGTTCAGATTTTTAGGAATAAGTAGGCAGGTAATTAATAGAAATGAAAGAAAATTGTACATAAAGGTAGAACCCTCTTTACATTTGTAAAAAAATATGTATTTAATAAAATAATAATTACGTAACAGGTATTAAAATGATCACAACAATTTGCAGAAATGGAACAGTTATAGGAACCTATTTCGTTAGTACTGTGTAGCACCCTCTGTAGGTAGATTTATCTACTTTAGTATTTCGGTAGTTAGGTGTACAACAGATAGTTAGTAGCGATTACTGCCGGCGATCCTGTGATTCGAACGATCACAGAACCGGTATACAGGACCTCGACCTTGCTGGTGTGATGTCGCCCGAGTCATGAGCAGTTGTTTGTTGCCAGTGCCACTATAATGTTTTTGGGAACCGGGATTCCCTTTGCCGGTCCATGCCAGAAGTTACACCAGGGACAACGACACTAAATAGCTACATAAAGCTAGGCAAGCACTGCTTCTCCTTTGCCATACGAAATATGGATACCTAATTGCATACCTACGAAGTACGAAGCAAAATGTACGGTTTATGGGAGAAAGATGTTTCAAATACGTCGTCATATAGTCTCCTAGAGCCGCTTTTGAAACTTCCTTTACTAGTTTTTTACCTAAGTAGGTACCTACTTCATTTCTGTACTAGATAGAAGTGGGTGGTTGAACCTGAGCTCTACATATTAGAAATTTCTTCAAGAAAAGACTTCGACAAATACGTTCAGTGGATGCTGATTGCTGAACGTATGTTAGACAAAAAATTAAAAATCCTTAGAAGAGTAGAAAGAGAAATTAGATATGACTGACTAACATGTATTGTAGGCAGACGCTCGCATTAAAAGGGTGAAATAGGGGTGAAAATTTGTATAGAAAATCTTTAAATCTGCACCGATTACGATGAAAATTGAGATTAATATCTACTCTTGAATACATTTTATTACATACCTAGCTGACGTTCCAGGGTTTATAAAATTTACCTCCTGAGTGACTAAAATAAGGGTTGAAAGTTTGTATGAAAATGTTAAAAATCTGTAGGTAGGTACCGATTTCCACGAAATTTAAAATACGAAGTAATAAATGCAAATGATTGAATACAATATTTATATTATTTTTATAATATATAAGTATTTTTTTATATAATAAGTATATAATAGGTATTTTTTTATTCGTCCTCTAAAGGTGTGAACTTGTGAAGTAGGAGTCCAATTTTTGTATAGTGAAATATCAACAGCTGGGCGGATTGCGTTGAATTTGGGAACACAGATAGTTATTACTTATTATGAAGTATCAAAAAATCCATTAAAAAAGGATTTTTAGAAATTCATCCCCCAATTGGGTGTTCACGCAGACGAATCGATGTACGAACTACGATGAATATATTTAATACGTATTAGACGTTCGACATTAATTTTTTTTTGGATTTAAAGTTGTCTTTAGACTCCACATTGTCCAATAATTTAGTAGTATAAAGGGAAAGTTAGTAGTCGATGACAGATAATTATGATAATAAATTAAAATATTTTATAAATCAAAATGTTAAAACAAACTGTACTAATTTGAAATATTTTCTCTATAGCTGATTTTTCAATAAAATTTACCTAATTAATGTCAAACTATTAATAACTTTAACTATTTATTTATATTTACGATAAAAAAATTAAACAAATCGCGACAAAAGTCCTAAAATCCGGTACAAAACGTAGGCACAACAATAATCGCGAGGAAAGTGAGTTACGCGGGAAAAGGTGTTGCGGAGCGGTGGGCGGGGGGCGGGGGGCGGTCCGGCCCCGCCTCCGTGCGAGCGGGACAGAGATAGTGCACCCGACCTGCAGCTGCAAGGTCACAGTGACGGAGGGTCGCCGTCTCTGTTTATTGCAATAATTGTAATATTTTTTTAATTATTAATAATAAACTGTTGAATTAAAAAAAAATTGTCATTGATAGCAAATATTTTAAAATTATTAAAAATACATACATCAAATATTACCAATAAACCATTAATTTTAATGTTGAAGGTAGGTGCTCAAATATAATTAAAAACGAGTTACATATTTTATAAACGTCAAGATATATTTTCTATATTTTTTTCTTTTTTAAAAATTATTATTTAAAGCCCACGAAGTAGAATTCGTAAAACCATATAAATCGAATTCGCAAAGTATAAGTATATTGCAAATAATAATAAACTAGCATAATATACAATAAAACATACAAACACAGAACAAGTTGCATTGCAAAAAATATGTAAATTGTAAGTAGTGGGCCGAGCGGACGTTTGATTGAGTGCGCGTAGTTCTCGTTCCGTCCGCGCGGCGCTAGCGGCGCGGCGGGCGCGTCACTCCGGCCGCGGCGCGCGTCCCGACAGCACCGTGTCACGCCGCCCCCGCCGCTACTCGCGCGATCGTAAACAAACCGCGATGTGCCAAACGTGCCCAGTGCCAGTGTTGTGACTCGTTACCTCGCCACACCTGTACAAACAGACAACTCAAACACCACGGATCACGTCCAGTGTACGTAAATACGACTCGGAAAACAAAGGATACACTCGCTTAGGTGCCGGTGACAGGTGGAATCGTGACATTCTTGTGCTTTGCTGTTATTCAAATTGGACTAATTGTACACATATCCAGGTAAGATTGTTTGAAAGACTCCAACTTTACTGACAAAGTTGTAACCGTGACTAAAAAGTGTTTTACAATCGAACTAACAACTTTTTCGAAACTTTTATGATTCCAATTCTTACCGTTTATTATACTAAAGTATTCCAAAATTAATAAAATGTGGTTTGAAATAACTTTTGTTTTAACCCATAAAGTTATTTTTCATTTCGCAAAACTTTAGAAATTCGCAAACTCAGATCAAATAAATACCTAGATGGCGCATGGCGCTTGTTTCAACTGAAGCCTCAAAAACTACGCTACTTCGTGTAAACACACGCAGTCACGCACACTCATGCAAAAAAAGTACGCTACTTTTCATCAGTATCGAACGAGTCGTCGTGCAGTGATTTTGCCACAAAAATGCCGTCCTGCGCTATTAAGTGGTGTAAAAATTGTACGAAGGCGAACAAAAAGTGTCAGGGAATAACATTTCATAAGTAAGTACACACAAAACTGTAGTTTGTTTATGATAATTTATCACAATTTTGAGGTTACTCGAAACAAATAATGACAATTTTCGAGAGAGTGTTGCCAGGATTTCATATTCTCAATAGCCTAAAATAAGGTAAGTAATTTGTAGGCAAATTCTTAACAAAATTATGAAGTAGAGAGTCAGACTGTATTTTTATTTTTTAATTAGGAAGTTTTGAAGTTCGAAGCAATTTAAGGTAAATGCCCCTATATTCGGTATACGGAAAATATCGGGAACGATAATTCCGCCGTTTGTGGACCGATTTTCAAAATTCTTTTTTTGATATAAAGGGTATAATCCCAAGTCGGTCCGGTTTTCAAAAAAGTGGTGACTTTATGATGGGATCCATGAGGAATCGAGGGAACTTATCGAATTTTTTATGGAAATATATGGTGATTTTGGCTTTTTCTGAAGTAGTCCATGCATATGCTACCAAAAAGTAAGATTTTGCTCCAAGTTATACTCTGGATCCAAAAGTGCAGAACAGAACTCCTGACTCCTTATAGATACATGTTTGAGGATTTCGGCGTTATTTATAGAACTGCAAGCATATGCCACCATGTCAATTAAAGTAATCATCATCATCACCACCACCATCACACCATACATCATCACATTTTGAAGATATCAAAGGTACTTCTTATAGTATTTTACACCAACACGGAGATCTTTGAATATTACTCTGTCGTTTATGGACCTATTTGCAAAATTATTTTATTGCTGTAAAGGGTATTATATTCGAAATTGCTCTTTTGGTCACTAAAGTGTAAACTTGATGATGGGGGATCCATGAGGAATCGAGGGAACGCCTTGAAATTTATATGGACACATATAATGATTTAGATTTTTCCTGAAATAACACAAGCATTATTATGCTACCGAGAAAAAAATTAGGCAAGTGGTACACTGACTTGTCGGTGACCGTATATTAACTACCCTATTACCATAATATTATGTATTGGTATACCTAATTGGAAACTTTTCATCTTTACCTATCCTTTTTTTAAATGTATCTATAAATAGATAATAAACAGAATTATCACTTTCTGTTTTTTTTTTCATATTTAAAGACGTTTTGAACGCAATAAAAATGTTCTAATCTAACCCATTTTTAGAATTCCATAGTTGGGGAGAGTTGTGACAACGTTGTTTCGCGCCAGGTTTTTGTTAGGCAGTGTTACAACTTTTACGTAAAATAGAGCTCTGCAAAGTTTTTTGACAAAAAGCTATGGAAAACGAAACATAAATGTCACAGAAACGTTAACATGGCCGAATTCCTATACAATTTTCGAAATTTTATTATATTGTTGTCTCGTAAACTACGGATCTTATAATTTTGAAAACTTGCGAAATTACTGCGACAATAAAATAACTTTAAGCGGTAAAATTACCATAAACCAATTAATAGTACAAATGTGGGATGTTATTCGAAAGTTTAGCCAACATATCTAGGGTAATGAAAATTTAGTATGGCAACACCGGCTCACGCACACAATGCTTAAAAAACCGGCTTCATTTTGTTGTTCGTAGAAGTCCATCTATACTTTTTATTTGATCTGAGTTCGCAAAGTAGAGTTCAGTTAGTGGTAGAGCGGCGACGGCCGGCGTCGGTGCTTTGTTGAGTTCCGGAAGATGTAAAATAAACCGATTTTCGCCTATAAATAATTATATTCTACAGGTTATATTGATTTTTTTATTCGTCACATTAAGTTGGTACTTGTTCGAATAAATATAAACAATTTATATAGGCAGGTTAACTTTTAACATTCATGTTATTAATATTATATTACAAAACGTGACTCGAAAAATAAAAATAAATTAATAATAGTACTAATAATACATAATAGTATCATTTACAAATAAATAGTGTACCTATTTTTTTCATTTTAGATAATTTTACTATGACAAAATACGTAAATTAATCATAATAAAATAAAAGGAAATGCTTGTAAATAAATATTTTAATTGATTGGAAAAGTGCATTTACCTCAGTGTAAAATGTTACACGTTTTATCGCATTTGCAACGAAATTGATTACTCCTGATCTATAAATAAGTACGCTAAATTAATTAAATACCTATAGGCTTTAAATAATTAGAATAGTAAACAGATTAATGATGCATAGAGCCGTAGTTATTAGTTGTAAATGACACGGATGATGTGACTGAGGCTTTTTTTTTTCAAATCGGCCATCTTTAGTTGTAGTTGAATGCACACGGGGCGGCAGGGGCGGGGCGTGCGAGCGAGATAGCATGTAAACATTAACTTTTTTTGACGTTTCTCCAACACGGGGGTGACAATGTTGTCGATTTTTTTATACAGTTTTACAAATTGTTGCATATTTGAAATATGGTTGTATGTATTGTAGCTGAATATATTGTATTTTTTTTCACGTTTTTACTATAAAAATACTTTTGTATCTATAGGTAAAGTTATTTTAATATCAACATTTTAAAAAAGTTGTATTATATTGCTTTTTATTTTATAATTGTTTTTAAATTATTATTAAAGAATATTATCTTACTTGTTTAAACATTTTTGTAAAAAATAAATTAGCATTATTTTAAGTAGGGTAAAAGAACTATTCTAGAATATTTCATAGGTGATAACCGATACTGTCTGTACATGTATCCTTTTCGTTGCAACATGTAGGTACAACACATTAATATACCTAATATTAAGGTATTTAAATCCAAAGATACCTAATTATAGGCATGTAACAAATATTAATTAGGTACATACACACATTATTTACTTAGAGATTTTAATATTGTTTTATGTTTATATGAGTATTTTTAATATTTAATCATTACCCTTACTTTTGCTTCACCGTAGTCGGGTAAATATAAAATTAACAGACATTACAGCACTATTAGTTGCACAATTAAAAAATATATATTTTTATTACTATTTGTATAATGGTTAGGTAATATTATATTCAGTTTTTTTTACTTTGCCGTTATCCTCGGTTGGTTTTGATGGTTGTTTAAAGTGTTTAAGTGGTCGTAAATCTCTCGTGTCGCGGTTTAAAACAACCACCATCACTTTTTTGGCCTCTAATACTCACAGACAGTCTACACATGTGTGAATTAAGTAATACAAATATGAAAGTTAAGTTTTTATTTTTATGAATTTCTTCTTCAATCAAAGGATTAAAATCGCTTGACCAAGACAAAATTTTATTTGAAGATAAAAGTGGATCCAGAAGTTAACTTTTCAATGCTTCTGTACATACACAATAGCATGGAAATTCAGGTAGCAAAAACACAAAAATTCTGACGGGATTTTGTAACTTGAAAACATTTTGCTAAAACCCTGAAATCTGTAATCACTAATCACCTACCTGTTAACGTGTTGATCAATGTAATTTTTATATACATGTATGTAATTTTAAAAATAAGACATTTAATTGACATTAGAAACATACCAAAGTGCCATGTGACTTGTGAGCCTCACTCGTGTACCCAATTATAGTTTGCCATTTTGGCGTGGAAGGACAGACCTTGAAACACACATTTTTGCATGTATAATTACGCTGACATAGGTAGGTATATGTAACAAATTATATATGCATGTTAAAGGTAATAAAGTTTTTAATAGGTACTTTATATTATATCATTTTAATATAAAAGTATTGCCGCAGACTTGGACAAGGAGCAAGTGTTCTCTATAGTATATAATGAAGAAACTCGTAAAATTTATCTTTACACGCATTTTAATTAATAATAAAGCCTAAATGGTAAAATATCTGAAATCGAGACCACATTGCACCTTTGTACAGTAGGTATGAAGACCGAAAAAGTAGGGTGTGCATTTTGCATTTAATCTGATGCAAATAATAGCAAATCATAATTTTGTCCGAATTTATTCGAATTTTATGGTCATCTAGGCAAAAAAAAAATGTTTTATGCAATTTTGCATTTTTTAACAGGTATAACAGGAAACAAGCATCTTTTACTACAAAGGTAAATAGGTAGACTAATAGCGACTTTAAGCAGATTCTTTTACTGTGTAAATTTTTACATAAAATCTATCAGTCTCGAATATTTATATAAAAGGGCCGACTTTTTCAACACATCATAGCTTGGCTCTGATAACGTTTTCTGTTTAAAGTAAAGACAGCCTAAAAATTTGTCATTTAATAAACAGTTATATTCTATAAATACAAAAGTTATTTAATGCTTCTTAAATACTCAGTAAAGAAGTAAAATCGTTTCTGCACTTAATCAATTACTTTCTGTTTAAAAAATAATAGAATAAACACAAAAAAACTTAATTTTTTCTGACACGATGGTGTCATCATTAATGCCGGCAGAAGTGTTGCTATTGCTATATATGGATTAGAACTTACTATTAGGGAATATATTTTAACTCTACTCCAACGCCATTTATGTACATGTGGGAAGTAGAAATACAGTAATAAACGCCAAAAATTACTAAGTAAATAATATAAAATTTTAAAAACCAATTTGTATTGATATACCTTTATTATAAAAAGTCATTTGATATATCATGATATGATAATATATCCTCGAACCCTGATAACAGGAAACAAGCATCTTACTACAAAGGTAAATAGGTAGACCAATAGCCACTTTAGATCCTTTTATTGTGGAATTGCGTCAAAATTATCTAATTTACAATGGCTTATTTTACCTAACACTGACTAAAACGTCGCTAATATACTAAATTAAATTCCAAATATTAATTAAAGTCCACCTCCTGGCATCAAATTCTTTGTGTTATGATTTGTCGCTCGTCCAATATTTTACCTATTAAATATAAAAAGTCACCAACGTTAAACGTTTTGATGACTATATAAGCGGTTAATAAGCAATGTTTCCAATAATTTTGAACAGTTTTTGAAGGTTTTATAATGAGTCAGGGACCACCCGTCACGTCGACTGATATTGGTAAACATATACACGGTAGGTGGTGCCATATACTGCAGTTTACAGCATAACTCAAAGTTATTTAATTATTATAATTAAAAGGACTCAGACTAGATTAACTGTAACTTTGAATTATGAGTTAATTAATTTGACATCAAACGATCAGTTATTTTTATTTTAAATTAAAATTTGTCTTTATTCGTACATTTATTTTTATAATTTTTTTTAGGTATAACATCGTCCTTGATACCGTAACATTTTTATATTATACTAGCTGTCACGACAAATGTTGTTCTGCCTTAACTATGATCCGTTTAAACCTTCCCTGAACTGATACGATTATTTTAAGATCAAAATTAGCCAAATCGGTTGAGCCGTTCTGGAGTTTTAGCGAGACTAACGAACAGCAATTTATTTTTATATATAAGAAGATTATGCATTTCTGATAGCTGATATAAGTGAACTTCTTGCCAAAAGTTTGAATTTACTACTAACATAGGTGTCAGAGTGCATTAACATCCATGTACAATACGAACATCTTGTTAATGTCTCTCGACAATCGTCGTTTCTCTAACTGTGAAACTGACAGATGATGTATCAAAAACAACTTTCCGAAAGACATTAGTAAAGTGGTTTTATTGTACGATTTAACTGTACTAAAGTATCTACTCAAGCATTTTGCGTACATAATAAAGTTGGTATGTTTACTATACTATATAGTATATACCTACATACTTAAGTATGTCTATAATTTGCCCATACCTAATAATAACTTGCAACATCTCAGATATAGAACAGCTGATATCAGTGCCGTAAATAGGGCGGTGCCACCGGCGCCCAGGCACAGGGCGTAGACTCTGGGGGCGCAAGAACGGCCAGACCAGGCAGGACCAGCACCGGATCTAGGGCGCAGTTATAGAAGCTCGCACAGGGCGCAGAAAAGGCTATTTACGGCACTGGCTGAAATTAAGTAATTTGTCCGCCTAGTGAGTGACGTGTTGTCACCAGATAATTGGCGGACAAGATGGCCGCCGCCCCCGTCCCGCTGCGCATACGCACCGCACGCACCAGTCTTGGACCTTGGTCCATACTCCATGTCCCTTGATTCTTGTTTCTTAGTTCTTAGCTTTTAGATGTTTTCGTATTTTACTAACATGCCTGTGTGATAGTAAAACATCCATTACAAAAATATTCGTGTCAGATGTGATCTTCATACCTAATCAGAATTTTCGCTAGTAAGCACAAAAAAAAACTTACCTATTTTCATAATGTAATTGTTTTTTTTTTTAATATAAAATATTTTTTTTCCTAAGTTATGTTTTTTCTATCTGTAGTGACTAGTGATGTGACATTAGATTCTTCTAGCCCTGTACCACCAATTTATCGATGCGACATTATTTCATAACGGGTATAAAGAGTGATGTGAAAAACCGTAAGCAAAAATCTGTCATAAATTAATCGGCGTGAGAAACGGAAGGCAATCAAATGGAATACGACAATTAAATACGGCTGAGTTACGGCGACATGCTTTATTTTATGGTCGATAAAGCTACCGTACAGGATGGTCATGATCTTCCATTATGTTGTGAGTCGTTATAATATCATCATCATCATCAGTTGCCAACATCTGGGCTATGGGTATTGACATCCGAGGCCAAGGTGGCACGAGCTTCTTCGTAATGTAGGACAGGCTATATTCTACCACGCCATCCTCCTGCTGGTTGCATTGTTAGGTATAACTAGCTTTTTCCCAATTAAATATTGTATCCAACAAGAATACCTTTTCGGGGACCAAACTACTAACCATACCAAATTTAATCGAAATCCGTTCAGTAGTTTTTGCGTGAAAAAGTAACACCATCCATCCATCCATCCACGCAAACTTTTATATTTATAACAGTAGTAGGATTTGTTTCATGAAATTAACGAAATATTATCGTCACTAGATAAAGTATTTTGAAAAGACATTTTGATTTTGGGCCAGTTCTATGTACACTACATAGGTAAATAGGAAAAAAATATAGGAATATCATAAAAATACGAAAAAATTAATTTGAAGAAGGGTACATGCGTACAAAAATGATTATTTGAAGAGTTTTTTATTGCGAGAACACTATTTTTAGGGCGGTCATGACAGTTTTGACTTGACTTTTGACGTAGTAGACAGTTTTACGAAGAGACGACGTCTTGAATGCCATACGTCTTTCTTTGTCAAAAGTCATGTCATTGACAAAATGACATTATTTATTTAATTTTGATCTGATCCGCCATGTTTTATTTTACTTTGTGTTGCTCTCCTTGACGAAGTTAATTTAAATGTACATGGAAACGAAGTGAAATTAAACAAAATAAAGAATAGGAAACGGTTACTATATTATGTAGCTATATTTACATGTACTGTACGTAGGGCTGGCCCAGGCCTCATACATTTCTTGAACATCGCTTTTGAGTTAGAGCATCTCATAAAATACGAGAAAAAAAAAAGAATATTATTATACTTTTTGTGAAGGCTGTTTGTAAAATTGGCAAGAATATGTTGACTTATCAAATACAAAGTAGCGTTGTAAATTACAAAGGTGTTTACGAAATGATCTGTGATAACATCTATTGATTTCTCAATATTCGCGTATGCATATTATGAGATATAAAAATTTATTCGCCTGTACATTTAATTAAAGTGCAGCTGTCACTAACATGTGCTCTAAAATATTTTATACATAATAAACATAGCACAATTTATCACTATCGTCTATCGCCAATCGCCATAGCATATTATTGTATATTTGGTATGTCGTATCTTGGCTTCAATGTCAAATTTTCGAAGATACATTGTTCAATAAATCGTAACTTTGAGCAAACTTTATGTGACTTATAAATATTTATGGCTACCTAATTTCTAAATATAGGTTCATGCTAAAATTTATATTTTGAACGATAGAAATATATCATGTATCAGGCCGATAGTTATGACTATTTTGAGAAAAATCCACATATCTCCTTTCATGGTCACGTCGTTTCTGATATTTATTTGGAAGTCAAGAAACTCCTAAATTACGAATCTGATTTATTAAATCACGTTTTTGAGAATAGGCGTTCAAAAGTGTCGTGTATATCTTAACGTGGCTCTCTCAGCGTCACTATTTACATAACATTAGCGGCTAATCGACATGTCACTTCACTAGCGCTAGGGATGACCGATGACCTACAACTCTATTGATGTTCAGATAAACGATACTAATGTATTGTTAAGTGTCTATAAAACTTTTAATAGTCTATATATGCAGTATGGTCGTAATTATATGTCCCATAAAATCAGTTTACGACCGGATTAACATAATTTTTTGTTAGTTATTGCGTATGTAACTGACGGTTAACGGCGACTGAGCTGAACTTAAATCACGTTTGTCAGTTACGGGAAGACAAGATCAATTTAATTTTGAGAATACTGATGTAAAGAGTAGTAACTTGGATGTATAATTTCAAATTAAGTACCTGGGCTTTACTCGGAGTTGTGATATACACTCAGCGGCACGGAATCTTGGCCAAACTCATAATATGCAATAACACTTTTTTAAAGCGGTTCTAACTTGGATCTTATCGTGTAGGTGGGTAGAAAAAATGGTCACGGTTATCTCAAGAGGGTAATTCACTAATTTGAAGTGCATATTGGTCTGTGTTTTAAAGTTTAGTTAAATCGTGTCATTTATCCGGCGAAGTCGCAGTTTTGAATTGTGCTCTGAACATTTTGAATTTTAATTTGACAAAGATTTTTGTTGTTATTGTGGTTAATAAACACCTAAGAACCCCTTAAGATTCATAAAAATGCCTTTATCACCAAGTCAGATAGCGCAGGCAGTAGCTTTAGTGGAACAGGGGATGACTCATCGTGAAGTGGCTACTATCCTAAACGTGCCGCGTTCCTCGATGCAATATGCACTAAAACGATATCAAGAGACTGGCCGCTACACCCGAAGACCAGGTAGTGGTGGTGTACGATGCACATCAGCTTGTGACGACCGCTTTATTGTGTTAGAGATTTTAAGAAATCGCTTCCTGACCGCAGTCGAGATCCGTCAGCGCCTTCAAATCTCCAGAGGTGTGAATGTTAGCGAGCGTACGGTGAGAGCGTACGTATGGAGGAAGTTAATTTGAGGGCAAGAAGACCAGCCCGTGGTCCACAGCTTCTCCCTCAGCACAGAGTAGCTCGACTTCACTTTGCCCGCGAACACGCTAACTGGACTTATGAGCAGTGGGCAAAGGTTTTGTTTACTGACGAGTGCAGGATCGCTTTAAATACACCTGATGGTCGACAACGTGTCTGGAGAAGGAAAGGCGAACGTTATTTGGCGATAACAACCACTCCGACGGTCAGTTTTGGCGGAGGCTCTATAATGGTATGGGGTGGCGTGAGTTCTGATGCTCGTACGGAATTGGTCATCGTTAATAACGCCTTAAATGCGACTCGGTACGTCGCGGAAATTCTCGAAGAACATGTTGTGCCCTTTGGAAGGTTCATTGGTTATGAACAATTCATTTTAATGCATGATAATGCCCGTCCACATGTCGCTCGCATAGTAAATGAGTACCTTCAAGAGGCTGGTATTCAAAAATTGCAGTGGCCAGCTCGCAGCCCGGACTTAAATCCGATAGAACACATATGGGATAAGCTGAAACGAGCGATAAAATCATCATCGAACCCACCACAAACCATTAACCAGCTTCGAGATGCTGCAGTGAGAGCGTGGCGCGACTTATCACAAGTCGATATCAAGAACGTCATCCAAAGCATGCCAGACCGAATGCAGGCGGTTATAACGGCTAGAGGAGGTAACACGCGCTATTATTATTTTTTTTAAATAAAAAATTAAACCGACTTCCAAAGAAAAAATACACAAAAAAGTATGAAATAAAACTTATTTTCTAAATAAGTCCCCTTTTAAATTCGGCTTAAATTTTAACTATTTCTCTACTCAATCTTCTTAATTTTGAAGTCGATACCAGCCCAAACAATATTTTATATATAGAACTCAAATTTGCTGGTACCGACTTCAAAATTAAGAAGATTGAGTAGAGAAGTAGTTAAAATTTAAGCCGAATTTAAAAGGGGACTTATTTAGAAAATAAGTTTTATTTCATACTTCTTTGTGTATTTTTTCTTTGGAAGTCGGTTTAATTTTTTATTTAAAAAAATAATTTCACACTTTTTAGTGATATATTTTGTTAAATTATTATTAATAAATCTTATGAACGTTTAAAATAAATGATCGAATGTATAATTGTATAGGCGCTAAGATTCTATGAGGTATTGTAAATAAGACGATGATGATGATTACTGTAAGTTTGTAGTTCTTTGAACAATGCCGAAATTTCCAGACGCGTATCTTTAAAGACTGAGGAGTTCTGTTCAGTGCTTTTGGATCCAGTGTATACTTTGGTGCAAAATCTTATTTTTTTGGTAGCATATGCTTAATTATTACTTCAGGAAAAGTCTAAATCACTATATGTGTTCATATAAATTTCGAGGAATTCCCTCGATTCCTCATGGATCCCATCATCAAGTTTCCACTTTAGTGACTAAAAGACCAATTTCGAATTACACCCTTTACAACAACAAAAAAAAATGCAAATAAACGACAGAGTAATGTTCAAAAATCTCCGTGTTGGTGTAAAATACTATGAGAAGTATCTTATATGTCATGATGTATGGTGTGATGTTGGTGGTGATAATGATGAGTACTCTAATTGACATGGTGGCATATGCTTGCAGTTCTTTAAACAACGTCGAAATCCCCAAACATGTATCTATAAGGAGTCAGGAGTTCTCTTCTGTACTTTTGGATCTAGGGTATGCCTTGGAGCAAAATCTTACTTTTTGGTAGCATATGCTTGGACTACTTCAAAAAAAGTTAAAATCACCATATGTTTCCATATAAATTTCGAGGAGTTCCCTCGATTCCTCATGGATCCCATCATCAGGTCACCACTTTTTTCAAAATGGGACCAAGTTGGGATTATACCCTTTACATCAAAAAAAGAATTTTTAAAATCGGTCCACAGACGGCGAAATTGTGGTTTAACATACAAAAAAAATAAAAAATAAAATATATACAGCCGAACGTATAACCGCCTCCTTTTTTTGGAAGTCGGTTAAAAAATGACAGAAAGCGACAAAAAATCGGACAATTTTAAATTTCGGATCGGATGTTTTAAACTTAAGTGTTAAATTTTGTGTAAACGTGTTTTTTTGCATAAACTTCATTATCAATTTATAAAACCTTTAACTGTGAGAAAAAGTGATCAGGAACGTTAACTGGATAGACTCAGATCTTAATTAACCAAAATTTGTAGAGCTAAGTGCAAAAAAAGACAGTTATCACACCTTTTGTACTTGGCCAAGTTTCCGTGCCGGTGAGTTTATTTAAAAAATAATAACCTAACCAAGAGCATGTCAGGACATGTCTAAGGAGGGTTCCGTAACTATAAACGCGTAATATGCTTTTTTTTTAATTACTCCAAAAGTTACTGTCCGATTTGGTTCATAATAGTTTTCCTAAAGAGTTTTTAGCATGATCTATCAGCATGGAAATTTGCAAGTTTCTATCTCCTTTAGTTTAAAAATGCTAGGGGGGGGACCAACTTACAAACTACTTTGGAGGCCGATTACTCGAAAATGGTCAACTTTATAAAAAAGTAACGTATGAAACCTTGCCTTTATTTTAAAAGACCTATTCTACGATACCCCACACTATGGGGTAGAGTGAAAAAATATTTTTCATCCCCACTTCACATGTATGGAGAGCCACCCTTAAAATATAAAATTTTTATTTTTTTATGATCCCGAAACCGTGATCTATACACAATCTATAACTGCACCAAATTTCATCAGTTTATATTCATAATTACAGGAGCTAGAGGCGCGGACAGACAGACAGACAGACAGACAGACGGACAGAGCGAAACTATAAGGGTTCCTTAAGTATTACGGAACCCTAAAAAGAATCAAAAAAATATTTATCTGACCGGGATTCGAACCCACCCGAATTTTCCAACAAAGAACAATTTTACATACGCATACCAGACTGCCAATTGGAATGACAATAGAGTCGAAATAAATAATTTATCGTTGCACGACGAAAGAAAAGACATATTATATAGCATAAAAATGCTCAGTATCCTAGGGATAAGACCTAGTTAGATCGATTTTTCTCTACCAAAACACCCTGCTTACAAATTTTTTTATACCAGCAGCAACTAGTAAAATACTAGCAGCCATTTTCGAGAAATTATATACATATTATAATATAGGTAGATTAGGTACAACATTGTCTCGTTTAATGTATGATCACGGCTGGTAGGTTCAAGAGTTGCAAATAATATTACTTTGTTTTTCTTTTTTCTCAAGACTCAAGAGGAACATACTTTTTGTATGGCACTGTTTATTTTTACGACTTATTTATTATATTTAGTTTTTTAATTATGAAGTGACTAGTAAGTATTCATAACAATTCTAGTAATAATTGGATGTTTCAATTAGTTCGTCGTTTATGGTCACATTATAACATGTACCTAGGTGTGTTTGTCTCGAAGTCCACTCTTTTGACATTATGAGACAGATTTATGTTAAACCTGTCAATTGTAAATGTCAATGGTGTAAATAATGTAAATTGTAAAGCATTTTACAAAATCGATTAATTAAATCAATTTTGACATATATCGATAAAATACATAACCCAGCACTAGTTCCCACAGAAGTGTTGCAGAAACAGAGGGCTGAATTTTTATAGTCGATTGTTTATTTATTTAATTATTTTATTTATTTACAGAGTCTTTCTACAGAGTGTTTACAAATCAAAAATAGATATTAATGATATAATAAATTATACAGAATGTCAAAAATATAAGGTCCGGTAAAATCATACGGATACTTTCGGCGTATGATTTACTGCTTATTTAGAGACGTTTAGGCACAAAAATAATTGTCCTACTAATCATTGTAAAACCTTATCCCCCTTACTAATAATCGCTGCATAAGCTTGGTATAACTAATACAGTGTTTTGTCTCCTTCTATCGAATTAAAAATGTCACTTGTGTGACGTGAACAAAACACTGTATTAGTTATACCAAGCTTAAACAGCGTTTATAAGTAAGGGGTTATATATTTATCACATGACATTAAATTTTGACCAGAACCTCAAATTTTGTATTTAACGTAGAGTTAAATTTTTCTTTGATTGTATTATAATTTATAAGTGAAGCGACTTGTTATCAAACTAGTTTTGTGAAGTTCGGACTAATGAAAACGCGTTTGACGCTGGTTTAACGTTTACGAGAATACCGGTTTTGCAGTTTTAGCGTATAGCGACTTGATTGTAATTATATTATTGCAGGTTTTATTATCCTATATCTATAAAATACTTAACGCCGAGTCCCAACCGCGTGGCCCATACTACGCGGCGAGCGCTTGACCTTCAAAGCCGGCGCGGGGTACGGCAGTGTGACAGTGTCCATATTTAGAAAGAGTTGTAAGGACAAGATTGAGATTTTTCTGTAAATTAATGAAATGTAGGTACCTAATTGTAGCCTTAATGCTGGGTTAAATATTTCATTCGTATAAAAATACATTCTGTATAATGCTTAGTAGCGTGATAGCTTCTCAGGTCCGTCATAATTTAGAACAATTTATTTTCTCGTAATTTGCATTTCCACCGTAGACGAAATGAATATTTACATGATTATTCTGTATTGGAGATGATGATTGTGTTACAATTTATTTGTTTTCGTATTTGATGTATTCTAATGGGAATAGATTGGTGTCGTTTGCTACTCTCGTGACTCATTTCTGATTTAGATTTTTCCTTGTCTGTATGTTGGTATTAGCGTGTATTAAGGGCCCCATACATGATCCGGTCTGCCTTCAGTTCGGCCTGAACGGATGCAAAATCGTATCGTCTGTGTGCAATTTCGAGATCGATGCGATCGGCCGTACGGACTGAAGCGATTCGTTCCAGTGTTGCCAGCTCTGTTTTTGTGAAACTACTAAACTCGTATTGAATTCTACTAAAAAGTACTCAAAAACTACTAAAGAAGCTACTTAGGAATTCCTGAAGCCCCCCAAAAACTATTGCATTTAGGTTTTGTTATATTAAATTTTTTTTAATTCATTGAATTTTACTATAAATTTTACCATTAAATTAAAATATACTAGCAAATATTATTACGTATATACTTAGTAATTAAACGGGTAGTTTTAAGAAAATTACGGACGAATTTATTTTTATGATAAGATGTATTTTTTTTTGTGCTTAACCTAAGGCCATTTTGCATATGATTACTGTCTGGCTCTTTCCTACTAAAACACTACTAATAACAAAATTTCTACTAAGGCGGGAATAAAATACTCAATTTAGTAAAATTTTGTAAAATAACTAAGTTGGCAACATTAATTCTGGCCTGACCTGGCGGCCCGAACGCGCGGCCTGTCCGGACCGTGTGTGGACAAATCGCTTCAGTCGAGCCGCGGCCGAGCGGGCGTGTATCGTGTACAAGTGTTGTATGAGTTTTCGAGGTGTTTAAATACAAAATTGATAAACACGACCGTAGCGCGCGGCAAACCAGAATGGACTGCTGCGATTTTTCCGTGTGTGGGCCCGAATCAGTTCAGGCCGAACTGACGTAAATTGGGTTGGATGCGATTTTTTCCGTGTGTGTGCTCGAATCCGTTCAGGCCGAACTGACGTCAGTTCTAACTGAAACGATCGGCCTCTCATCTGTGGGGGCCTTTAGGTATATGCCGCATGTCAAAGTAGAGTGAAGTGTATTTGGTTATTTAAAAAAAAATAGAAAATGCTTAAACACTTGATCACATTTTATTTACAATTTTTATCTGTATCGTATGGTACGATCGACATACCTACTTACCACGAACGGCATAAAGTTTATTTGTTAGAGTTTCTACAGTTACAGGTAGACGAATAGACAGACAGACAGACAGTCTCAGTAATATTTTTTACCATTTGGGTACGGAACCCTAAAAATGAAAATGTACCTACCTACCTACTTTACTACAATATAGATAAATGTACAACAGGCCCAAATGGCTCTGCTATAGCCAGCCTATTTATGATAAGTTTTGGGTGTGTGTGTGCGTGTGACGCGACGTGTGTGTGAGCAATTGAGCATCAAATTGTAATGGGGTTCAATCTAAACTAGGTCTAATTACAATCTCATGTAAGTACGATGTTATATTACACTGGTCACTGAGTAAGTAGATTAAAACATATAAGGTGAGTGTTGTAATAATACCACAGATTAATAAATAGTTACTATGTTATACATCTTATGAATAAATATATTTAGACGGTTTATATTACTGTAACCGCGTGTTAAACTGTAAATTAAGAAAGTGGATTGAAATATTAATAAAGGCTATAATGAATTTGTCTTTTGGGAAACTTAGGCCCGTTTTCACCAACACTCTCCTAAGCGGTTCCTACGTAAGTGACACTTTAGATAGGTGATCCCTTAAATTCGACACCTACATAATTTCATTTTCACTACGCTAGGTGACACCTAGTTAGGGAACACTTAATTAGGTGACAGTTTTTGAAATAAATAATGTCTGAATTTGATTTTAAGTCAATTTACATAGATTTCGACTTACTCGGTATATATTTTATTGTGTGTGCAATATACTTAATACTAATTATACATTGAAAAAAAAGAGCTATTTTATAAAATTGTCCTTAAATTACATACCTACTGATCAAAATAGTACTTCCGGTGATTTCGGAAATCTCTTTTCATAACACGGCTACAAGTAAATGCCAGATTAATTACCAGCACACATAGATGCTTGGCAAATAGCTAGAAATAATCAAGAACTTTTAAATTGCTAATGTCCCTCGGCAATCATTGTTTTTCTATGAGATCGTGGTTGTACTGAACCTAAACATAAATTAAAATATTATAATACTAGTCTTGTCGTCTTTATACTCAAGAAAAAATTATAAAACAATATGGAAAATTTTGTGTTTTGTTTTAATAACATATAGGTACCGGACGAAGTAGGTATTCTATATTGTTGTATTTTTAAAATATTCTGCTCTTTGACCAAATAACCTGTTTCTTATTGTTAAACAAGGTATCAGAATATAATTTCAGAACTTAAACTCATCTCAAATTTCCAAAAAATGGCTTAGGGGACGGATAAGTGGCGAAAAATCGACCCCTTAAAGATAGGGGGCCACCTAAGGACTTAGGTGACACTTATGCGTTGGTGAAAAGGATTTTTCTTAAGAGATGCCCTAAATGACCGTTAAGATACACCTAAACTTAGGGTGCAGTTGGTGAAAACGGGCATTAAAATATTGTTTATAAATTAAATTAAAAGACAAGGGCGTTTTTGACCCGCTTTATGAAAGTCGCGACCACAAACCAAAATACTTTTAACTTGTACTGTTTTCATCCACATTTCATTTTCGAAAGGTATTTTAATTCAGGTCCATGGGGGCATGAAGTTATAAAAAAAAATAAAAATCATATTTTATGTTTTCGATACATTGAATTGACTTTAATTAAGTGATATATTACACTATAATCTTGCCGTTGCTACAGCAACCGCAGCTAATAATGTAGGACTTCACTAATTTATATTATCATATTAACTATGCATACAGCAAAAAAGTAAAGTTTTAAAATTTAAAAAACCCCCGACACAAAAAATAAACTTTAAAAACTAATAAATAAATAAATAATATTTTTAACCTAATATAATTATTATCGTCACATATAATATTATGTAAGTTGAAATAATTTTATTTTCCAATCGTCGCCTCGTCGGGGGACCGCTAAAGTTTTTTTTTTATGAAATATGGGGGCAAACGAGCAAACGGGTCACCTGATGGAAAGCAACTTCCGTCGCCCATGGACACTCGCAGCATCAGAAGAGCTGCAAGTGCGTTGCCGGCCTTTTAAGAGGGAATAGGGTAATAGGGGAGGGTAGGGAAGGGAATAGGGTAGGGGATTGGGCCTCCGGTGTAGGTTAATTAAGTGTTTTTCGAACAACAGCTATGTAATTAATTATTACGAATTACATTAAATTAAATTTACTCCGGGAAAAATTCGCTCGTACCTAAACGAGCGAATTTTTTCCCGGAGTAAATTCTTTTGTTGCAATCTGCGACTACACCTCTTTTTCTCACATAGCGGTCCCCCGACGAGACGACGATTGAAAAATAAAAATATTTCAACTAATATTATAATATGACGATAATAATTATAGTAGGTTAAAAATATTATTTATTTATTTCTTAGTTTTTAAAGTTTATTTTTTGTGTCGGGGGGTTTTTAAAATTTTTAATTTTACTTTTATTTTGTCCTTTTTAAAGTCGGTGTAAATAATGGTTACCTTACCATATACTTTCAATATCATTGAATTAGAATAGAATTGAATAGAATTATTTATTTTCCAAGAAATTGGTAATACAATTGAAGTACCACGGTACCGAATTTCGAATCGATAGAACATAATTATGGAAGATAGTCAGATCCCCTTATCAACTATCAAAGAACTGATAATCTTCAAACGGCTAATCAGGTCATGGTTACCTTACCATGTTTTTTAAATATCGTTGAAGTAACACGGTACCAAATTGCGAATCGATCGGACGTAAGAAAGTTAGTCAGATCCCGTCATCAACTAGAAAAGAGCTGATGATCTTCAAACGGCTGATCTTCCCACCACCAATATAATCAAACGAAGCTAAGAACACTCTCGATTAAGTCATCAATATTCTCTCACAGTGCGCTTTCATTTGAGACCCCACTCGAGTATACCTACTTGCAGAAATTCAGTTATTCTTCCCCACTTTCATCCTCCACAACTTTTAAACGGCTCAACCGATTTTCATCAAACATGTCTAAGAACGCTCGCAGATAAGTCACCTTTAATACAAAAAAAAAAAAAAAAACTAAATTGAAATCGCTTCATCGGTTCGGGAGCTATGGTGCCACAGACAGACAGACAGACAGAGTGACAGACACTTCAAACTTATAACACCCCTCCTTTTGCGTCGGGGGTTAAAAAACAATATTTTACCTATATTTCCCATCGTCAGACTTCATGATCATGGGACCAACTTAGGAGTACCTACACTCTTTCAAACAAAAATTAGAATTTCGTACTGGACCGATTCGAAATTGGAATCGGTCCGGGCGTTATTGACAAATGCAGTGAGTACCTAATATGCATGTAAATGTATGAAATCACTAATCTTTAATTATCATTTTCTCATTAACCCCACGTCCCACAGATATGCGACCTATATATAATTATTGTAATCCAGGTGTCATTACGCTTCCATCTAAACTAATTTTCTTTTGTTCCGTAGCAAATTTCTTGATACAAAAATCCCAGTGTCCTTTATTATTTTGAGTCGATTGTATCGACTATCGTTTTATCGAAGACTTGGCGCTCTTTTATTATTATCTTTTGTATTTGTGAAGTTTTTTCCATCTCAAAAAATGCCCACTCTATCAGACACCGGTGCGGTATGAGGTAGGGCAGGGCGGGCGGGTCCCGCACCGCATGGTTGCCTGTGCGCTATTTTTTAAAATACATCTTCGGCTTATGTACTTGTATCGATACATCTATTGACAGTTCCATATTTAGGTACTGGCTTTAAACGTTATGGACTGGTTTGCCAATCTTCTAATAAGTGATGAATAGCGTATTCGGAAGTTTTGTCGCTGTCGCTCAGTGTAAAGTAAGCAGCGACAAAACTTCCGAATAAGCTATTCGTCACTTATTAGGCCAGTCATTATTGGGAAACAGTCCCTAAAAATCGTATTCTATTAACAAGTCCCCAGGGTTGAGGAAGCTAAAAGACCGAAATAACAACAATATTATGGGTTTATTTCATAGGAAAATCCCAGATTCTTTGATTCCTATGCCACTTTACACTTGTGAAACGCACAACCGCGATATCGAGCGATTGAGCCTGTCAAAACACCGCGAACAACATTTGGCCAGCGAATGATACGAAACAACTCGCCGCCGACACATTTACGGCTTATCCTGATCAAAGCACGATCAATAATCATCTCTAATTGGCTGCAATAAAAGCGATTATCCCTTGTCGCGTCACTCGTCAGTGTTTCTAAATCGCAACTAGTTTTGATTGGGGCTATTCAGTATTGTTTACGAGGAGAATATTTTTGATCCAATAATTAGGTGCGAGACGATCAAAGTCGTACGATGTATGTTGCGTGTTTTCTTTTGAATTGGCGGCATCAAATGGATTTTTGTAATAATTTCATTATAATTTGTTATTTGATGTAAGTTTTTGTAAATAAATTGTAGTTTAATTAGATGCTACTCGTGAGTCAGAAGTCAGAACATGAGATTTCCTTTGCACAATCAACATTTAAATGATTGAATAAATAATTATATCATCACAGTAATTATATTCTATCACGCTACAGCTGGTATAATTTGGCTTTTAATATCAAGACCTTCGGCGTGTTATTCTGTAGTAAAATGGTGAAATTATTTATAAATATTATCAGGCTAACATACAAGAGATTTTTTACGATACAAGTCAAGAAACAACACAATCTTGCGATCCGTTTGAACTCCTTAGGCCGGGACTTTACTGTCCGGAATCCCGTAGGCCGGGGAAAATTCAGAGCGCTGTAAATAGAACTCTGCGCTAATACAATAGAGTTGAAAAAATTGTCGAGTCTACACTCTACAGCTGTCATGTATGAGATTGACATTTCACTCGATACTTGTATGTTTAATTATCTGCTCTACCTATTGTATAAGCCCGGAGTTATATTTTCAACAATTTTCAGCTCTACCTATTGTATAAGCCCAGAGTTATATTTTCAACAATTTTCAGCTCTACCTATTGTATAAGCCCAGAGTTATATTTTCAACAATTTTCAGCTCTACCTATTGTATAAGCCCAGAGTTATATTTCAACAATTTTCAGCTCTACCTATTGTATAAGCCCAGAGTTATATTTTCAAATATTTTCAGCCCTACCTATTGTATAAGCCCAGAGTTATATTTTCAACGATTTTCAGCTCTACCTATTGTATAAGCTCGGAGTTATACTTATTTTCAACTATTTTCAGCTCTACCTATTGTATAAGCCCAGAGTTATATTTTCAACTATTTTCAGCTCTACCTATTGTATAAGTCCGGAGTTATATTTTCAACGATTTTCAGCTCTACCTATTGTATAAGCCCAGAGTTATATTTTCAACGATTTTCAGCTCTACCTATTGTATAAGCCCAGAGTTATATTTTCAACTGTTTTCAGCTCTACCTATTGTATAAATCCAGAGAACTTTCAGCTCTACCTATTGTATAAGTCCAGAGTTTTATTTTAAATGCTCTGAATATTTCCCGGCTTCCGGATCATACAGTCCCAGGCCCTAGGCTGCCATCAGAGGGATTGCAGTCAATGTATCCAACTGCATGCAGTCATCTGCAATTGACGCCACGCATCTAGCCCAGCCCAGGAGCTCGGTGTAAGATGTGATCGCCAATGCAAGGAACCGAGGTTACTCTACTGCAACGCGTAGTGCGACCGTGAATAATTGATCCTTAAGTTTTTACTAGAGGTTTTTATGTAGTGTAAAAGTAGTAAAGTTCAATTTAACCGCGCGGCCCCTACACGTCTAGCCACGCACAAATAGCCGCGAGCTTTCATTCGTGTAAATCTATTGAATGACGGTTCTTTACGTTAGTAATATCGTACTACTATTATAAATCTGAAAGTTTGTGATGTTTTTTACTCTTTTAAGCAAAAACTACTGAACGGATTTCGATGAAATTTGGTATGGTAGTAGTTTAGGCTCCGCTTTACAACATATGCTCCTTTTTGTCCCGAAAAAGTACAGTATTCCCGTGGGATACTATGTTTACTCGGGCGGAGCCGCGGGGAATAGCTAGTATGTATTTTTTTTTTAAATGAAATATGGGGGCAAACGAGCAAACGGGTCACCTGATGGAAAGCAACTTCCGTCGCCCATGGACACTTGCAGCATCAGAAGAGCTGCAAGTGCGTTGCCGGCCTTTTAAGAGGGAATAGGGTAATAGGGGAGGGTAGGGAAGGGAATAGGGTAGGGGATTGGGCCTCCGGTAAACTCACTTACTCGGCGAAACACAGCGCAAACGCTGTTTCACGTCGGTTTTCTGTGAGCCCGTGGTATTTCTCCGGTCGAGCCGGCCCATTCGTGCCGAAGCATGGCTCTACCACGTAAGATATAATAATATTCTTTGCTATAAGCGAGTTAATTCCAATAGAATATCGATCTGTTTGTGCTGTATACAGACAGCGGCCGCCGTCACCCGTCACCCGCCAGGCCGTCACTCTCGCGTCAATCACCGGCTTTTTGTTCCCAGAATATTCTGATTATGGAGCGAAATTACATTGGCATTATAACATGAGTAGTGCATTTCAATCATATTTTAGCTGTTTAACGTGCGATGTTTACCTACATACTGAATTTACAGGGCCAATGACCTTAATTAAATGAATTCTTAAAAAGTCATGTTTATAAATACGGTTGACTTACTAAAGTAGGTGAGGTAAATAAATACCCTTTTCACCTCAGCCATAGGATTAAGATATACTAGTTACTACTTTTAGTATCCCTACATCCACGGGATCCACCTAGTTCCTACTTGATAACTTTATTATTTTGTATTTTATTATTTACACCCAACTTTCATATTATAAATGTGAAAGTTTGTGAGGATGGTTGTATATGAATGGATGAATGTTTGTAACCCTTAACGCTCACTTTGTGATGACTGTATTTGTTATTAACGTTATTCGTATTTCGTAACGAACGGTTGATCGTATATGCCATTGCAAATACAAAGTTTTTCCTGGCCTATTTATCAGAAGCGTAGCGTGCCTTGGCGGTGCCCCGTATAAAAATTTGTTAGGAAGGGTAAAGATTGCTCAAAAAAAAATGTATAAAATTAAAAGAAATACCTACCTATTTATTCGTCATACCTACTTATCAGCTATCTGTCACTTTTTCCAAAATTTTTACAATTTAAATATAAGTACACTCTCCTTGCCTTTTTTTTCGGCAAACTGATTTATTAAATCATTTATAGTTGATGATGAAATGAAGATGAAGATGAAATTTGGGAAGTTTTTATTAATTTTTGCACGTTGTATAATTGATACGGCAGATACGGCGGTAGCTACGCCCCTGCTATTTATGTACGTTTCGAAACACAAGTATAGTAACTTGTAATTTTTTAAATATATTAGAAGCTCGGTTATAAGAATAACATGTAAAGGGCACCTCGAGCACAGGACTCTATTGAACTTGATCTAATCTCGATATCCTTATAAGAGATTGATTAAAGCGATTTCGTGATATAAACTCGGCGCTGACTTATCAAAAGACATTTCTACCATTTCTCTCATCGGAATCTGGACTTTAATTTCTCAGGGTAGGGTTTATTTTTGTTTGCGGCGCCCGTGAGTTGTGTAGTATAAAATATGCAGCGTAATTATATCGAATCTGCCCGGCTGTCTGTCAGCGTGTCAATCAAACGGTGACGCGCCAACGATCAAAATCGATTGGGCGCTGTCTACTAACTTTTGTCAAGGATAAAGCGTTCAGACGAAAACGCGCTAAGTCGGTCAGAATTTATTGTAAGCTAATATTATGTATACTTTATAATATGTAGAGTTATCCTAACTAATATTAGAAACGCGAAAGTTTGGATGTTATGGATGTTTGTTACCCTTTCACTCAATAACTACTGATCAGGGTTTGATGAAAATTAGTATGCACTATGCTAGCACAGTATAAAATGCTAGTACCTAGTTAGACTCTTGATCAACACAGGTTACTTTTTATCGCTGCAAAAGTACGGTTCCGCGGGATTTCTTGTTGCGAGTAACAATGTTTATAATTTCCATCTAAGGCCTGGTTTAAACTTTTAAGCTAGCCATACCTACCGGACAGGTAAGCTGGTGCTGAGTAGTGTGGAAACCTGCCCAGTTGTGCAACACACTCTCCGGTTTACCTGTAACTGTACGCCAAACCTGTCAGGTATACCGTTACGTGTACGGCTAGCATTATAGGAAGGATACCTAATTTATAGTGTATATCAATAAAACTAATGTCTATACAATGGTCTGTAAGAGGTCTCTCAAATTAATTATACCACACTAGGCCTAGGGTCTGTAACAGGGATCAGAACCTCAATTCTCGTATTTAAAGTACACTTCATTTTACTTTGTTTGGATTGAAAGTGTAGCGACATGTTACCGTGAACCGATTTTATGACGTTTCGACCAATCAGAGCGCATTTCACGTTGGTTTAACGTCCATAAAAACACCGTTTGAGAGTTTTAGCGTGTCGGGACTTGATTGTAATTTTATTAATGCAGGTTTTATTTAGCAGAAATGCCCCAGAGGGTCTTCTTCTCTTCATCAAACATACAATCTTCTTCTTCATCTTGGGTCAATAAAGAAGAAGTAGTCAATGTTATGGTTCGGTTGTTCAGTGAATTACTGTTATTCAATGATCAACGAAGGCCTCTCTAAAGTTCTTTCTCTGGTAGCCTTGTGGTTGTGGACTAGTAGCTAGTTCAGAACAATAATGGTAGCTGAAGCTACGCAATCGATCCACCACAAGCTACAAGCTATTTCCTGCGTTTTTTCACGCCATGTATGGATTATTCTAATTGATAACCAGGTGTATGACAGCGGCTCCATGGCTCATTTGCGATTATACTTTCAAATTCATCATGACGCGGTGGACAGTAGACAGTGGACACAGACTGTTGGTTTTGCCTTATACGCTTTACGATTGTTTACAACTTTTTATTGCATGCGATACGATAAGCGGCACGAGATAACAAGAATTGGTTCATCAACTTTTTATTGAATTGTTTGATTTCTATAAGGTCCATAGAAATACCTGAGTACCACCTTAAATTTGTAGTACCTACCTTAATTTTTGTTGATAGTTTATGATTTGATCTTATTTCTGCCTGAATAATTCATTCTATCTAATATAATTAGAACGTAAACAAAAGGAATGGAATCGAACAAATCAATTTGCCATTCACAGTTAACACAATATTATTGGTAGCATTCTGATTTGTGTTATATATAATATGATTGTTCTCTTTGTTAATGTTTATATTAAAATTGTGTCTTAACTCTTAACGGATTATAGTTAAATCAAAGAATATATTATATTACTAACGTAGTTATATACTCTAGTCGCTTATAACTATGTAGTTCAATAGGTTAACTAAAACATTAAACACAGTATTTCTACATCGATTTGTACGGTAGATTAAATTACTGATAACAATTTAATAAAGCCACCGATTTTGATTTATACTTAAACAAGAAATTAATTCTCCCGGGATTGCGAACAACTTCAATACATATAATTAACATCTGTGATTTACGATATCCGACAAATCGTGAGCGCTAAAGTTGGTGTCAATGTTTTACAGTGTATCGACTATCGAGTAATTGCACCGGTGACCTTTGCCTGCAGATGCGGGTCTCGGCGCATGACGGAGGAAACATATTTCAGTGGCCAATACGCGCGCCGCCATTACCGCTGTCAACGTGACGTTTGTCTGACAGCTGTCATAAATTACCCGCGTTTAGTGCACCGGTGCTGGCGAATAAAGTTCTTAATTATATGTCGTGTGCATTTAATTAATATCGTGACATTTCGAGCTGTCATTCTCGTCGCGATCGCCATAAAGTGAATGATTGGTGAAAGCTGTCGATTTCAATCGTGGTCATCATCTGTCGGCCATTTTTAATTAGGACATTCGTTATTCGTTCGTTACACAATCATAATATACTGTCCGATGCTGTAAGAGGATCTATGATAGGATCTATGTTCAGATAGCTATTGCTATAAAAAGGTATATTCCTCACCCCCCGGAAAGAAAAAAGGATGTCCTATGTAAGAAAACTTTAGTAGAATAATATAGCCTATGAAATCACAACAGTTTTCGCTACAACAATCACTATCTATCGCGGTCGGCAGCCCGTCAGTTGGCGCCCATCCGCCATGTTTGACAGTTGACAGCTGCCGTCAATGGCCGCCGCGCCGATATAAAAATACGCCGTTTGTCCCAAAGTGCTTTAGACACTGACATGACGAAATCGAGTGTAATGCATTCTGAAATTCAATATTCAATTTTCGAATTTTATGACGTTCGATTGTGAAATGTTAAAAAAATAAAAACATTTTGATCTACTTTTATTGGAAAACAGAACAGTGCGAGTGTTCTTAGCTATAATTAATCATCATCAGCTCGCGAACTGCTTGACATTTCGGGGGCTACTTAAATTTTTTATTTGTTTCGTAACATGTAACAAATCGCATGCTCAAATTACAACGTGTCACAGTTTTATGAATCTAAATTGTCACCTCCACCTGCCTTATTCACGACTTCCTTCAACAAAAAGAAAAACTCGCCCAAACCTCGTAGCGCCATAAACAAACATAAAGAAACAGATAAGAATAAATTTCAAAGTAAATAATACAGAAGCGTCGAAACTCAAAATCAATAAAAATGTATTAATTACCGAAATTAACATAATTAAGGAACATTTACATGCAGTCGTCCAATTATCGGGTTCTTCACATTTCTCCGGCGCTCATGAACAAGTAAATTATAAGCTTCGGGTTTCGTAAACAACTCCAAAAGTATTATTACGTATAGCACTCAAAACATGTCATTCGTATTTCACTTAGTGCCCACTAAACGGAACTGGCTTAATATTTTAGGGTCAAATCATTTCAATCGTCATTGCTTAGGGACCGTCCATTAATCACGTGATGTTTTTTAACAACTTTTTAGACCCCTCCCCCCCCTGGTGATACGTGGTGAGGTTTTATACTACCCCCTCCTCCCCCACCTAAGATCACGTGTATTTTTTTACATAGTAAGCAGGTCATGTTTGAAGAAAAACTTTAAACTTAAAAAACAATTTAATCGACTAATTTAAGCCATTTGTTTTGTAAGTATTTAAACAACACTACGAATCTACAACCAATAATAATTTCGGTATGCATAGACTAGATTCGAAAATTAATACACGTGATGTCTCCTTATACCCCCTCCCCCCGGAGGGGGGGTCCGAAAAAAAATCACCAAGTATCACACTTGGTGATTTTTTTTCGGACCCCCCCTCCCCCTTTAGGCATCACGTGATTAATGGACGACCCCTTACGCACATTTTTCTTTACTTTAGGGTCGGCTCACACCGACACGCGACGCGACAGGTCACTATAGTTTTTTGAATAGCTATTCAAATTGAGCTTTATTTACTACTTAACAAGATGCACTTTCCATTGCAAGAGTGGCGCCGCGCTACGCAGCCTAGTGCAGATCGAAACTAGAACGTCGGCCCAAGGAATTGTAAGGAATAATTGGAAAATTGGGAAAAAAAGCAGAAATTGGGGATTTTAAAGACCAGGAATGCAAGTCGCAACACCAGAGGAGTTTCAAGTATAACTCCTCTGGTGTTGCGAGTGTCCATGGGCGGCGGTAAGCGCTTACCATCAGGCGATCCGTCTGCTGGTTTTCTGGTTCATTTCAAATAAAAAAAAGAACTAACGCTTATTCGGTGGCTAAATATATAAGACGTAGCACTTAGCAACACGGTAGCGAAACAAGTACCCTAACTTGCAATCATAATTTACCTACCTTCTTCGTCGTCACTTTTCAGTGACGGTCCACTAGCATACCTCGTCGACGCGTGTAGAAGGATGTCCGGGTATCCGTCACGCGTGTAGGCGCAGGCGCACCATTACTTACCATCAGCGTCTGTCGCCGCTCATTTGTCATACACCCGCCGGGCATTTATCGCGCCCGAGTGTGACAACTTGACAAAATGCTCGCCAATATGGCCGCGTATCTCGTGTCGTGACATAACTCGCAAATGCTTTTAATCTAATATTAAGCAATAAATAAATATTAGTATTCCTTTAACAGGTCGTTAGCACTTCCACAATCCCTTTTGTCTATGGTTAAAGTTCGTAAATGCGGTGTTCTGAAAGATGTTCTAATGTGTGAGGGCCGTAAGTAAGTTTTAGTGTGTCAACCGTCATGGTAAATCAATATTTAAATTGCAATCAATCAAAGTATTAAAAGTCTCAAGATAAATATGCAAGCCGCAGTAGATTACCATGATGGATTACCTCTTCATGTTTAAGAGAGACCTGAGCGCCAGCAGTCGTTGATGATGATGATGAAATAAATAATATTTAAGCCGCGTATCCTCTAGGCATCAGTTGACACGCAACACGTGACGCTCAACGTGTTTAGCAACGTTGCACAAACACCGCGCGACATCGCCATCTTGCTCGCAACATTATCTTCAATTATTACTAGTAGATGCATAGAAACTCTATGGCATAGGCTGAGACTATATGCTCCGGAATCCGGAACGCCGATGAAAATTCAGAGCACTGAAAATAGAACTCTGTGCTAATACAATAGAGTTGAAAATCGAACACATGAGTGTCGAGTGAAATGTCAATGTCATATCATCTAATCACCAAATATCATCGGAAAACATTACTATACAATTCATATACACTATTGCCAATATTATACTTGTCGTCTATATGGCTGTGTCATGTTGGCTGATGTGTCGGATGATCGGATCACCATTAAAACCTTGTTTGATTTGTTATTGTATTATAAATTGCTATTTTGGATTACTTTTGAGACCGTAATTACATTACCAGTACCGAAATTCCCGGGAAATCCCGGTTCCAAAATAGCCCAGTTCCGAAAATCCCGGTTCTCAAAAACAGACCGGTTCCCCATACCCTAACATGTTGCTGGTCGGACACCGTTGCGCATTGTTAAAAGTTGATGGCAATCGGCAACATATCGCGTGCTAAATGTTGCCTAGTAGATACGAGGTTTTAAATATTATGTATTATTTTAATATAAAACATGCTATTATAATAGCAATAGATTTTTATGTCTTCTATTTCCACAGGCCTAGGGAAGTATTTACTTTTTAATCGCTTGCCTATAGTTTCACCTTTTACTTTGATGAATTCCCATGGTAAGTTGTTCCCACTATGAAACTTGTTCTCTAAGCAGTAAATTAATATTTTACGACTGAATTAAATTAATTTAATTATTGCGAGGGAAAATCGCAGAGCTTCTTTTATATTGGTTTTAGATTATTTTAATTTTGAATCATTAAATAAAATATAGAAATTTATGTGAATCGTAGACACAGCAGCTGATGTCTGTCAGAAGATCAGTGTTTTAGTTGAATTATCCAATAGTTTTGCATAAATTTTGCTGAATACTTTATTGAAGGTGCTTTATAATTATATCACAAACAAAGTTTTTAACGTAACCTAAAGTAGAATTTACATTCATTTGAATGAATACTTAGGAAGAAGAATAAGAAGGTTTTATATAATAGAAGCCTAGCCTAAGGGTCAGTCACACGGAAACGATAAGGGACGCGGCGCCGCATTTTTTTAGATAGCTTTTCGAAATTTTAAATTCGTTTCGCGCGCACGTAGTCGCGGGACTTAGGCCTTTTCATCTGATGTTTTATACAGTATTCTCCGAGCGAAGTAACCACTCGTGCCTGGGACAGTTGGTTGTGTAAATGTCGTAGGTATGCCCAAGCACATACGGCATTCTCACAACATAGTCAGCCTAGTCCAGAGGAATAACTGGTCAATACATCTGGTGCCAACCATGTGCGTGTTTCCTCACGATGTTTTCATTCACCTTTAGAGCGTCCGTATAATGTACCTACTTGAGATCTGAAAAAGTCTCATTGGTACACGACACAACTTGGGATTCGAACCTGCACTCTTTCGAGTGCGAACCAAACGGTCCACCCACTAGGCCACGGAGCTCTATATAGCGATTCGCGGGACATAGTAACAATATAGCCTACCTCCTGGCTACTACCTAACTACTAACTATCTACTTACTTTTAATTTATATCCGTCTTCAAATTACGATATAATGTAATGTAAACACTAAATACATTGTAATTTTTATGCATCGCTTACTACATTTAGCGAAATTAAACACCCGTCAAGTGTAGCATTTGATTTATTTGCACATTTAAATACCACGAGTTTATTATACGTAAAATGGCTTTTTAAATAGACAAGTTACTTTCCAGTTTTTAATTACTGTCAACGTAATATATGTGAGCAGTAGATAAGCTTGATAAGCTAGACTTTAACACCTTTGGTCTACTTACAGAATAAAACGATTGGCTCGAAAGTTAAAAAGCTCTCATCAAAAGTCGTAAAAATATCGTGAATTTTGCAAGGAAGTTTCGGAGTATTTGTTAATCAATGAGAAAGTTTCGAATGAGACATGTATGATTACACTTATACGCCACCGCTTGTAAGATTTCACACACTGATAGATTACATCTTGGAATATAATTGGCCTGGCCACAGACGTGCTGAATTCCTGCCTGAAATTATGAATCTTAATCCATAGACAATATTTCACACATACGCTGATCCTGGCCACAGACGTTCTTAATTTGACATTCTTAAAGTAGAACTGAAATTTAAGAATCCAAAGATGTATTATATAAAAAGAGGTAAGGTAGATATGGCATTGCGCGTAAAAAGTGAAGACCTAAATTGGCCCGACGTCGATTTATATTTTTGCTCCGCGAGTAATAGCGTGTTCTGTGTTACTATGCGACGTTGACACATTGACACGCGTCCCATGTCAATGTGTGTCGTGGCACAGAAATATTGTCAGTTTTGTAAGGATATAACGTATCTATGTAATAATTAATCAAAGTAAGAATCTGGAAGATTAAGCACGTGTGTGGGCTATCCGTGTTTTGTATAGAAACTTTGCCTTCGACCTGAATTTGACGTTCTTAAAGAATGTACAGTTACGAGTGACGAAGATTCCGATATAATATTATGTTAAAACTACAAAATGCTATTCTCATAAAAGTCAAACATGTTTTAATTGGTCCAAACTCAAAGTTTAGGATATCAAGACGATTCATCCATAATTCAGTAAAAGTAAAATGTAAATTAATTACGAGAATTGGGCATCTGATTGGGCATCTGAAATTCAATATCTAGTATGTACTTCGATAGGTACTTAGATACCAAGTCAGATATAAAGAAGTTTAAAAACAGTACTATCGGTTTATTAAAGTTACTACAAATTACCTTTATTTAGTATCGCTTACGGAATGAAATCCATAGACGTAAACAGGGAGTGACTCAGCTCATTTCACGCGTCTGTACTTATTTGTCAAACGTTTTGAATCAGTTTTTACTTCTATATTAAAACAAGCTAATTTTATTTCGATAATTTAAAGCTATCGAGATTATTAATAATGTTAATTAAAACATTTTTTTATTGTTTTTTAAAAATACACTATCTAATAATATTCATTGACTATTAGGCTAAGATCCCGTCAACACGGATTTAATTATGAAATAAATAATTCAATAAAATAAAATCGTTAAGGAGTCTAACAAGCCTTAGGACACCTGTTATTAATAAATCAACATTCTCTTCAATATCATCTTAAAAAAAGCGTTCCAATTCATCAGGAGTGATGTGAAAACACTTTTCCGCGTGAGCAGACGTTATAAATGATGACGAAACGGCGTCGTCACCTCCGTCAATGGATCACCCCCTCTACATCCGTGCCCTCTATAGTCTATGCCCTCTATACCCCTGGCTGCTCTATGGTGGGCAAACAACATCATTTGTTACGCATTGAGCTCTTTTCCCGGCTGAAAGCTGTTCATAAAATCGCACTCCGTTTTTGTCGATCACAGTCACTTAGCGTTTGATACGTGGGTGCACCATGGGTTTTGATAATGACGGATTCTCCTATTTATTTTGCTGTTAAAACTTTTATTAGCATAAAATGTCTGGGCAAGGCGAATAAATTTTCCAAGATTTGACCAAATTTAACGGAATTTGGTCAAATATTGGAAAATTTATTCGGTTAAACAAAAATCAGTCGCTATTAGATGTCATAAGTACCTATTATAAATACGCGATGTTTTCTAGAGAAGAATATAGTAGCTGCTTATATTTCATTGATGTCGTGGTTATAAATAAGGCTAAGTGCAAGTGGGACTCGTCCTAAGTTTTCCGTACAAAACGGCAAAAAATACTTTTCTTGTAAGGGATAAACATTAAATATTTATTTTATTCTGTTTTAAGTATTTGTTGTTACAGCGGTAACATAAATACATGATCTTTGAAATGTCAACTGTCTCGCTATCACAGTTAAGGAGATACAGCCTGGTGAGTGGTGACAGATAGACTGACGGACAGACAGACAGCGAAGTCTCAATAATAGGGTCCCGTTTTTACATTTAAGGTACGGAACCCTAAAACTAGTTGAAAAAACGATATTAAGTAAATAAATAAATAAATAAATCATTTATTTTCAAGAAACTTTACAAACATTATCTTTTCTGTCCCCCAAACTAGGCGAAGCCTGTCCTATGGGGGAAGTTAGGGGATTAAAATTATAACAAACTTAAACAGTAGTTCTCGTTACTATTCAAATTAGAAAATAGTTATTAAATTGTGAAATTAGTATTAATTAAATACTGTGTGACAGTAATTTGGTGTGCAGTGCGTATGTACTATGTACGTGCATGTGTGCGTGTGTGTGTGTATATGTGTGTATGTGTGGGAGCATGCGTGCGTATGTGTGTGTGTGTGTTTATATATGTGTAATGTAAATAAGAATGTGTTAGTTTGTGACTAGTGTGTTGTGTTAATTGTCTACTTTCATAAGATTTTCAGACTCGATGTATGTCCAATCTAAAAGAGATTGAGTCAAATGTTTTTTTGTTTCTCGTACGGAATGATGTTTTAAGCTGAAAATATTAACTAGTTTATTGTATATAAAAGGGAATAGGAAAATACCGAACCTGTAGGCAAAAGTTGTATTTACATGAATATTTGGGACTCTGAAAACGCGGCTACTTAGCATCTCTTCATATATTTGCTTTGATTGAGTGACAGATCTGTGCACATTTTCGACCACCCGGACATAGTATTGCTTCCTCACGCTTAAAACTTTAGTTTCCGCATAAAGGCTTTGAGTAGGATACCTTTTCGGTTTGCTGAGAGCGATTTTTAAAACTCCTCTTTGAGCTCTTTCTAGTGGGATAAGGTTAGAAGAGGAAGATCCACCCCAGGCCAGAATACAGTAGTTGATGAGTGTTTGGTACAGAACGTAGAAAACAGTTTTTAGTGTTTGACCATCGACTACGGCACGAAGGTTACGCATGACACTCATCAACTTCCTCACGCGTTTGGTCATTTCAGAAATGTGAAGTTTAAAAGTAAGTCTTTCGTCCAAAATAACACCCAGGTAGCGAGTGAATTCTGTGCGTTCGATGAGTTGACAGTTGCAGATGTTCTTGGCCAAGAAAGAGCAATTTGGGGAGTGGATAATTAACTGATTTATCGTAGGGGAGGAAATGGCGGTTTTGTGAAAACAGAGAAATTTGGATTTAGAGGTGTTAAGAGAAAGAAGATTAAGTTTTAGCCATTTAGATATAGAGGACATACCGATCTCTGCTATTTTGATAACTGCTTCCCAGGTAAGTCTAAATTAATTTTGGAAATTATTTCTCAAAACTATAATTCAACAAGTTTAAGTATTAATATAGTATTATAGTAAATCACTATAAATTATAAAAGTTAAGTAAAGAAAACACACCATAATAGACACGGTGCTGAATGTCCCAGTATTCGGGTGTAGCGTGGCCACTGTGCGGCTCAACAGGGTGTGATTGTGCAAGTCACCCGCGCCTCACTGCGCGACCGGCGACCGTCCCGCAAGTCGCAACTCCCGCAACTCCCGCACTCCAGCGTCAATCGAACCTCATCATCATCATCATCAGGGTTAGACGAGTGGCCCACAGAATCCCACTACTATCCTACTAATATTATAAATGTGAAAGTTTTTGAGGATGGATGAGTTTGTTACTCTTTCACGCTAAAACTACTGAACGGATTTTGGTGAAATTTGGTATGGTAGTAGTTTGAGCTCTGGATTAACACATCGGCTACTTTTTATCCGGAAAGCGTTTAGCGTTTCCGTAGGATACTTTATTTACGCGGGCGGAGCCGCAGGCAAAAGCTAGTAGAATAGAAAATTTGAGGCAAGCGATAGAGTATGGAATAGAAAATTGAATGAAAGATTTGTTTATGTACGTATCTTATTAACGCTGAGAAAAACAGAGGGCTGGTATAAGTTTGAATTGTCTGTATGTCTATAAGAGTGTGTTCGTTTGTGGCATCAAAGCTCCCAAATGGGTGAACCGATTTTGATCTAGAAATCTCCGAAAATCAATTACGGATACTTCGGGCACATGATCCACTGCTTATGTAAAGACCTTTAGGGAAAAAAATAATTGTCATACTTAAAGTAAAAAATCATCTCATGTATGGGTGACTCTCCGCAAAACCCAAACAGGTTTTGTAAAGATGTTTTATAAAGATTTTTTTTTCTAGTATGACAATTATTTTTCTGCATAAACGTCTTTACATAAGCAATATATCATGTGCCCAAAATATCCGTAATTGATTTTACCGAACCTTATATTACTAAATGATCATTATTGTAATGTTAACTATTCTCAGTGGAACCTTACATATCTACTTATTACTTACTGGCTTAAATCTTTGAGTGATACTGGGTGTTTCATAAATTATTTCGTACTATTTGTCTTCTACTGTCAACTGGACGTCGAGGGCAAAGAATATATATTACTAACGTATCGAGGGGCTGATGATGATGTCCCTACACCGGCCCCCTACGGGCAGGAGTGACGGGAGTGCCGCGTCACGACGTCCGTCCGTCATTGTGACGAGTGTTTGTCTGCGGTTGTAAGTTTGTGACGCCAAACACAACTGACGTGCTCCACTTGCGACCGAACCTGGGGAAGAGAACGGCCATAGATTTCGTAAATATAACTTAAAAATAAATAAATAAATAAAAATAAATTTATTTCTCCTACAACAAGTATTACAATACAACATTAGTTTCGAAGTTCAGTTGCACTTGCAATGTGGGAGACAGTAGTCCAAACTAGGTTACCCCGTGTCTTGGAACTCCTGGCTCCCCCTCTCTAGCTTTTTAACTTTATTTTAGTAAACAGTGACTAATTATTTTAATAATACAGCCACATACATGTTATAAGAAATAAGGACGCTATAATAATTATTGTCATAAACTGTTGAATGTGAGCAAATTTTAAATAACAAGCAAAAAATTCATTTAAAATTTATTAAAACTGTGAATTATTTGCTGTGCAAAATATTTGCATACATCAAGTTACTTTCACATCGCTGCATCCTGAAAAATCATGTTCGCGTGTCTCTTCGACTTATGCGTATAATCTAATGAAATCAAATCATACAAATGTCAATGACGTTATGCATATGCATATGAGATGACAGGGAAAGTGTACAAACTAGTCGGTGCGGTGTGGAGCGTGTGAAGTATTAACTTCTTCGTAGACAAAGATAACAACTTTATCTTTTTTACCGTGTATTAAAAGACCATACACTTACATATTAGAGACATTATGTATCAGGTCTAAAAATTACATTACATTTGACAATATAGAGGTCGGTGTTGCTCTGTTAAATAAAACACCAACATACTTATAAGGTATTTCATCATCATTTCAAAATTAAAGCCCGTTATCTCATGTTACAGACGCCATGAACGGCCTGAAATCGATCGCTTACATCGTAGATAGATTTTTAACAGATTGCGGTACATTGTATGAAGAAAAATTCTGCTTAAATGTGTTTCATCTTTCTGTGTTTCTGTTTACGTTTAGATTAAATTGGATCTGAACAGACTACAGTGCAGCGTGGAGCGTATCAGCCAGTGACAAGCGCCGACAAAGCGGCCGCCCGTAATTGTGTGATTTGATCCGAAAACGCTTTGTTGGGCAGATCATAGCCGATAGATCTGTGATCCATAGATCTTTGTACCGCCGATCCACGACCCTAATTAAAGAACGGCGAGGAGTCACTGACTGCTTTGTTCCGGCTGCGATTGTTCGATAATCGCGTCGCGTCGTGACGAACGTTTACAATTCTTTTAGAATTTCAACTTGTGGCACAATTTCCCCACGACCCGTCATACTTTTGTGTGCTTTCGAACGTTAAGAGTAAAGACTAAAGACCAATCACGCGACACAACAAATGAACCGGAAGTCTTCAAAGACTGACTTTATAACTTAGGCTGGGGTTATATGATGCGGAGTCCGGCGGACCCGAGAAAATTCAGAGCAGTGATAATAGATCTCTGCGCTAATAAAATAGAGTTGAAAATAGAACTGTCGAGTGTCGAGCTGTCATATAATATGACTTTGAAACTGGATTTGACACTGTGTGTTCTATTTGCAGCTCTATTGTATTAGCGCAGAGTTCTATTTTCAGTGCTCTGAATTTTTCCCGGCCTTACGGATTCCGCACAATATGGTTCAAAGGCTCAGTCCTAGATTTTAAAAAACCTTCGTCATAAATGTGTGTGAGTGTTTGTGAGTAAACTGATCCCTATTATGATGTTATGAAATTTGATATCTGAAATCCTTTGCTACTGCTTGGCTTATCAGCCTTGAAAATATACTAATAAGACGTAATTACTGTCAAAAAGCATGATCTAACTGGCTGATATGCTAAAAGTGTTTAGACTCTATAGCGTCTAGATAATACGGCATATTAATAAAATTTGTATCTCTTTTAGTGCCTGCTTTACAATCGCCTAATAAATGTGTTGCTTATTCGGAAGTTTTGTCGCCGGGTTGAGCGACAGAGATAAAACATGCGAATAAGCTGTCAGACGCTTTATCAGTCGATTGTGAAACACTCTTCTTCTTTATTATTAACATAACATATTCGTGTCATTATAAACAAGGACCAGGCTCGCAGCGGGCGACAGAGGTCTTCATCTCGTGCACGCTCGCCATCAATACCCCATGTTATTTCATCATAAATACTTCACGGTTAATTGAAATTATTTTATTGCAATTGATTTTATGGATATTGATATTTTTGATTTATTATCTGGAGAACCGATTGGATGAAGTCTGTGGAAAATACTTAATGATCAAGGCTGCCTGCGATGGTGGTGGTTTTGAGTGTGGACGAGACAAAAATATGCTGTCGGTCTGTACTATTCTCATATTGTATATCTCTATGGGGAAACTACCTGAGTTCTGTAAAATACAGTCATGTAAATTTTCCCCCTCCTTATAAAAATATTGGCTAAATGACTTTTCCAATGTATCTAAGAAAAAAGAAGCAGCACTGAATAGCGAAGACCGACTGTTTTCAGCTATATATCAATTTAAACTACCGTCTAGGCCAGGGGTCGGCAACCTGCGGATCGCGAGCCACATGCGGCTCTTTGAATGTGGAACTGCGACTCTTTAATATATGCTAATGTTGTTTATTTTATGAAAACGATTAACGAAGATAAGGCACCATTTCTATCTCACAGCCACTTCGGCTGGCTAGGCTACTGTATTTTGTATTTTAGGCTATTACAGTCTCTCGGGGTTTAGTTTAACCTGTAAAATAGACAAAAATTTCCTTGCTCGCATTGTAATTAAGAACAGGATGTTTCTATGTAGGTTTTAATGCGCTTTAAACGCAAGACAGTTTAGCGTCTTCACCAAAAGACAAAAAAAAATGCGGCTCTTCAAAAATTTTGAAATTTTGTAAATTGTCATTTTTTACTCTTCCGACTCAAAAGGTTGCCGACCCCTGGTCTAGGCCACAACGTCGTAGGTACAATTTTTAGTTAATTGTAAAAAATATGTACATTGTGACCTAGTCCATGAAGCTCAATTTGCGTCAGTCTCGTTGATTCTTGTGGTCGTGCGAACGCCTCAAGTTGTGAGATTGCATGATGTCGAACACGTTCTGCGTTCGTTTCGTATCACATCACCTGTGTGTGTATCACGTATGATCACGTGTTGTAGAAAGCGGCGATACGAACAATTAATATCGCATTGACACTTATTAATCAAACTTTGCCAATTATTACTTTTGATTTATCATTATTCATTATGTCTGTAACAACTGAGCGCTCGTAAACAGAGTGTTTTATACTTACTTCGGCAGTGAATTATTCGATTAAAATAATATTATAATAGAAAGTTATTATAGTGGCTTATAATTAATGTGATTGTATACAAACAGCTGATGTTTACAATCGTGTGATAAATGGTGGATTTATACGGGTCACTAGTGTGGCTTTAGTTTTTTTGCCGCACGGCGAAAAGCTACTAAAATGGTGATTTGGTGAGGACGCAGGTGACTTAAGCCGCAAGCCCCAAAGTTGGGTAGCACTTGCTTCCGACTTTGGCCGCACGGCGACCGGCCGCATGCGGCTGGTGACTAAAATCGACCTTGACGTGGTCCTAATACTTGCGGCTGATAAGTGGTAACTATAATAGACCATGAACGATCAGTTGCAACTTGCAGGCGATCGCCCTCGGTGATTCTTTTAGAAAATCACCGAGCGGCATGCTGTTTAAGTCCAATGTGTAAATGGGCTAGCATGCAGCTTGGTGAGGCGATTAGTGAAGCGACTAGCCGCACAGCGTGCCCACACAAATAAACGCGTGTGTGTGTGTAGTGACGAGCATAACTCATCTCGCCAATAAACTCAAGACTGCGGACACCCTCTATTAAATGTTATATTGAGAATAACTGACGGACCATGCTGTTTTAGTGACTCATGACTATTGAACAGTAATATATACCAGGGTTCAGGTCTAATTTAAATTTTAAACCAAACGTAAACAAAGAGAACAATAAAACACATAACGCTACCAATTTAAACACCACTTATTTTCCGTGTAATAAAGAAATACAATTTAGTCGAAAGTTAAAACAATAATTTTTGATTACGAAATTAAATTATATCTGATTGGAATAATGATACATAGGTACACCACAAATTTTCATTGAACTGTCCACTTCATAAAGTTATGTATTTACAGATACATGCCATATATTATAAAACACACACTACATTTGATTGTTTCCGGAATTCGGTTAAATAGACATAGTAGGATTTCCATCCTGCAGTTAAATAAGCTTGAATTAGAGCTATAAGCACACGGCGTATTTTAAACGCGCAGATAACGCGCGACCTATGCGCGTTTAAAATACGCCGTGTTCGCCTCCTCTCTTAGGTCTGATGCACACCAGATGGCAGCCGCGGGACCTTTTCGAACTTTTTAAACAATACTAGTCTTATTACTATGTAAATAACGTTTAAAATTATTTCACACTGAAAGTGCTCGTCGCTGCTGGCCGCTGCCATTTCGGTGTGAATCGGCCCTTAGTGTTTCATTATTGTTGATCATCAAGTTTTCATTTGACATTTTCTTTCCAGATTTGCCGACTGGATGTCGTGGCAATAGTGAAATGTAAGTTAAGCAAGTTAATAATAAATTATAGTCTTTAGTCAGTATTCGATTACTTGCGGTCAGTAATTAGGTCACGTGCGGCCGAATACCCAAGCTTCTTATATAACACATGCTGTGCTCCTCGTTCTCCCGAGCAGAGATAGTAATAGTGTGTGGTGTATGGCCTGTACGGGCCCTCACTTCAAGTAGCGTTTGGAAGGACCTTGTATCAAATCGATTCTGGTATATTCTAAACATCAATATCTCTATTGGTCCAGGGGTCCTGACGCTCACCCCGAAGTAACCAGATTTTGTAAATTGCACATGAAGTTTTCTACTATACATATTCAGAGCGTAGTGCACGACTTTCAGAGCTCCGATAGTGAAACACTCCTTCAGATAGGGGGAGAGCGAGGGTCAAATAGGACATTATACTTATCTACACTAATATTATAAAGAGGAAAACTTTGTTTGTATGTTTGTTTGTTTGTTTGTTTGTTTGTTTGTAATGAATAGGCTCAAAAAGTACTGGACCGAGTTCAAAAATTCTTTCACCATTTGAAAGCTACATTATCCACGAGTAACATAGGCTAAATTTTATTTTGGAAAAAAATAGGGTTCCGTAAGATATTTGGGTTTTTCGGACACAAGGTGTAAAAAATCAACCAGAAAAGTTACTTATTTTGCGTACGCTGCCTAAACTATAAAATATAGAACCATATAATGTTCTAATTAATTGTAGATCTTATAAATATCTACAAAAAAGTCCGCTACACACTATACCTATCTATGTCGAGTGAGGCACAACAACCATTTTTTATTTAGAAATCTTTGGTCTTTGAATGATTAAAATTGGACGTTTGGTTTTGAAGTTATGTCGAAATTAAAATATTACGATTTCTGCTGCACGGCCCGTTGCGAAGTGGGTGACATACTGTAGTATTAGTATCAGTATTGTACCCGTGCGAAGCCGGGGCGGGTCGCTAGTATAATATAAGAACATGCTCATCCCGACGGAGCCTGATGGGCAGCCAACCAAGTCGCTGTCGAAACTCGGAGACATGGTTCAAGTTGCGCAGTCCATACACGAACCTAATGCAAACGTTTTGTAACCTTATTTATTAAGGTATTCCTCACTAATTTATTAAGGTATTCCTCATTAAGGTCGATCATACAACCATCAGTACCGGTGGTAGCCTTTTTTGTTGACTTTCCGAAAATAGCTTTTTAAGTTTTATTTGGAAATAAAAATTTTCATTTTCGTTTCATTTTCATCTAATTGGCTTGTTTGCTGGTCGCGGCGATCGCACAGATCGGATCGGCTATAACAGTGTTTTTCAACCTTTTTCATAATACGACCCCCCTTGTATGAAAAAATATTTCGCGACCCTTTGCTTTTTTATCATGTATGTATGTGTATGTTACAGTGTTACAAATATTCATTCCATACGACGTTTTTATGCGTCTCCATAATAATAGGAACAATAAATTCGGATATAAGTACATAATAATAGAGATAGAGTACGTCAAACATATTATTTTACAATTACATACATCGATGATATCGATTATCGATTTATGAGTACTTATATCCTTTTGTTAAAATTCTCTTAAAGTAATTAAAATCAATATTTTTAATATTTATTATTTTTTTACTAAAGTTCTCACGACCTCCAGCGACCCCCTACAGAAGTCCCTGGGGGTCGCGACCCACAGGTTGAAAAACACTGGGCTACGCTCCACTGATTGGCAACTTTCGCTTTAGGCGATTGTTTGCTTATAGATATTAGATGATAGGTTGAAGTTTGCTGAAACATTTTTCTGTTTAAAGTTTAAACTGGTCACTCATTAGTTATTTGGAGTAACACGTCGCGCGTCGGCTCACGTCGGCAAACACGGTTTCCGAGAAATGCCCATACAAACATAGGCGATTGACTTGACACGAAAACGTGAAAACCACAATTAGCATAACGGTTCCAGGTAACTAGGTGTTGTCTAACGCTAATGGTACCACATCTAATGGTGGTATTTAGTGGGTTATTTATTTTTGAAAAACTAGCTGCTTTACCGTGCAATTGAGAAATACAATGCTATCTTTTTGTTTTCGTGTCGATTATGATTACTGATTAAGGTGGTTCGTTTCCTATACAAAAAAACAATGGACATTATTTAGGTAATTTCATACTATTACTACATAAATTTATATGCACATCTATTTATTCTGCAATACAATTGTCGCAAAATATATTTAAAATACTTTATTTCACACAGAAGTCACATTTTTATTGAATTTTCGACAAAAAGTGACATTTGTAACTTATGTCACTTTTTGTCGAAAATTCAATAAAAATGTGACTTCTGTGTGAAATAAAGTATTTTAAATACATTTTGCGACAATTGTATTGCAGAATAAATAGATGTGCATATAAATTTATGTAGTATTAGTATGAAATTACCTAAATAATGTCCATTGTTTTTTTGTATAGGAAACGAACCACCTTAATATGTTACATAACATAATATAAGAGCGTGAAGCGTGTACACACGAGTGCGAATCGCCCCCTACTTTAGCAGCATTTGAATTATCATTTGTAATATAAAGTTTAAAATTAAGTCGCGTCGCCTCCACACCCCTATCGACTAAGATTCAACCGTATTTAATGATACATAATTAATAGTCATAATAGGGGATCGGACTACATCTGAAATATGTAGTTTCGTTAATATATTCAGAAATATTGAGGCATTACTACTTGGTAAATGTAGAAAAATATATTATTTTATATGTGGTTTACTAATTAAATACATTTAAAAAGTACCAAAAAAAAAATTTTTTTTGCGAAATTGGTAAACAAAACCTACATCATTAGTTTACTCACATCATATACAAAAACATTCATTATGGTAAGTATGAACTTAAACACACAAATATCAGAGATATTTACAAATATATTCCTGCGGCCATATACTTCATATACTACTTCATATACTATAACCTACAAGTGACGTCATTTGTAGGTCGACTTTAGTATGGAGCGTTTTTAGGAGGCTCGTGAATTTTTTTATACAAATCGCTGTACCTTTGAAAATATTGACTTTTGATATAGGTACGGTTTCTTCTGAGAAGTTACTCATATTTATTCATTTATGCAATAAATGCGATTGCCTATTGTGTGGTTACTGGTTACCTTTTCAACTGTTACTCTGACTCTATCTATGGACTATGGACGCTTCACACCACGTCAATCTGGCCCCGTGCTAAGGGCCGGGCCACACGGCGCGGCGCCGCACCGCACCGCAATACTCCGCACCGCACTGGCGGCCACACGATCAATGCGGCGTCGCCCTGTGTGCACCCCTCCCCGCCTCATCTGTCTCGCCCCGCCTCGCGCCGCTGTCCGGTGCGCCTGCGGTGCGGCGCCGGAGCGGCGCCGGACGCGTCGTGTGGCATACCATACATTTTTATATGTAAAAGACCCGTTGCGATACCGCTCAGGCGCCGCGCCGCAGCCGTACCGCACCGTGTGGCCTGGCCCTAAGTATCCGAAGAACTTGTGTTACAGGTACCAGACAACGGAAATAATATATTTAATACTTTTATACTATACAAATATTTAAGATTTTTATTATATTACACACATATTTAATACACATCCATGACCCAGGAACACAGAAAAACTTTTTGTTCCTTCGGCGGGATTCGAACCCGCGACCCCCGGCTTGAGCACCAACACGCTCAACCAACTGAGCCACAGAGGTCCTCTGCGCGTTTGCGAAACGATTGCGACGCTGACTCTGCACGTTGAGGAAGCGTTTCTGCTCTACGCGGTCAACGCTCATGAGCGTGTGTCGTGATGTGAGTGTGGCCGCAGGCGCAGGGCAACACATTTTATGAGGGTAGTAACTACTTGACAGTTGATGATCCGTCCATTCCGTCGTTCCATCGAATATGTAGCTAAAGTACTAGGAAACCAGGAGCGTCGCGAAGATAAATCATACGTCGCGCGTACCGGGTACTGACGGCTGTCATATAAATCAGCAGGGCTGTCACAAAAGTATTGACAGAAGTCATTGTTTTTGGTTTAGGTGGTAGACGAGCTGGGGATCGCCTGACGGCAAGCATTTACCATGTGCTTGTAGTTGGCCATTAGGATTTTCACTAATGTGGTACTGTTGCAACTTGAGCGCTCGTAAACGTCAAAAAATAATTAATACTGGAATCTGTCGAAAATAGGTACTTAAGTACCCCGGTTTATGATGAAGTTAATTGTCTTGAATAATCAAGTCAAACGGTAACAGAGAACAGATATGACGGTGTAACTGACAGGTTAATTGTTGCATGTAGATGTACGGTGTTTGATTTATAAGCCAGTAATTACATAATATGACGTTTATTCAAATGTACTCACAATCGTGTAGCGGAATTGTAAATTGCAATTAACATTTTAAATCAAAATTGCTGTCTTTAAAACAAATCCAGCGAATATTCAAAATATTAACAGTTTAATTTGAATGTGTTTAAATAATAATTTTATTGGAATTCTTTTCAACCTAAATATTTTACTTTATTTTCTTTGGATTTAGATATTTTCTAGATTAAGGCTTAAGATTAAAAAATAATTACAATGTATTACTTGCATTAGATTAGGTTGGGTGTCACTATACTAAAAATAGACACCCCTGAAGTACAAGAAAATACAATAATTCTTACAATAATTACTATTCGACACCGTGGACACACTGAACTTCATATCTTAAAGTACGTCACTATAAGGTCGATTTTCGTACAAACATACAAGATGAAAGTAGACGCATGAATCAAGAGCATTTAGTGGAGTGCATCACGTTATTGCCAAATTTATTCGTTTTCGGTCCAGCCAAAATGTTTAATTGCTCTTGAAGAACATAACCGTTATTACTAATTACTACTGTTTAAAAAAAACTAATAATATTAATTATTTTCATGTATTTTCGTATGCACATTATATTTTGCGATAATATGCCTTTCTTGTTTTGAAAATTGAAGTTAACAGTTGCGTGGAATGTAACAACTATCCATCCTCACAAACTTCATATTTATTATCAGTACGACAGATTTTAACGACTTTTACATTCAGTCCCCAACTCCAATTTCTAATTTTTATACCATTAGGGTCACAACTAGGGAATATTATTCGAATATTCGAATATTCGTTTTATTCGAATATTCGACGATTTTATTATTCGAATATGACTGGGTGCAATATTCGAATATTTCGAATAAAACGAATAATGAAAATATTTTATTAATTTTTCAAAAATATGTTAATAATAGTAATAAACTTGTACATAAACCGGAAAAGATTCGTTATTTAATACACTATTTTTATTATTTATTAATATTGTCGTCAATAATATCCTAAAACAGATTTTACTACACTGTTTGTGAAAGAATACATAACTGTCTTTAAATAAAAAAATACTTAAGGTGAATACTTCCTACAGGCCTCAGCGAAAGAAATCCAGTATGGATTTCTTTCGCTTGTCTAAATAACCTAACCAAGAGCATGTTAGGGCATGTCTAAGGAGGGTTCTGTTACTATAAAGCGTAATACGCTTTTTAGTTTCTTAATATTACTGTTCGATTTCGTTCAAAATAACTTTTCTAAAGAGAATTTAGTATTTACATGATCTACCAGCATGGAAAATTTTAAGTTCCTAATCTTCATAGTACAGAAATGACAGAGGAGGGTGAAACCAATTTGAAGGCCGATTACTTGGAAATGGTTGACTTTGTAAAAGTCATGTATAAAACTTTTCCTTTATTTTAAAAGACATAATATTCAACACACACATAGATGGAAAGCTGGGGTGGCTTTCTATACATATGAATTGTACCTAGACGCAATATAGCCAGAAGAGCAGATAGAAAGAGAGACAGGCGGACGAACAGAGCGAAACGAACGCCTGCAAAACTAAGTACAAATCGTTTAAAATTTCATACTTTTCAAAATATTATAACAAGATTTATCAGCTTTCTTTAAAAGTAATAAATTACATATCAGTATATTATTTTTATCTTTAAACAAAAATTAACCATTTTAATGTTAGTCTTAAAGACTAAATTTACATGTTATATTGTTAAATTGCGATTTTGGATAACTCCTCGAGGCCTGCCAACAGCTTGGAGGAGGTTTGTCATACTAAAAACGAGGTTTTGGAGCCGAATTATGCAATATACTCTCCCATTCTTATATCAGGGCGTGTTTTAGTGCTGTGAGGGTACTCACTGTAGGTGACAATTTGCTGCTTCTGACTAGCCTTCTGAGCTCTTCTCAGGGTATACTTAATCGGGGTGAGGTGAGGACATTAAAGAGAATCTTTAAGAATCTCTTGACCATATCTTTCTCCAGGTAGAGTTCCGATTGTCATAGCCACATACTCAGTGCGGATTCCTGAAGGTATGCCAGCCTATCGTATATGTACTCTGCCTGAGCATACTGGACTCTATCTGAAAAGTAGGCTTGAAAATATCCCCCACCAGGTCACGTTTACTTAGCCTTCCTTCAGAAGTTCACTTTAACTTATGAAGTTAAAGTGAGTAAATCCACTCATCTGGGACCAAAATTCTGGACCATTCTCGTTCATCCTTTTGTATGTGTTCACGGACGTATCACAGTATTGCTACTCGATACTAGGGCTCTCGAGCTTGGTCTCGAGGTGAGACCACTTGCCCTTCGCCTCGGTCTTTAGGGTTTCAGATTTACTTAAGCAAGTCTTCTTCGTTGTGCTGTCAGTAACATAGTCCGTTCGGGTCTGAAGAAGCTGTTTCTGAACTTAACTGCATTTAGGTGTTAATTTTTCAACAAGTGGAAAAAACTTAACAGTCTTGCCGAGCGCTGAGTCTGTCATTAAAGTCTCACACGGACTTATCAAATGTTTTTCAGTATCTTTGTACCGACGCTTCATCTTCTGAACAGTTCGTAACATGACACTCCGTTCTTGCAGTATAACGCCTGATGCCTACTTGTGCACTGATGCCTAGTTTCAGAAAAATCATCAACAAATTCTTCAGGCTATGATACAATTTTTAAATCTACTGTTGTCTAACTTCCTTTTTGTAATAAGACTCATCGTTCAAGAAAAAAATTGAAAACATAAAGAGACCAAAAACATGGTTAACTTGAAAATGGAAAAAGGTTATTTTTGTTTTAAAGATCTTCCATCCACTTTTTAACAACTATGAAGTTTTTTGTTATGATAACATAATATTAAAATCTTTTTTGAGTGCTTTTTATTTTGACGATTTATCTTGTTACTTATTCTTACTACGGTTTATATACACATGTACCGATTAGGTCTGGAGCAGACCATTATGACAGCACGATACTCGTGTTTAGAGTGTGGCGGACCAATCAGCGCACAGTCCTGAATCGCGCTATCGAAGTTTTCTAAGATCGGCGACATATATACGACATCTGAAAACCACTACAGTGGGCTTCGGCCTGACCGAGCATAGCACTTCGCTCGGTTGGAGATCTCCCTTTGGGGCTTGCCACCATATTTACCACAAGAGTTTTCAGCTGCATTATATTAGAACAGAACACTATTTACAGAGCATTCCGATTTCTGTGCAGTGTTCCAACTGCAAATATATTTCTCTCCAATCATAAACAAACTGATATATAAATAATAAAAACATATGTTCTGTAATATAAGTGTTCTTTATAGGTACATTAAATTATAATACCAAAAGCTTAATTTTAAACAGTCAGATTGTAGGTCTGACTTTAAATCGATTGTCTATGTTAAATCGATCAATAGCTTAACTCAATTGAAAAACAGAAAATACGAACCTCTAAAACAAACCCCAAAAATTCTCTCCCCTAGAGGATCTTTTCCTTAATTTTTGGGAAAAACCACTAAGTTGGCAACCAAATCCATGGTCTGCTCCAGACCTAAACCGTTCATGTGTTACTACTTAGTAGTCTTAAAATGTTATTGCAATTTAGTATTTTAAGTTTGAAACTTAAAAGAAGAGTTTTTTTATTAAAAAAACGTTGATTTTTTTAGAGTAATTTGTGAAACACTTCATATTTTAATATTATTAAATATGCAGGTATATATAAACGCATTATATTACTTGTATTTAAAGTGTATTACCAATATTCGTATTATTCGAATTATTCGAATTTATTCGAATAGTGTTTAGCCATTATTCGAATTATTCGAATAGTAAAATTTGTCGAATAATAACATTCCCTAGTCACAACTCAGAACACACGGAGACGCGACGCGGCGCGCACTTTTTGAGAGAGCGATTTCATTGCAAGAGCGCGGCGCAGGCCGCAATTCGTGCAATTAAACGTGTAACTTGTATATTGAATTAAGTCCAATTTTGAATCCCTATTAATAAGTAACCCCCGAAATGTCAAGCAGTGAGCGAGCTAAGAAGACCCTTGATCACGTCAGCTTTAAAAAAAACGCAACTACATCGAACCTTTCGTTTAGGAGCTGCGATGCTACGGACAGACACACAGATAGACAGACATATCAAACTTATCCACACTTCTAATTTTGCGTCGGGGGTTCAAAAGTGCGTGCCAGGTCCCGACATGGTGTTACGACTAGATTGGACTTGGCTTGATAGAAACTCCGCTGTACACATACAAAATGTCTTGATGTCTTAATGTTTATGCAAGTATTTAACCGCGAATGATATACAACTATGGCTCACATTCATCATCACCAAACCCTGCCTCTCCGTGATTTACTACTGCAACTGGTAGCTGGACTGCTGCCAACTCAGTAACGTCGAGCGGGTTTTGAGCAGTTATGATGAGTACATTGACTGATGGGGAATCTTAAAGGGGAATCTTAGGGAACAATAAGCAGAGAGAATGCCCGATGGAAAAGCGATTGTCGAATGTCGATCCATCGTCGAATATCCAACGATACCAAATAATTGCTCTTTGGGTCTACGATTGAGTCATTAATTTGTCGAGGTACAACGCTAACACACGCCGGTTTTCCGTGAGGTTGTGGCATTTGTCCGGCACGAAGCATGGCTTTTCCCACGAAATTCCAGATTTCAAAAAGTTGGAGTTGGTACTAGGATCTCATAAAGACAAGCAGCTTTTATTTTTTGCGTGTCAAGTTGAAAGGCCTCATTACATAGTCATTTTTAGTTTAGACGCTAATACGGTACTCAGCCAAAACTAGACATTTTAAAAATACTTTTATCTCTGTGTCAGCAATAAAAATTGTTTTAAAAATAATATCTGTCAGCATTCTGATTAATATGCAGTCGTCTATGACCCAGCATCAGCTATCGATTGGGCTGACTATTTCCGTATTGTGGGTCAACTTGTGTCCACACGATCCAAATAGATCACAAAAAATAGATCATGGGTGTTTATGGACCATATTATGACCTCGCGCTATTAGCATCTAACCGCCTTCTAAATATGTTTGCCTAGTGTTTTTGAAGAAGTAGCTTTACTGCACGTCCGATGTTTGAAAAAGAGGCGTGCCCTTTGGTTTTAATCTAATAGCCTCGGTTAATAGAGACAGGCGGAGATCCCTTCAGGATCTTCGCACACTTTAAAATTGTTCACAAATTTAATAGGTATTGTTACGAGCATTAGGGCAATGGTTTGCTCTAATGCTCGTAACTTAAAATCTTAATCATCTTTCAAACATTTTATGTCGGTTAAAAACGTATACGGTTCTTACTTTAGTTGTTTATCAAGAATTTCTTTAAAGTCCTTCCAAACGTAATCTTTAAACTCTCAGTTAGCTTCAAGTTCCATTGCAGGTCTATGTTTTCCATTTTGAAATTAGGCCAATTCAGAATATTTATGCTCATTTATTTTTTAATCCCAATCAATATCGTCAATCAGAACAATCGGGCGGACAAAGAGGCTAATCCCCATTGTTGTATTGTGTGGCGAGTGGCGTGGTGACGCGTCCCCACTCCCCGAACTCATTATAGCGCCATGATTATTTCAATCAATTTAAAATTCATTTCTATTGATAGATGTTTTTCAATTTTCTCAGCGCTTCTTTTCAATTTAAGAGAGTTAGAACCATAGACCTATATAATATAGACAAGGCATGTCGAGGCAAAATGTGTCCACACTGAAGCTGCCCCACTTTTGGGGTTGTTTGGGGCAATCGAAGTTTGACATGTTTTGTCATCTTGATATTTTGACATATTTTGCTTCCCGCAGCAGACAAAATCTTTTGAAATTAAGATGGCGTAACTGTCAAAATTTACGTCATGTTTGATAGCACCCTTATTAGTTTTGAAACTATTGGATAAAAACAGTACAGTTCCTTTTAATGTCATGGGATACTCTTCCCAACTTATCTGTCCAGTAGTTGTGGTATAGTATACGGGTATGCGACCCCGGCTTCCCTAGCTATTACTGTCCTATCCCTTGCCCTCCTGGGCAGTAATATCCTACATTCCCTATTTCCCACTCTAACTTACCAATCTTCCTTTTCACACCACCTATCCTTCCCTTTCCCTATTCCTACCCACCCCACCAATCCGTGGAAACGCAATGGATAATCAAAAATAATTTAATTATCCAAAATGGCGGCGATGTGGTTCGCCACGTCTCGTTTCTCGCGGAGGCGAAAAGTGGACCATGGAGAGACGCTTTACGTTGAATGTAAGAGGAGGAATGCATGGTAAGAATGAAAGTGGACGAGGCGAACGAATTATGTAAGGATCGTAGCAAGTGGAAAGAAGTGGTCTCTGCCTACCCCTACGGGAAAGAGGCGGTTCTGCCTACCCCTACGGGAAAAAGGCGTGATTATATGTATGTATGTATGTATAGTTCCTTATAATTCTTTAAATGTAAGCGAAAGGTTCAGCTTTCTAGATTCTAAAAATGAACAAATAAAAAGTTGTTGAGTTTAACTAAGTAACGATATGTTTGGATTTACAAATTGGCATTTGGCATAAGGACTATAAGGTCTTAATTTATTTAGGTAAACTTTCCTTAGATAAAATTGGGGAAATCGATAGCGATTAGCGACTAATGGGGATATTATATGTTGCCTAGGGTCGAATATCACATTTTTACAAAAATATTTTTTATAATTTTAAACTAAATCTAAAGCAAATAGTTGTTTAGGTTGACACGATTAATAATTATAAGAGCAGGCTTTCGTGAAGTCACCGCGCGGTCGCCGGTCATGTAAACGCGCCCTTACAGCCTACAGGCAGGGCTTACAAAAACCGGCCAAGTGCGAGTCGGACTCGCGCACAGAGGGTTCCATACAAACCTGTAGGTATAGTTCACCCATCACGACAAGCGAGTCATAGTAGCGGTTTAAAATTATTAAATCAAATCAAAATCAAAATCAAAAAAGTTTTATTTCCATATGGGTTACAAAGTAACGCTTAAAGAATTGTCCCTACTTGATGCCTACCACCGGTTCGGGAACTAACCCGGCGAGAAGAACCGGCGTAAGAAACTCGCACGGGGCCATCTTTTAGCAAAAATATGGAAAATTGTTCTTTTCAAAAAAAAATGAAGTTGTTTACAATTTGAAAACTTAGGTCTAGGTATATAATATTGACAAAAGTCAGATACATATTGTAGTACATAGAAGTAGCCTTGCAGGTGGTCATCCATAAAATTATTTTTATTAATTGATGTAACAAAAAAATTACGCTTTTCGCTATTTCTTCATTATCTGTGCTATAAGACGTTACTTCATACCAAATTTCAAGATTCTGAGTTCACTAAGTTAACGAGTGTCGAAAATTTGCGGAAATTTGCGGCATAAACGATATGTATCTTCTGATTCCGATGGCTTAGAAGTTTGAATTTGTCACAGCATCCAGGGACAGTAGACTTTAGTATGTGATATAAATTCCAGCTTGATACCTCCACACGTTCCTGAGAAAAAGGGTCTTGACAGACGGACGGACAACAAAGTGAGGATAAGGGTCCCGTCCCGTTTTTTCCTTTCGAGGTACGGAACCCTAAAAATTGGCAAATACATGAAAAAGCCTATTACCTAACATTAAACTTATAGGTCATTGAACTAATGCAAGTGCTACAGCGGAAATTATTACCGCGTGCGACAGGGACAGCAATATCATGTCAATGACCAATATTTATAAATGTCATTGCGATTCTTCAGTCGATAAAACTTTGTCAAATGACTGCTTGCATTTAAAAGTCAATAAAATTGCACTGTCGGAAGTCATTAAGCAATAAAACATTGCTGGTATTTAATACCGATGATTTTTATACGATAAGTAATTTTCATCGCTGTAGAAAGTATAAAAACATAATTGTAGGTATGTGTAGTACATATATAACATCTGCAGGCTTGTGAAAGGGCAACTCACGAGCTAATTGTTTGTTGCGGGCGAGTGCGAGTACTATGATTGTTAAATTTGCGCCTGGTTGCGTTAGGGTTGCTACCTGTGCAAAAATATGATGTACTAAATTTGATAGCGGCTCCGCCCGCGTAAATACAATATCCCGCGGGAACACTATATTTTCGGTTTTCAATGTAGCCTATGTTTTAATTCAGAGCCTAAACTACTAGTCTACTACCATGCCAAATTTCATTAAAATCCATTCAGGAGATTTTGTGTGAAAGTCAAAAACATCCATACATCCATATATTAAGATTTTCGCATTTATAAAACTAGCTCCACCCGCGTCAATACAGTAATTTTTATCCCGAAAAAGTAGTGTTCCTGTGGGATACCACAGGAACACTACTTTTTCGGGATAAAAATTAGCCTATGTGTTAATTCAAAGTTTAAACTACTACCATACCATTTTTCATCAAAATCCGTTCAGTATAGTTCTCGTTTGAAAGAGTAACAAACATCCATCCACACATACATCAATACATACATACATCCATACACACTTACATACATACATACATACATCCATACATACATGCATCCTCACAAACATTCACATTTACAATAGGAGTACAAAGTCCTTTATTCAAAGCTGGAAATAAATCTGATCCGACAAATTACAGGCCTATATCGATCCTACCGACTTTTAGTTAAATTTTTGAATGAATAATTTTAAGACAGTTACTAGTACGAAATAATTTCTTACACAATAATCAATACGGTTTTACTAAGGGTCGATTCACTACGGATGCTGGTATGGGTCTTCTTTGTAGAATATTTGAAGCTTGGGAGGGGTCGCAGGATGTATTCGGTGTATTTTGTAACCTTTCCAAGGCATTTGATTGTGTTGAGCATGCTACATTGATCAGAAAATTGCACCACTATGGTATACGAGACTCTTCACTCGACCTTTTGAGTTCTTACCTTAAAACAGAACTCAAAGGGTAGAGATAAATAGTAAAAGGTCCACTCGGACCAAAATAGAATTAGGTGTCCCACAGGGATCCATTTGAGGCCCGTTTCTTTTTCTCATCTATATAAATGATTTGCCTTATCTTGTTAAAGATAATGACAACGAGATAGTACTTTTTGCCGATGACTTTTCACTAATTTTTAATGTGAAGCGATAGCAGTCAGACTACAACGAGGTAAATAGTGCTCTCTCAAAAATAGTACATTGGTTTAATGTTAATAACTTACTTTTAAATTCCAAAAAAACAAAATGTTTAAAGTTTACATTGCCCAATGTTAGGCAAGTTCAAACCAATATACTATTAAATGATGAGAAAATGAATTTTGTGGACACCACTGTATTTCTAGGTATTACACTAGATAGTAAATTACAGTGGGATCCTCATGTTGCGAATCTTGCAGATAGACTCAGTTCTGCAGCATATGCAGTCAGAAAAATTAGGGAAATTTTTGACGAAGAAACGGCGCGACTTGTTTATTTTAGTAATTTTCATAGTAGAATGTCTTACGGCATTCTTTTATGGGGATATACCGCCGATATTATACAGTATTTGTGCTCAGAAGCGAGCAATACGTTCTATTTACAAAATGTCCTGCTTTGAATCTCTAAGAGAAAAGTTTAAAGAAATAGGAATTCTGACCGTCGCTTCTCAATACATTTTGGACAATGTGTTGTATGTTAGAAAAACTTTAAATATGTTCAATATGAAAAGTAATAATCACTGCATGAACACTAGAAATAAACACAAATTAGACATCAGACTAAGTAAACGCCTATACAATAGAATAACAGAAAACGTTCAAATTCTGTCTATTAATAAATTTAAAAAAGTAGTTAAAGAACGTTTGTGTGCTAGAGGTTATTATAGGGTCAATGATTTTATTGACGATCGCACACCTTGGGAATGGCCAACCTGCAAGGCTGCTTCTATGTACTATTGTACTCCTGTAAAGTAGTTTTAGTCATAACATTGTTATATACCTTACTTACTCTAAAAGAACAATTTTCCATCTTTTTGGTAAAAGATGGCCCCGTGCAAGTTTCTTACGCCGGTTCTTCTCGCCGGGCTAGTTCCCGAACCGGTGGTAGGCATCATGTATATCGACGTTCAAAAAGAGTATGATAATACTTACCAACTTTGAATCTTTTTGATTTTGATTTTATTATTATGAGTGCAATATTAGTTTGAAAATAATAAATATTATTATTATAAAACGTTTATTTTTTCACCACAAACGACAAAGGTTTATTTACAATAAAATAAAATATATCTATTGTTTAGTGATAAATGCGGTTACAAAGGAACCTTTGAATTTGGACACTCATGGATAGAGAGAAGTTTAGGCTGGGACTGTATGCGCCGGAATTCGGAACACCGGCGCCGGTGAACATTCAGAGCAGTAAATTAGAACTGTGGACTAATAAAATAGAATTGAGAACCGAACACAATATGAGTGTCGAGTCAAATGTCAATGTCATATATGTGACAGCTCGACACTCGACACTTCCATTTTCAACTCTATTGTAATAGCGCAGAGTTCTTTTTTCAGTGCTCTGAATTTACCCGGGTTCGTTGGATTCCGGATCATATTGCCCAAGGTTTATAAATATAATAAGAATTAATAAAGGAAATCCAGTTTTCAGGCGCTAGCGCTCCAGAATCTGGATCTGGTCTAAACATCAGAACAATTATGATTTATAAGTATTTGAGAAACCTGGAACCAAACCAAAGAATTTAAGGTTAATCTATACTTAATAATATAATAAAGAGAAAAGCTTGTTTTGGAGCCTATTCAATGGAATAGGCTCCGAAACTACAGGACCGATTTTGATGAAATTTGGCACAGATGTAGAGTAGACCACGGGGAAGGACATAGGCACTTTTTACTGCGAAAAATTGTTCGGTTTCTGCGAAATTAACTTTTGCGCGCACGAAGTAGCGGGTAACATCTAGTCTAGTAAGGCATAAAGTTAAATGTGTATTGTTTATAATATTTTTAAAACGTTGTATCTTTAACTTTGCATTTAAATACCTAACATTTTCATTATTTTGCAAACATGGCCTTTCCTTGTATTTTTGACATTTAATATTTTTATCGCAATTCTCCGCGGCAATAAAATATAAAATTATTCTCTATAATTAACGCCTCAACAATGTAATATAAAGTTGTATTATTAATTTTAATTGTTGCTTAAATAAATATAATGTGCACGCCGCACTTTTCTTGCGATAAATATAAATTTATCGCAAGAAAAGCGCCCCGACATTTAATCGTTAAAATAAAATTATATAATTATTACTTACCTGTTAATTACGAGCTATTTATATAATAAATTATATTTCATTTTTATAATAATATAGTGAAATTCCGAATTCGTTGTAATCTGTAGCAACAGCCTTTGCGTGAAAACAACAATCGTTTGTCAACTTTTTAATTGGTAGCTACTAGCTAGTCTTTAAATATTAATAATATTATATTCTGGTAGGTAGTAGGTACTTAGTAACGACCTAATGACGACCTGTGTAGCTCAGGGTTGAGCGTGTTGGTACTTAAGCCTCAAGGTGCTCTTGTACGGTTAACGCGTCGAGATTGATCGAATCGCTTCTTATACGGGGTAGGTATAAGAAGTGGTAGCTTCCCACCCTCGTGGCGAAAAGTGTCGTCGCTCTCTGTCGAGAGATCTCAAGAAAAAGGCGAAACAATATTCACGTTTCACGAGTCTTCTCGATCTGAATGAAATGAAAAAAATATTCCTTAATCTTAAATTCGTATATCTAATTGGAGCCAACACTCGCTAATTCGGAAACACACGCACAAAAGTCGCGCGCACCCACCACGATCGAACACGTTGGCCGACTACTAATTCGGCCAGACCTCACACAGTAAGTTAAGGCCTTAATTACTGAAAAAAGGCGCAAGATAAGGCTAATGAATCTATGCAAATGTGCGCCCACGCAGCTTTGACGGCGCCGACACCGAACGCCTAGGTGGCGCTGCTGTCACACTTATCTCGGTAACTTCACCCGATATTATTCTCTTTAACTTCACTCGATTTATTTGTTTTGTTTTAGTTTTATTTTGCTCATGCGTTCCTTTATCGGTGTTCTATATAAATTAAAGTGTCAATAAATTTCGATATGTTTTGAGATTTGAGACCTGCTTTTGGTTGTTTTGCTCAATAATTTTCGGGACCTACCTTCTTTTAAATATGATATTTAACTAAAGTTCGAAAAGTTATCCATGTAGAATTAGTCACCGCAAATACGAAATGATCAATTCTTTCTTTGTAAATATGTCAAGGGATCAGTAGCTAATTTCTAGATAATTGTTGGTAGACGTACCGATATAATTGAAAGAGTTGTATGAGAATATCAGATTGTGTATCACAGTATCAGGTACGTCTGTCGTGATGGAGATGGCCGATACGATAGCCAGCTGTCCGCGGCATCTGGCCGATTCACATGTTAGAATATACTCCAGATTTGAAAACTTTATAGAAATAAAATTCAGATCATATTTAAGAAATATGTATCTCACTTCTTGGCTTTTACTCAGTTAACTCATAAATTTAATATTATGTATTCTTACTATAATAAATCTGAAAGTTTGTGAGGATGGATGTATGGATGGATGGATGGATGTTTGTGACTCTTTCAATCTAATATTACTGAACGGATATGGATGAAATTTGGTATGTTAGTAGTTTAAGCTCTGGATTATCACAGGCTACTTTTTATCCCGAAATAGTGGTGTTCCTATGGGATACTGTATTTACGCGAGCGGAGCCGCGGGCAAAAGCTAGTATTATAAATGCGAAAAACTGAATGTATGGATGTTTGTTACTCTTTCGCGCAGTAACTACTTAACGGATTTTGATAAAATATAGTATGGTGGTAGTTTAGGCTATGGATTAACACATATAATACTTTCTATCGTAGCAAAATGTACGGTTCAGGTGAGATTTCTCGTTGCATGTACCAAGTAGCGGGCAACATCAACTAGTTGTTAACAAACCTCTTTTTGGTCGTGAGGTTGTTTGGATCTGTGTTTCTTACTGCTTTACGCAATAACGAAAAACGGAAAGTTTTCTCGGCAGTCGAGATAGACATAAGAAAACTTTTCTTTCTACGCCATCGAAGTCTTGGCAATATGATGTTGTAGGTCTAATTATGTTAATTTTAATACTAGTTTATTGCAAGGTTAGTATAATATGGACCAAGTTAATATAATTAGATAAGCCTATTAAATGGATTAATAACTATAACTATAAACCTAAGTAGGTATACTCTAACCCCCTTACTAATAAACGCTGTATAAGCCTTCAATAGTTACACCTTTTTGTCTCCTTCTATCGAATTAAACATGTCACTTGTGTCATGTGTGACGTGAACAAAGCACTGTATAACTCAAATCTTATACAGCGTTTATTAGTAAGAGGGTAACTAGATAATATTTCAAAGTAAGTACAAGAGGGGCATAATTTTTATGTATCTACTACACCCCTTACTAATAAACGTTGTATAAGCTTTGAATAGTTATACAGTGTTTTGTTCCCGTCACACAAGTGACATTTTTAATTCGATAGAAGGAGACAAAACACTGTATAATTATTCAAAGCTTATACAGCGATTATTAGTAAGGGGGTATAATAATAAATAATCAATCAAACGTGCGTTTTATCAATTTAATTGTTGAATTAAAAGTAAATGTTCCCTTGTGTGCCTCAAATTGTATTCGTAAATGTTCCCTACGCAATAATCAATCCTATCACCAGTATGAGAGCTGAATACTCTGAACAAGCTCAGGAGCCTTTCATTAAATCCCCCGACTTCGCTCGTTTTTTTCCGTCGCCACCGCCACCCTATCAAGACTGTTTATGGACTGGAGATAAAGAAACACAGACAGTCCTCACATCTCATTGTAACCTAGACAAAACAGTGTTGCCAGGCTAAACACCAAAAACGCCCTAAATCTCTTTTTAAATCTTGAGACGTTTGGTAAAATATTATTTTTACTTAATAGAATAATTAGTAATTGTTTGATAATTCTATATGGTAGTGATCTCGTAAAAAAAGAAAACCATACTTTTTTCTTATTTTTAGCTAAAAGTTTGCAAAATTTACTTCATACAGTTTTCTATGTTGTTGACGATATATTTTGATGTATTTAATCTGACAGCTTGTTCAATTTAGTTTTAAAGGAGATTGACATCAACCAAGTTATGCAGTTTACAATTAAAATATAACTACTTCCTCATTGTCTTGTCAGTCATACAGCATATTAACTTAGTTAATGTTTAGGTAAATATATGACCGTGCATGTACAGCTTGGCAAAAACGAGTGTGACGTGGTGGCAGCAGGAACCGAAAACATTGTATTTCTGTATTATATTGTAATTCATTTAAATTAAATATGTCATATGGATTAAGAATGATATAGTCGAAGATAATTTAAGTTTTCGCTGTCACCGCGTCATACTCTTTTTGCTAAGCTGAGTGTAAATGAAAACAAATTCCCACATTTGCCGCAAGGCGCGTAGGCTGGCAGCCCCGAATCAATGCAGCGCGGCGGTACAACCGGCTTACTGGCAAGGTTCCCCCGGATATGAAGAAAGCGACAGAAAAAACGACCGAAGGGGGGGACACACGCTATGAGTTATTTGTTCTTTTTCCTTGCGATCGCACTTTTGTCACCTTTTGTGTTAAGTTGGGCTCGTATTGATTCGTGTTCAGACGGTTTACGTCTGCTCAGATGTTCAGATGTTTGTACCGTATGTGCATTGTGCTCGGGCGCTTGATTGTGAGAGTTGTTTGTATCTCAATGGGAATTGGGAACCGATTACATACCCTTCAACTTTAGAGTAGGCAGTGTGCCTATGTAGTTCAGGTGATGGACTTAGGCTACATTTTGTGGCGAAAGAAAGAACAGTGCTGTAAAGTTTAAATATAATATGCGCTAATACTTCTTCTTCTCTTCTTTTTAAAAATGGCTCCTTAGTGAATCGCCAATGTCAGTGTGTTGGCGGAAACTCTGCCTTAAGAGTAGGTTTTATGAAAAAACAAGGGTACGGTGAACTGAAGGAGGTCTGTTAAAAGATCTAGAACCTAGAACAAACACAAACATTTAGGGTATGCGCTAATATAATAGAGCTTAAAATTGTGTAGTTGACAGATCTGACGTTTGACACTTGACAGCTGGAGTTTCAGCTCTATTGTATCAGAGTTATATTTTCAGCGCTCTGATTTGCGCCGGTCCTCTGGGTTCCGGACGAGAAACCCGAGTCCGGACGGCCCATCCACAAGTCCACGTCACGACGTCGCGTCGTCAACGTGAAACTGCGGCGCGACACTGTGCGTTGACATAACGTGAAATTCACGTAGCCGTAAAAATTTGTGACTCGAGCCCTGTTTTTACTCGAGTAAACTTGTTAAACTCGTATTCGATTAAAAAAAATTCTTAATCGAGCCTCTATGCAGTGGAGCCTCCATCCAACTATTTTAATATAGGTAACAAATATCAATGCAAACTCGAGTAAGATTTTTACTCGAGTGACTCGAAAGCCCGAGTATGATTCGAGTGAGGTAATAAAATTGCTCGAGCAACTCGAGTCACAAAATCCTATTATAGTAAGTAGACACTAGACCAGTAAAAATGCTCGTACGTAGTGGGATCGTTAGTAGTCGGCAATGACCTTCTAATACACAGAAGTTATTGGTAGTCGGAGATGATAAAAACAAGGGGCTGTCAACATTTTTATTGATTGTAAGTTTTTTTTTATTAAAATACAAAAAACTTGGCAAAGCACCTTTACTACAAGGCTTTTAACATTAGCTAACATTCTTCAATAAACATTTGATTTTAGTGTCCACATTTAAGGTTTTACGAGCACACAAGCGCTCACACCCGGCTACGCTTGTGCCATGAATTAAATGGACCATGTCATTTGATCATAAAATTTTATACCCCCATTATGGCATGATATTTAATTGTAATATTTGTAACTGCTTAATGAAATGGCGCTTGAATTAAGTAGAGTTTTATGGGGAATTGAAAAGTAATTTACCATTTTGTATTTAAATTATACGTTTTATCATACTTTTCATTTGCTGAAAATTAAAAACAAATTCACTACAATGAAGGCTATAACATTTCCTAAAGTTAAGGGCAGCTTAAACTACAGGTCTGCTCAGCAGAATGACAAAGCCAGCATGAGACTTGAGAACCTCTTAGTCTTAACATTAAAAAGCCTTTGAGTCTTATTTTGGAGGACTTAACATAGTAATCATAATTCATGGAAATATAAAATGAACCTACTCCATTACAAACAAATTAAATCGTAAATTAATAAAAAAGACAATGTAAGAATAAATAGGAGGAAATATTGTCAATAAATTTGAACCGTAATCAATCACGAATGTAAATAAAATTAAAGCTAGTACATAAGTCGTAAAAAAACATGAGAATTATAATAACAACAATGTCAGAATAAATCAATAAGATATAGGATAAGGTATAGGTATGTAACAATACAATATTTATTGACAACATCACAAAGATATCACAAAGTACAAAATGAAATAACGATATCGACATAAAAGTTTTACTGTCCGTCCGTCTGTCATTAGGGGCTAAGTTATGATTGAGCCGCGACTCCGCATTACCGTAACTTATCCGATAAAATCATGTTTATTTTTATCACCACCGGTTGGCCGGTCGGCCACGCTGGACGCTGGACGCATGCAATTCGCTTCGAGTATTAAATGTCACTTGTCACTTGTCATCGCGCATTTTGCAATAATTTGGTTCGCAAAAGGTATAGTTTAGGGCGAACGACCTAATTATTGGTATCTCACATCTATACTTATCGTTTTTTAGTTAGTAATGTCTGAAAGACGTTGTCCCATAATGGCCGTGTTCCGCGGAAAAAAGCGGTTGTTAGCGTTTGCTAGCGCTAAATAAAATAAAAAACAGATTATCGGCCAGGACACGTTTGCTAACTTCAGTACTCCTAACAAAACCTGTCATTATGCTTATTTAACGGCAGCGGTCGCCATTTTGCCTACGTTTTTTTGTTAGCGCTATTTTCCGCAGAACACAGCCACTGTAATACTAACAACAAATTTAAAATTACGTAAATTATAGAATTTTGATTTGCTTTTACAGTTTACTTGGAAAAATCTATGACAAACGTCATAACTCATAGCTTGACACTCTTTGATTAATTATTACATATTTATTTAATATTATATATCTATGTTGACACTTGTTAAAATTATATGCGAGCCATAGATGTATAATACTAATAGTTATCACTGATGCGAGCCAAACTCCAGCGCAAGTCGTTCTTTAGTTTGAAGTATGTGTTAATAATTAATATACTCTGGTCAGTTCCAATTTAATATGAGCGTAAACAAAGAGATGACATTCGACAATATTAATGTATTAAATTTGTAAGCACGCTATTGTTCCCCTGTTTACAGCTATTGTATCTCTGTTGACATAATATAGATAATAGACTTCATAGATGATATAACAGGGAATCGCGCGGAAACTGTACATTTTGCCGCGATAAAGAGTAGTCTGTGGCCTTCCCCATGGTCTACTCTATATGTGTGCCAAATTTCATTAAAATCGGTGCAGTAGTTTCGATGCCTATGTCATGCAAATAAACATACAAATCTTTACTTCTTTGGATTGGAGTATAGATCCCTGTATCTGATGTTTTTATATGTGTCCGGTGTGGGCTGATGATGACACTCGATTGGTCCATGTCACCTCAATTGTGAGTTATGCGCGGCCAAGTGACGGTCCGTCATGAGTGTCATGAGCATATTGATGGGACTTTTGACTCGGCATTAATAGCCGGCCGCCTTAATTACCGCCTCGAATGAAACAATGTTAGATGATCATCAATTCGAACGTTATGAAGCTTCATCATCACTGTCCTGCGTTCAGGTCCAATTTAGGATGATAAAGAAACAGTAGCGCGCTATAATGCAAATATATATAATAAAAATAAATACAAAAATGTATAGAACGTGGGAGAGTCATACTTCGGCACGAACGGGCCATGGCTCGACTGGATAAATACCACGGCCTTATAGAAAACCGGCGTAAAGTAACGCTTGCGTTGTGTTTCGCCGTGTGATTGAGGTTGGGGTTTTCTAGGACAAGGAACGCAAGTCGCAGCACCAGAGGAGGTAACTCCTATCGCCTCTCGTGTTACGAGTGTCCATAATAATCGCTTACCATCAGGCGATCCGTCTGCTCGTTTCCTGGTTCATTACATTAAAAAATGTCACTTTCCCATGCAATAAATAAATACAGTTACATAATTTTCGTATGTCGCCTTTTTGTTTACGTTAAGATTAATTTTAATCTGCATCTAGGGTTACCATCTGACCGAATATATCCGGTCTAGACCGGATTGAACCTGGTTTCAAAGAAAATATGATTCAAAATTGAATCATATTTTCATTGAATACACTAGACGATAATTATGCGTTTTATTGCAATTTGCAGCAGCGGCGCCGTGCTACGGTGCTACGCGGGGCGCATCAACGAAACCTGTGTATTTTGCTCTATGGTTTTGACAGATCATCATACAATAGGCAAGCGGACTGATTTTTTTTTATTGCATAAATGAATAGTACTCTTAAATATGAGTAACTTCTCAGAAGAAACCGTTTATCAAAAGTCAATATTTTCAAAGGTACAGCGATTTGTATACAAAATTTCGCGAGTCTTTATACCAAAAAAAAAAATTTTTTTTTTTGCGAAATTGGTAAACAAAACCTACATCATTAGTTTACTCACATCATATACAAAAACATTCATTATGGTAAGTATGAACTTAAACGCACAAATATCGGAGATATTTACAAATATATTCCTGCGGCCGTATGCTTTATACCTACTTAATACACTTTAATCCAATAGTGACGTCATTTGTGTGGCGATTTTAGTATGGAGCGTTTTTAGGAGGCTCGCGAATTTTTGTATAAAAATCGCTGTACCTTTGAATATATTGACTTTTGATATACGGTTTCTTCTGAGAAGTTACTCATATTTAAGAGTACTATTCATTTATGCAATAAAAAAATTTTGTCCGATTGCCTATTCTCATTCAAAAACGTTACGTTTATGCCGCTGTCAAATGATAGTTAGACCCACAAATAACGGATTGCGGTTTCATTCGCAAAGTAGGTGTGACTAGGTAATTCTTATTATCCGATTGTTTGCTTTTACCGAGTTTAAAGTTCGTTAACACCAGCCAGACGTGCGCTGATGATGACGAAGACACCATCATATCATAATCACCAGTTATTATATATGACGGCCATAAAGTCGCCCCAGTTGCGAGTCGTAAATAACTCATAAATGTATCGTTGCCAAAGGAGCTGACAATTCCTCCGCCTGGTGATGTAGTGACCACACTCGCTGGATGAAATGGGACGGTATCCTTTTTTTTTGTAAAAACGTACTCGTACGGCCTATCGTTTTAAAGATTAAGCAGCGAATCAAAAATCGTCATTTTGAAACTTATTCTTTCTAATCGTTATGAAACTAGATAAAAATAATATTGGCCAATTGCGAGTCGGACTTGCGCAAGAAGGGTTTCGTATAAAATGACCAAAAAATCACGCTTGTTAACTTTCAACTGTCTATCTATCACCGTTTCATGAGATTCACCTGTACATACTGTGCAGACTGACAGACGGACAAACGGATGGACACCGGAAGTCTTCCTTCTTTAAACCCTATAGGGTCCCGTCTTTACCCTTCGGTACGGAACTCAAAAAAGAATTTTTTTTTTTTTTTTTTATGAAATATGGGGGCAAACGAGCAAACGGGTCACCTGATGGAAAGCAACTTCCGTCGCCCATGGACACTCGCAGCATCAGAAGAGCTGCAAGTGCGTTGCCGGCCTTTTAAGAGGGAATAGGGTAATAGGGGAGGGTAGGGAAGGGAATAGGGGAGGGGATTGGGCCTCCGGTAAACTCACTCACTCGGCGAAACACAGCGCAAACGCTGTTTCACGCCGGTTTTCTGCGAGCCCGTGGTATTTCTCCGGTCGAGCCGGCCCATTCGTGCCGAAGCATGGCTCTACCACGCATACCTATAATTACCAAATACATAGTTTACAATTCAATTTTAAACTTCCATAAAAGTTTAACGCTCTGATTTTGAAGGACAACAATTTGTCATTATTTTTTATTACTTTTGTCCCAGTTTCTTCGTGAGTCATGGTGACAGTAGTGTACACAGTACACGATGGTGCGTGTGTAATTATGTCGATCGCCTCACACAGACAGACTGACTGTAGATCGCGGAAGACTAGTAGATTAATACTGCCTACGACCTAGGATGTAAGATAATTGATCAAAACTGTAACATGACGCTAATGATTGCTTTGTTGGGGGAATTTAGATTAAAATGAGTAAAGGAAGCGAATGTAACACGGCCAGTGGCCACACTTAAGTATTAGCCGTTAGTGTTCGAGTTATTTATGAAACCTTAAAAGTCCGCGAAATTTCAGCAAATATGCAGAATCTAAGTTGTGTTATATCATCTTCTATACAAATAAATAAAGTTTAAGTGTCTGTTAGTAATTTTAAACTTCACTTTTCACTTAATGCATATGAAAGTTAATACGGCACTTACAATAAAAAATCAATATTTTAAGTTTGCCTGTCCGTCCGTCTGTTTATCAGTTTGTTCCGGCTGATCTCTGAAAGGGATATACCGACAAACAGAAGAAGAATACGAGACAGTTAAAAATATTTTTGTTGTGTTGATCTTACATTCTCATGGAGAGAATATCCGTTTAGGAGCATGGCCATGTTGTGGGAAAAACATGAAAACTTGGTTGGTAGTTTTTAATAACCTCACATACATCAATCTAAAAATAGTTACTATCAAGACATCGTAGTTTGTCACAGAATTGAACCTGTAACTGAGCACGTATCTATTACCGACACCGCTGCCGGGATTCACAATCACAGGCACACACCAAATGCGACCATATCACCATAGCATACAGTTTAATATCGAGTGTCTGCGAATCTCGCCTTATTAAGCGCGAAACGAGGCATCAACATCCATCATAATTGTGCCTCATTTTGTAATGCGCTTCGAGATGCTATATTTTCATATGCAAATACAATTTTCTGCATACACCTTGATAACCCATATGCCCGGATACTTAAGGTTTGATTTCCAGTGATTTCGGAAGTTTGTTGCGTAGGTCCGGTCCAGTCAACTTGTTGAAGCTGTTCTCTAATCCGCTGCCTCTAATGTGGGATTAAATTACAGACCCCTGAGGGACTCCTTTCATATGGAATGCCTAGAAAAACGTGATATGCACTAGACAACTCGCTAGAAGCATCTACAAATCTTTTGTTTTCAACATTTCAAATGAAAGTTTAGATCACGTATTATACACAACTACAAATACTTTTAGTCATATCATATACCACTAACACGAGCTCTTTGACTATGTCTGTCGCGGGCTCCTGGTCTATGACTGACGTGACGCGCCGCTGCTCGCCACACACGTAACGATAAAACTGCAAAGTTCGGTTGGAGTTTTAACCGTAGGTAGTCGGCTCGCTCTCCAACTTTTTACTCTCCTTTTTGAATTTAAATCGTCTAATATAAAAATGACATAAGGACTTTCAAGTCTTTCTTTTCCCTCATTTTGTCTTCACTGCTTTATCATCTGTATTAATTAAATAAAAATAAATAATTTTTCATGTTTACTATCACTTATACTACAATTAAAGTAACACATATACACACACACACACACACAGTCATATACACAATAACAAGTGCGGCTTCCTTTTCACCAACCTCTGAACACCAATTCTCGTATTTAATAATGAGTTATTTAAAATATTGTATCATCTTGATATCATTAACATATTTTTGGAGTTTGGACCAATCAAAACTAGTTTCACGTTGGTTTGACGTTTTTGAGAATACTAGTTTTGTGTTTTAACATATCGAGATTGCATCAAAACTATATTTACCGTTAAATTTAACTTACTGGTTTACCGTGAAAATTAACCAAACTGCAGTTTTATCGTTGCTTGTGTAGCATGCATTAAACGCGTGTCACACTCCTCTGACCTGTCATGATGACAACATGATGTGCCACTAGCAGGTCGATTTCATAGCTGATTATTGTCAACAGATTTGAGTGGGTTGTTTACACTCAGGTAACCGGTAGAAGCTACGAGAGTCCTGACAGGTGTAAACTGTGGCATCTGTTGTAAACTGGTGTAATAGGGAATATACATTTGTTTTAAATCAGCAAAAGTCCGAAATTTCCGACAGGAAATCATAAAATATATAGACCGAAAAAATGCAAAAAGTAGTTGCAGTGCATGCAGTTGCTAAATTAAAAAGTTACAGGACTAAAAGGGACTCAAAGAACGAAAATCTTTCTCCATACATTTTCAACTACGGTTGTGACTTGTGATCAGTGACATCATATTTGGTCATGCATTTTTGTATAGGCGTTCTTGATGTTCAACGATCTCACTTTTGTGATGACTGTATCTCATCAACGGTTGATCGTTGATATATTATATTGCAAGTTTTAATTTGTATGTACCATTAAAATCAATGCTTGATTATACGAGCTAAATGCTAATGAATACGAGTATATATATTTGAAAGTCATAACAGATATTGATGAAGAGGGGCCATGGGGCACTGACAGGGAAGTTTTAATTAAGTTCTTACACTGAGCCGCCGAATTACGGGGACAGTTTTTAACGAAAACATATTAATCAGATCCATCTTACGCCTCACGACAAAATATTAATTAATAATTAAAAAATCCCGTAATGCTATAAGTGTCAGATCGATCTGATACATTTAGACCTGGAAAAAATTGTACGTGTGTGGATTGTGGAACATATTATGTGTGCTTTGAATAGAAAACTGGCCTTCTTCAATCTCAAAATGTGAAATTTAGTCTGTTTAAGGCCAATCCGGTCAGTGTTTGTGGTTTATTTAGGGTGGATGGCAGCGAAGGCTGGTTATCCTTCACAGGGAAGCCCTAGCCTGTATAATAAAATAGGGATTTGGATGAACGTCTTCAAAAGGTTAGTTGTAAGTGAAGCCGATAGGAATGGAGTTATAGGAACCCCACGCCACTAGTGGATGATTTCACATCTGTCCGATCTGAAGAAAGCACCGGAACTTAATTTAAGCTTAGCTCCGCGACCTATGAGTAATCAGTTATCACAGATTTTATTTTTGGAGATATCGTACCGACATCGTGTCGTGCAGTATAAGCACGTCCATATCAATATCTGCCAATGCCCAGGTAATGAGGGGTCGCTAATTAAACGTCGTCTGTCGCCGCGTCACATTATTCCAAAATGGCGGCCGTGACGTCACGTTATTGCCGGATTTATTTTATTCCGTTTTATTGACGTCCCGTCGATAGAGGCTTAATTCAAGGAATTAAATATGAGATGGACAGTTTGGATTTCATTTCCGTAATTCGACGTTCGACTGCAGCTTAACGATTTACTGTGATAGCTGATATCAATTTAAATCAGGCCGTCACCTCGAGTTTCGTTGATAATGCAGTCACTGCAGTCTCGCTCCTGGAACCTGGAACTGAAACGAGGCTACATTTCAACACTTTTACTGACTAGACCTGGCCACGAGCCTGGCCCCTGGCTTTTGTACCACCCAAAAGTCTACCGAAACAATGAACACAATTACTATTGTCGATTTTGTGCAAGTTTCGTTCGCCCTGGGGAGTCGTGACGTATTGAGACGGTCTCAAGCTGTAATTAAATGTATGACAAGTGGGATTTATGGCCGATAAATATGTCAGTACTGTCGCGCGCAGCCCGCGGGGATGGATGGATGGCATTTCTTCGTAGGGCCTAGGCGATGATCGTGTCGATGTGTAGCCGCAATAAGTAATTGATTTTCTCTAAGACATAGCTGGTACTTTATTAGTTATTATAGTTATAAAAAATTACACCATGTTTTGTTACACCGTACCGTTAGCCCATCCTCCTTTGACATGTTAATAGATACAATATTTTTTTCTTATATAAGAAATCAATAACATAAAATGTTCACATAATATTTAAAAAATACCGATTTAATAAAAACTACTTAAAATAACAAAATTATTACATATCTAAACTATACGTGCATTCAGTATGTTATTCAAAACGGAACCACAAAATATTTAGGAAACCACATTAATTAGCACTTTTGTCGGTGACAGTACTTTTTGTTGAAAAACTTTTAAGAAAGCGCAAAACAATGGTACAGAAGCGCGACAAAAGCGTAATCACAGCGCGGGCGATGTACAATGCGGCTCAGCTACTGAATGTTCTCGATGTTTACGATTTCCTTTTTACATTTTTGCCAATGGAACCGAGATGCTCGGATGATTACGTCGAAACTTAGCTGAAATATTGTGTTGTTTGACGTTCAAAACTGAGGTTTTAAAGATTCCTGAGTTTTTTTATACATCTCTTTCCATGTTGTCTGTTTAGTTTATCTAGCACGTAAACTTTTGCACCTTTTATACACCTGTAACACCTCCTGTAGAGCAGTTGTAAGTTGTAATAGAGGCCGTACACCATCCAAGTCCAATCGGCTTGATGAGTTCGATTGGATAAGTTAGAACTAACCGTGTATGCGCGTGGATGAGCGTGACGTATACTGTTTAAATGTCAATAGAGAACTGCAAATTGATTGGACGATTGATTGTATGGTACATGGTTACTGTAACATACCGGCAGGGGCAAACGAGCAGACGAGTTACCTGATGGAAAGCGATAACCGTCGCCCATTGACACCCGCAAATCGCAATTTTTATACGGCTTTACCTAGTACCTACATGATATCCTCGTGTCACGTCATAAATATTTCCAATCTAGGTTTATATAGACATCAGTTTATGACGTCACTCATAGAACGCCTTTCATACAGTCGACTGTAAATACCTTTTAGTTTTCCGCGTTTCTTTGAATGGTCATTGATAAGTTCAGCGGCAGTCGGCACCTTATCGCCCCGCGCTGCATCTGTCCGCATAAATCTGTCGCATATGAAAGGAATTAAAACGTCCCCATTGTGGCCGCAGGAATAAATCTTGGAGATATCTCGCCGGGGGCCGGGGTCCGCGGGGGGGGAAAAGGTTCGAAAGTCAACTTTTTATGGGTGACAGAATTGAGAAGTTTGCACTAAGGTGTGCACGCTAGGTGTAATTTTTAAAAACTTTCTATTCTTTTTTGAAGAGATGGGTGTAAGGCACGATTAGATTTTGGATTTTTGAGTATTATTTTAAATGATGAATGAAGTTTCATAACTGCCGTACACGTCATGTTTTTTAATTAACGTTCAGTTGATTCTAGGTTTATATTTAGTTTATTAAGCCAGTATCTGTAGTAAATTGTATGCAGACAAGTGTCCTAAATCCCATTTATTTGCTCAATCAGAGCCACTATTAGTAAGTGTTATTTATGGCCGATTCTAAGTAACTGTTTACTGGGAAATATCCACTACTGACTACTGATAGTTCATTTCCTCTGTTTCGCAAACATATTTACTGTACATAATATTTAATCAGTATCGAGTTACACATAATATTATTCTAATTATAAACATGAAGGTTTATTTGTATACCTAGATGTTTGTTACTGTTATACTCAATAACTACTGAACTGATTTTGATGACATTTAGTAGTTTAGACTCTGGATTAACCCAGGCTTCCTTTTATCGGAGCAAATTGTACGGTTCCACGGGATTTATTTTTGCATGTACGAAGTCGCGGGTTATATCTATAATAAATAGACAATAATATAATTATTGAAATAGAAAATCATCAATTTTGATGGCAGCAGCGCGGCGCTTTGTCTATGGAACTTAAGGGTCTGTTCACATTGCGACGATACGCGATAATATGCGGCGCTGCATTTTTAAGATACTGCAGCTATTCAAAATCGAACTCTACTACACAAAAATAATATACACCGTCCATATGACACATAGGCTTATAGCACAGCACAGCCGCACAGTGCGGTGCGGTGTAACTTTACATTCGAACTCTTACATATTGTATCTCCTTATATCTAAACGTGTATATAAGATACACGTTTAGATATGATATGTATGTAATTAATAAAGTTCGATTTTGAATAGCTCTCTTAAAAATATATGTTTCGTTGTGGTGTGAATTAATCCTAACTTTTCTTCAGTCATAACTCATACCCGTTTAGTTATCGTGATATCTAAAATACTAAGAACATTATCCAAACACTTTATTTTTAATTATTATTAAAGTCATGTTGCCACTGTAATTTTTCTTTACGCAGCTTAGGTAAAGTGTTTTAGAATTCCAATACTAAATTTCATTATAATATTAGGTGTCATATCGGTTTTATTCCTGTCTCCTAAACTCAAATTCTACCATCAAACAAGTTTACATAAACTTTTTATGACTTTACGCAAGTTTAGATAGCGCTAAAAGCCAATCATCGGGGTTTTATCGACAAAAGCGACAAATCACGAGTTCCACTTTAGCGGCCGTAAAAACGCCGTTAAACCAATGACTGACCGAATCTGAACCGTTAAATCTATCATAACAATACTGACCACCTTGAGGAATAGCGCGCCGCCTCCGCGATTAGATTTATGGCGATATCTGACTGACACGAATTAATTATTTATGACATTAACACGTTTACGACATTTAAAAATATGAAAATAAAAATGTTTTCTTATGATACCTTGTACAGTTGTACTATCTTAGAAAACCTTATCGTAGCTAAATGAGCAAAGCTAAGAGATGAAAAAATCTTCAAAGCGATATTTTGCAGACTTTTCGAATACCACGCTACTTATATTGACCACCTCACATTATTATACAAAACTATTCAAAATTACCTATAATAAAAATTAATGTGCCCTCTTACTCGAAAACAGACAAAATTAAAACTTTAAATTAATCGTAAAATTACAAAGTATACAATTCTGAATTCTGATCTATTCCTCGATAAACACAAATGGAAACTTCATCAGAAAACTTTTAATTATCTATTATTACTTTTATTTCATATTATTTAGGAATGTATTTTGTGATGTATGTTTAAAAGTGTGTTTTTACCAAGAATTTCTACGAATCTATGTAAAACTTATAATAATATGTAATAAACTATAATAGTTCTAGATTTCAGCTCTAAAGTCTAAAGTGATGTAGGTACTAGAAACTTTAGACCTTAGATCTGAAGTCTAGATTCTGTAGTCAATTAACATGTACTGTCTAATTAGCATTCAAACGTTTTTAGACTACTAATAAATTCTAATCATAGAAACTAACTCACTTGAACTTTATAAAACCTTATCATAAAATACTAATCAAGCATTAATTCAGTTATTAATCGATTACATTGACAGTGTAAATAACAAATAGTAAAGCGGTATATTTTATTGCCCGCGAGTATTAACTCAGAGCGGTCAGCCCGTAAATGACTTGATGCGCTATAAGTATAATTTTTTATGGGCGTAATGCCGGGGCACCCGTAATATTTTGTTAGATAATCCACTGATATGTTCCTATTATAATGATCGGTGGTCTTTCATTAAAGATTACTGAGATTTGTTATTATAATAATATAAATTAATTTTATCTTCTCGCATGCCAATTGATGTTTTAAATTTTGATTTGTTTTTTCATAAAGATTAGTATATACCTACCTTTAATGTTATATTATAGTGGTTTTAAAATTAATTTAAAACTAATACAGATTTAGGTTGTAAAGTTTAGGTTGTAAATTTTATACACCAAATTTTTTTCGCCTGATCGCAGATCGCTTCTATAATAAGTATTCTTTCAGTCCTGACTCCTGACTAGTAGACACTGAGCCACCAGTCCTAAATCCCACGCAATGACGCATCTGACCAAGTTGGTTTAACCGATACTTTCTCGGAAACATCTTCATCTGACCTATACAGATCGTAAATATAGGTACTTTGTATTAAGATACGTACAGAATTTCTATAAAGTATTTTTTGACGCGACAATAATAATAATATGTATTATTAATTTCTGAAACATCACCAGAAATACAGTCCTATATACAGTCCTATACTATACATCACCAGATGTACAGCGGGTAATCTAAGGTACTATTACAAATTAGAATAATAAAAGAAATCTTGACATATTGTGTCACCGACGACGGTCTCTGGGAAGTTATGGGAATTAGTCTAAATTCCTGACATGTATAAACGAGCCATAAATCGCTGATATCGGCGCATCGTATCAACTTACGACATTGTTTCATATTGAATTTACGGCGCATCACCAGGCGAACATAAATTGTGTGACATATCTCCTCAAGATTTTTCCTCACACCATTTGCATGTAAACTCTATTAGCTCGGGATAAAGTCCAAAATTAATTAACACATGGATTAAACTCGTATTAAGGTCGGTGTTTTTAATGTTTATCCGTTTTCGATATATCCTGTACTTTATTGTGACGTGACTCACTCGGGTCTACGCCGCCCTCATAACGTTGAGATGTTATGATTTTTTCTCCGCAAATTGTACCTATGCTTTTAAGATACAAATTCCCCAGAGGTTTCTTATTAATTTATAAATTATTTATTCTTCGAATTCTGATTCGAATAAATTACCAACATTTGAAGGGGTCTAATTTATAGGTTCTGTGCCCTCGATTATGTTTGTATGACATTTACTTTACGACGTACCTATTAAAGGGTACCACCACCATTTTGTTTTATTTTAAAATAGTGAAGTTATTTTAATGGTGAATAAAAATAAATAATTATTAAACTAGATGTTGCCCGTTACATCGTGCGCGCAAGAAATACCTAATTTCGAGGAAATCGCATATCTTGTCGCGATTAAAAGTAGCCTGCTCTATGTAGAGTAGACCACGAGAAAGGATGTAGGCTACTTCTAACTACTTCATAAAAATCGGTCCAGTAGTTTCGGAGCCTATGCAATGCAAACAAATAAATCTAATTCCAGTTTATAATTTTTGTAAATAGGTACAGTCGCGTGCACTAATATAGACACATTGACAAATTTCCAAAAATATGTAAACATTCTAAATTTCAATAGTATGTATCTCATCTTGTGTTCAATACTATGTATACAACAATATGAGTCAAAAATAGGGAAACATTTTTGTCATAATAACGTAAACAAGAGTGTATCAATGAATAGTACTCACTCCCATAGTCAAATTTATAGATACGTAAATTTAATACCGCTTGTAAGCGGTGCTGAAGGCTATTGGTATGTGTAAGTAGGTAGTTACATATAGGTAGGTATTTTTGTTTAAAGAAGCGTCAGCTAGTTAAAATATATTTCAAAATTCAACTCCCAAGGGGGTAAAATAGGAGATAAAAGTTTTTATTAAACTTTTTATTCCTTGGACATATTTGAGTGAATTGAGTACGGAAAAAATAATGAATTAAACGCATAGATAAATAATATTAAAAAGAGGGTTAAACGTATTTCAGAGTTTTCAAAAATTCAGCCCCTAGGAGGGTAAAATAATAGATGAAAGTTTTTTATAAAGATATCGCTTAAAACCCAGTGAACAAAATGAGCTCAGATCTTATGTATATATTTTATTAAAACTCATAAATTATCATCCTCATAATCCTATATTTTCTCAGACTCTAAACTCTACATAACAATATTTTTTTATGTAAAACGTCAACTTAAAATCTGTCACAATTTAAAATCTATATAAAAATAAATATAAAAAGGTTTTATAAAATCTCGTTTTAAACATTCTCCCCGCCAAAGGACCTAGTTCTATAACTAGTCCTTTCAATCTAAACTCATAACTCTATATTCTTAAATAAAATTAAATATTAACAAAATTAAAATGGTAAATTAAAACTCGACTCCTCGTATATAAAAAATAATTAAAAATAACTTAACTAAACTCAAAATATTATCATAATTTTCCTTGTTTTATTTTTCTCCTTTTGTTTCTCTCTCGACTCTCCATTAAATCTTTCTCCCAATAATTTTTCCTAAGCTTTTCGCCATTGCTTCATAATCGTTCTTATATTTGCTTAATACTTTCTCATGATCTATAATCTATAATCTCGTGATCTCATGATCTATAATCTCCACTCTCAAACTGCCTCTGAAACTGACCCATATTTCTCTGAAAACAAAAATTAATACCTAAGTTATAACAATGGCGAAAAATCAAAAATAGAAACGATAATAATCTATCTAACAAAAAAAATGTTATAATGAACACAGTCTGCAACAAACCCAATTAGACTGATTGGGTTTGTTGCAGACAATACTACAATATTAAGTAACATTAATTAATAATAAATATTAAAGAATAATACTCACTGTGGGGTACCATTTCGTTTGCTATATTATTAGTAACAGAGGACCCCTGCTCATTTAAAACTATAATTTTATGTTTTTCGTAGGAAGATATTCTATAAGGAATGTTCTCCATTCTATCCATAATTTTCAAATTTCAAACGAACACCACATGCAATCACCGAAATATTAGTGCGAATGATGAACTCCGCTGCGACTGTCATTCTAGTTTATAACATTATGAAAGTTGAGGGTAGATAATAAAAACCGAACCAAAACAACGCATTGTTTTTTTAATCTGAGAAGTCAATTGTAATTATCATGTATGTCGTAGGTGTAGATTTCATTTTTAGGGTTCCGTAATACTCAAGGAACCCTTATCCTTAAAAAAAAGAATGTATACATTGTTTTGCAACCTACAATGATTACATTTTTTTGACAATTATAAACATATTGGCAGAAAAGTAAAAAGTGCTAAACTTTTATGAGTGTATACATATTAATGACACAATTATTGTTTACATTGTAATGAAATTGTGTTTTACATTTTCGGATACACAAAATTAATGTTTACATTATATTGAAAAAACAATGTTTACATGTTATTGACATTGTCACGTATACATCATTTTAGCTTTGGGGGTGTTTAGTATTCATTGACAAACTGTTTACTTTATTATGAAAAAATTGTGTTCATAATTTTGAAACAGTTTGTAGGTTACATCATTATGAATACAACATGGTATCCATGTTTTTGAAGTATGATACGTTGACATATCATTGCAAATTTGTCAATGTGTCTATATTAGTGCACGCGACTGTACATATAAGTGAGTGCATATAAATTTGAATAGTCCTGCTCTTTCACCTTCCTTTCGATTTTCCTTGTACATCGTATGTCCATTGTCCACTAATTCATGACCACATTGAACCCTAATTCATGACAACAAATTGTATATTTTTTTTCTTGTTCTGTTTCCAGATGAAGCGGTGGGCGCGTGAGAGCCGGGGCGACTAGAGATGCGCTCCAAGCAGCAGCCCAGGCCCTCCTACCGCTGGCTCAACACCAACGATACAGGTATGTTCTTCAGTAGTCATGTCAGCCTGGTAGGTGACGGTACTGACCGTCTGGCGGTCAGTGGTCAGTTTGGTGTGACCCTGGTAACAAGCGCAGGCTTGAAATGGTTATAACCACCATTATACTTTTAGTGCACTACAATCTACAAGGTTGGTTGTATGTTTGGTGACAAGACATTTTGATGAACCACAGAACCATTTAGAAGTCTTATTCAAAGTAACCCCCGAAATTTCAAGCAGTTAACGAGCTGATGATGATAAATTGTAACTAAAAACATTCGATCATTTCAAAAAAAAAATAACTAGATCAAAATCGGTTCATCCTTTTGGGAGCTACGATGCTGTGGACAGACAGACAGACACGTGAAACTTATTACACCCCTCTTTTTTCGTTGGGGGTTAAACAACAAAACCTGTATTGCAATAAAGCCGGTTCACAGCAACAGCAAGCATAACTAAAACTTAAAATTAATAATTGTTGGAATTTACATTTTATTTCACACACGAAAAAAGTGATAAACACCTAACATAACTTTAATTAGATGCTTACAATATTATAAACGGTTATAAATATGAATTCCGTAAATTATACCATCAAAAGAATAAAACATTACATAGCTCACGTAAAACGAAACGTGTGCGACAGGTTATAAGGTCGAATTTTGTTTACTGAAGCTTTTGCATTTGTGCCCTGCCGTTTTCGGACTCCAAGCGTGACGTGACAGTTTTGAATATTCAACTAACTCGCAATAAATATAAAGTTACGACCATAGAAAAAAGTGCAATACAAAACACAAATGTAATACTCGGTAATAACTCATAGGTCTCTTTGTGCGCGGCTAAGCCACCGTGAAGCGATAAATAATATTTATTTTTGCTATTATACGCGTTTTTGTCAGTTGTAATGGGTGTAAGAGCGGGGCGGGCGGAGCCGGGCGCGGCCCCCAAGCGAGCGGGGACAGGTCCATCTCACATCTGATGCTTGTGAACTTGGGAAGGCAAAGGCCTCGAATCTGGTTGTTGTTCAAAGAAGCAGAGATCTTGTTTCATTCATTATGCAGATGTGAAATAAAAAAATAATTAGGTAAGGTTAGGTGAGGTAATAAAAGAAATCATAAAGTAAATGGCCTAATGAGGTAATAACTAATAAAATACCTATGTAGCTGGTTCTAGGTATCCACTATCTATAGTAGGTATGCTAGCCTAACACGGAATAGTAAAATTAATTTACGCTAAAGCAATATGGGAACTACGGTATTATTTAATAGTTTTAAACTAATGTAAAAATTTGTAAAATGCCGATAATTCCGTAGCTAACCTCAGACGCGAATATTTTTAAGTGGTTTTAGATGTTTTTAATTTAATATTGTGTAATGCGATAAGAAATCGCCGATGACGAACAAATTATCTTAAGTAGGGTAATTAGTATGAAAAATATTTAAAATAATTCAGATTATATATCAATATTTAAAATAATTCAGATTATATAATCAAAGTTTGAAGAATTATCACATGATTAACATAGTTTTCATCTTGTGGAATCATGATAAATTGGAAATTCATTAAATATAACCAGCAGTGATAATATAAATTACAAAATAAATCGCTTGCACTGCAATAAATTTAGAAAATTGACAAATATTATCTTTTTTAGATAATTTCTGCACATTATAGATGTCATAAGATAATATTCATAATTAATATGTCAAATTTCAAATGTCGGCTTCACTATCAAAAAATAAATGAAATCTTTATTGAATAGTGTTATATAAATTCTTTTTGATATCGTTTTTCAATGCCTTACGAAACTTTACAATTGAATTAATATTATTATACCTAGCAATATTCCGCGAAAAAATACCCACAACCTGCAAGCAAATGTGTAAGTACGCATATATAAGCATTCGTAAATTATGCTTATGTCATCTTATATTTTATACTTGTACGGTCAACAGTGTGTCGACTGTACTGTACATCACGTTTCGCACTATCAACATTTACTTCGCCACGCGTTATTATAAGTTGAATATTTTAATCAAGCTGACAATCGGTTTGCGTGCTCTCCATTTCACCATTTTAACCATCTTACCATTTAACCATTTAGTACAAGTTCAATAAATCCATTGAGCTTAACTCGTATTTTGCTTCTGTACGGACACCAAAGCATCGTACAATACTAGTATTATAAAAAGAAAGATATCTATTTTTGCTCCCGAATCACGCCAAAACTATTGGACCGATTTAAAAAAGGTGTAGGTATAGTTGTTGATAAAGAAATTGTAGATTGTACATAGTTACTAACTATGTACAATCTACAATTTCTTAACTAACTAGCTATATTTTATTTAATCCAGTTCATACTTCATAGTAAAAACAGGATAACGTCTGTCGGGTCAGCTATCTCGGTGTAAATTGTCATTTGATCCTAAACAGTTTGTCGAATTAGATTTTTGAAAGTTACTGAAGTAGTTTTGGGGTCAAAAATCTGTCCGCTCGTTTAGTGGCCACCCCCAACATTTCGGCAAGTAATTTGGCCGTCTCACATATGATTTACAAACACCACAATATTTAAACACTTTTTATGCAAATATCGAATAATTACCCGGTGTTTGCGTCTTTAATGAGTGCACCTGCAAATACCTTTTTGAGGTGGAGGTTATACTTTTGACATTCAATGAACTCTGTTTAGGAAATGGAAGATATCAATCAAAGATGATTCAGAATATTCGTAGTACTAATTCTTGAACATAATTATTATTTAAAGTTAAAATAATAACTTGGTCGGTGCAGGTAGGGTTATTGGGGGGTTGAAATCGAAAAGTGTTAAAAAATACTCATTTCTGTGTCCGTAACAGTGCCGGATTTAGCAAGCATTGCCAGCGCCCTGGGCGAATACACCCCTATTATTAAAATTATTTATATTATTAGATTAAAGTGACGTAAGTGGATAATTTATTAGTTAGATTAAAAAAAAAAGTATTCTAATTTTTACTGTACGTAAATTTCGTAGAAATTTCACTATTGATTATTTATTGACTTGAATAAAAATATAGTCTCGAATAAAATCTGGACTGAGTCCGGTCTCTATCCTTAAAATCCGATCTAGACCGGATTTATCCGGTCAGATGGTAACACTAGGTGCGGGGTACCACTCAAAATTAATTTCCTCTCAACACAAAAAAGTATGCGTTCTTGTCCCAACTCTTTCATAAACTTTAACAACAAACTTACAGGTACAGTACAAGCTGTCGTACCCTCTAGCGATAGCGGCCCGTTTCAATAACCTATATCGTTTTTCGCGATACAAATTTGACGTTTGTAACAAATAATTATAGATAGATAGATTTTTGAAACGGGCTGTAAGAAGCTTGCTTGTTCGACATTAACTTTCTATCAGCTAACACGACAATGCGAAGCACTCTGCCCCTGGTAATTTATGGTAGCCTAGTACGCAGCACACTCACACAGTAAGTTATGGCAGCCCCGGTAGTCGGTAGTCGGTAACACATAGGGTTACCAGATGAAAAAATCAAAAGTCCGGAGAAAAGGCCTGATTTCCATGGAAAAGTCCTGAGATTTTCTACAGCTTGAGAATTTTCTCTCAAAAACGTATTATTATCTTGCGCACGCGTTTTACGCGACTTTTTTGATTTTAACTGCAATTGTTACCAAAAGAAGATTATTTGTAGTTTGTTTCACTTTGATAAATAAGTATTGATTTTAACTGCAATTGTTACTAAAAGGAAATTATTTTTAGTAGTTTAATAAGAGAGATCTTTAAAATGTAACCTGTGTTTTATTGAAAATCCTGAGCTATCACTAGATTTGCTAAATCCGGCCGGAATCCTGAGAAGAGTCGAAAAATCCTGAAATCTCAGGACAAATCCTGAGATATGGTAACCCTAGTAACACACAACCTTTTTGTACATAAATTATGCGGTTGCCCATTAAAATTGCCCTATTTTGTAAACTGGTTGTCTAGGTGGACGGTAAATTTTACATCGTAAGCAGCGAAGCCGGCGATAGTAACTAAAAATATCTACTTTCATATTATAATTTAAATAAAAATGTTAGTACTACAGTCACAGGAAGAAATAATAATCAAAAGTTAAAAACTATGGTGATTAAAGACCCGACTACGCAAATTGTGTAGTCTATGTCACCGGTCCATTATTGCGAATTAACTGACAACTCATTCATAAAAAAACGGATCAGTAGTTCTAGCGCTACGATGAAACATACATACATACAATATACATAGACTGCCAAAATCGTTACCCTTTCTTTTCACTTCGCTGTAGTTGGTTAAAAAGAATGAGATTGAAAAACGCGCGGCGGACGATTCGAGAACAAATCAGGGACGTCTTGAAAAAAGGCCAGGTCAAGAGTACCCTAAACCGAAGAGCATGTATGAAGGGAATAATGAAAGTGGACGAAGCGCAACAAGTATGTGAGGATCGTAGCAAGTGGAAAGAAGTGGTCTCTGCCTACCCCTACGGGAAAGAGGCGTGATTATATTATGTATGTATAAAACTCAAACTAAAAAAATCCTTATTATTAAATAAATCTCATAGAATTGTCGTACATTATGCCTACCACCGGTTCGGAAACTAGCCCGGCGAGAACCAGAGCGGGCGCCGATGTCTAGTGACAGTAAGAATAGCAGGGGCTCCCTGTTATCAACATGCAGTAAGCTAGTGTATTATATATCAAGTACCAATAAAATATCATTCTGAAGGACATCTTATTTACTTTAATGAGTCAAAGTAGGTCGCGAGGTGGTAAACGGCCATTAATTACTGCCCATAATTGACGGAACCTGTTCGCGTGACAGATTTATTGACAGCTGTCAATAGTGAAACGGCTACAGGCGTCAACTAATCGCATCTGCATATTCCGACCATCAAAAATGATAATCGAGAACATTAGAATGTACATACATAATTATGTGTAATTATGTAGAGGTGCGCCGGAGTCGATAGTTTGTCGATGCTGTGTTAAAATACTTTGACTAATAATGTAACGTGTTCTAAAATCAGTCACAGATTTTGGTACTGCAGCTGATAGTGTGAGTTCAGACTTCAGAGGCCTCAGCGGCGAAGTATCGTTTGATTACTAGACATTTTTTTTTGACTTTCATTTACACGCTGGGTAAGAAGCTTGGCAAGCAAATTATTTTGTTCTTCGGTGGCTCCTCGAGCCTTCACAGTTCAAACCCCTTGTCCTGCTTGTCTAGTGCGAGCCTCCTTATACCTGATTATACCTTATTAATACCTAAAGTCAATCTGTGTATTACGCCGTGTAACGCTCGGACTATAAGCTCGGACGATATCAGAGTTATGTATATGGTACAATATCTGTAAAGTTCGTGCTAGACCAGTTTCTAAACATTTTCCTTTGCACTAGGACGCCTCAAAATACACAGTACACACAGGAAGTGACCGCATCTACTGCAGACATGGTTGAAGTCTGTATACGTGAGAATGTGTGCGTGCGCACGTTTCATCGGCGCTGTTATGCGATTTTAATCTTATGCCAGCACGCGTGTAGCTAGTGTACTCAGATTGTGTAGATTTCCTTTATGAATCTGTCATATAATCTAAATATTCTTCCGTAGAAAGAAACTCTATGGTGGTCAAATGGTACTACGCGTGTTGGTTTACCGGTAACTTGTTCGATAGTACCTATATTCTTCCTTAAAACCAAAAGATTATATAGAGGCACTACCGCATGATACCTTTCATAAAAACCCTTCAATGTTTCCTTTCGAGTGATAATTTTCAACCGCAAATGCTAATGACACTGCACAAAAACAGTAGCGACAAAAGTGTGGTTTTAAAGAAAAAAACACAATAAGTAGTGGCCCATAATCACTCAGGACGTCTCAATAAAGGGTTACCTTTGTGTGCCGCAATTGTTCCGTCCGGCAGGTACGTGTAAATTACCCTTAAACCCTTTCAATTGTTATTGTTACGTATTCAATTGCGGCTGTCACGATGTGGTTTGCTATGATGTAAGATTTAACAAAGACCAGTTTTTTCTATAAATGTTTGTTTCAAAGCATGCGCTTTCTGTTCTACATACCTGACTTAGTTTATCGTTGCAGTTCAAAAACAGTCATAGTTGGAAAGTTGGTGGCAATTCCTGCTCACTATTATAAATGTGTAAGTTTGTGAGGATGGATGTTTGTTACTCTTACACGCAAAAACTATTGAACATATTTTGATGAAATTTCGTATGGTAGTAGAGCTCTGGATTAACACATGGGCTACTTTCTATTCCGAAATAGTACAGTTTTCCCGTGGATACTTTATTTACGCGGGCGGAGCCGCGGGCAAAAGCTAGGCATATGATTCCATTTTAAACTTTAATGTATAAGCGCTGAGTTATTTTTTCAGTGCTTCGAATTTTCCCCTGACTTGTGGATTCCGGATATAGCCCCAGCGTTAGTTCTATCTCTATGGTATTTACTGTACTAGGCTTTAATGAAGGGCGGCGAGGCCTGTAAAACTTTACGGCAGATAAAATCAGTTGTAAAACTGTGTGCCGTAAATTGACCGAGATCGGTAGCTGTTGTCGGGCTGATAAATCATGGGGCACATTCGACCCACTGGTCTTAACTGTGCTAGATAACTATCGGGTACGTTCGACCCTACTGCTCTTGGTTAGCGTGTTGGCGCTCAAGCCGGAGGTGGCGGGCTCTAATCCCACCGAGGAAAAAAAAATGTTTAAATATTCTTAGGCCATGGATGTGTTTTTTAATTGTTAAATGTTTTTAATTTAGTAAATATCTTAATGGCCGTATACTGAAACGCTAATCAAAATTAAGAGCCCTCCTATTCAGCTGTCGCTGTCTCTGCTAGCCGAAATGACAAGGACAGCATGTGATTTGAGCGGCACTTAATTTAACTATCGTTCCAGTATTTGGCCGTAAATATACTTAATTATACTTTTATACAATAGCATAAAAGTATTAAATATTAGCACGGGGCCAGATTGACTCGTCCATAGGTAGATATTATAATAACTATTATAACTGTAATTTTTTTGCCTATCTAAAATTATTTTTGACAAGTTGTTGGTTGCATTTTGATGATCCATTACCAATTTATGACGATAGTTAACTTCGTATAAAAGTTATCCATACGGCACCGCTAGTTTTGGTTACGTCTGTCAGGTTAAATTTACGAGGCCGTAACTTTTATTTCTGAAGGCGACTGTCCTTTGTTAATTGTTAGGTTCCTTTAACTTTTTTGTGCCTACCTTCTATTTGTTGTCGGTTATTTTATGGCCGTTAAAAGTTACGACTCTAGGAGGGCTTCCGTAGAATTTTACTTCAAAATTCGAATTGCACAAAAGTAGATTTGAAGCTTGAAATGAAGATTCAATGAATGAGGATCATAAACTAACAATAACTGTAGTCAATAGAAAGTTTTCTTTAAAAGGCGCTTAAAATAATTAAAACAGTAAGGTTTTTGCAAATTAGATTTTATTCTAAAAAGTTCATTAGGTAGCTTTTGAATCTAGGTCTGTGCCTATGTGGAGGATAGTATATTTCCACGAACATGTCTAGGATCTTATAGCTAGGGAGCTGGTGGCAGTTTAGGCATAATATTATGATTTCTCGTCATCGATAGATACTAAGACATTATGTGGTCTGCAAGTATATATACTAGAGAAAAGTATGGACGAGCTCGGGAGCTATGGATTCTTTTATCATATAAATAAACATAAGTTCGAAATTTTAAGTAAAACCTGTGAAAAATTATATTATTTTCTCCGCCACGAAATTATATTTTATTAAATACCTACATTTAATTTTTGACGTCAGCATAGTGGGAGTTGTAATAAAAAATATTAATAAATAGATATTAATATCGAATTTATATAAAAACGTTAAAAAGTAATAAATAATCTAAACCTAAATTTAACTATCATAACAGTCTTAATTCGAAAAAATATGGTGCCGACTCGATCTTATCTATACATATAATAAATCTGTAGAGGGGTCATGTCTGTACATTAAAGATATTTAAGTGAAACTCAAAATGGGGGGTCTAAAAAGGCCACAAAACCTAAAAATAACGTTTTTGAAAAAAATGTCTGTCTGTCCGTCTGTCTGTCTGTCTGTCTGTCTGTCTGTGTGTTTGTTATCACATCACGCCGAAACCACTGGATGGAATAAAATGAAATTTTGCAGGTAGGTAGCTTAGGACCTGAAGGGTAAAATAGGATACATTTTATCCCGAAAAACGAAACGGTTCCCATGGGATCTTCAAAAAACAGTACCTACCTATTTGACGTTATTTCAGGCAATCTATTCGACGTATTTAAATGAAACTTGGCACAAAGGTAGATTAGAACATGAAATAACTAACAGGATATTTTTTTTTTCTTGGAAAACAAAAGTGTTCCCAGGGTTTTATGAAAAAACTGTATTTTTGAACCTTCTTCACAAACCGGAATAAATCATCATTTTTCCCATTAAATCATCTTTATAGGGTTCCGTAATACTTAAGAAACCCTTATAGTTTCGCTCTGTCCGTCTGTCTGTCTGTCTGTCCGCGCCTCTAGCTCCTGTAATTATGAATATAAATTGATGAAATTTGGTGCAGTTATAGATTCTAGATCACGGTTTCGGGATCATAAAAAAACAATAATTTTATATTTTAGGGGTGGGGTATATGTCTCCATACATGTGAAGTGGGGATGAAAAATACTTTTTCACTCTACCCCATCGTGTGGGGTATCGTAGAATAGGTCTTTTAAAATAAAGGCAAGGTTTCATACGTTACTTTTTTATAAAGTTGACCATTTTCGAGTAATCGGCCTCCAAAGTAGTTTGTAAGTTGGTCCCCCCCCCCCCTAGCATTTTTAAACTATAGGAGATAGAAACTTGCAAATTTCCACGCTGATAGATTATGCTAAAAACTCTTTAGGAAAATTATTTTGAACCAAATCGGACAGTAACTTTTGGAGTAATTAAAAAAAAGCATATTACGCGTTTATAGTTACGGAACCCTCCTTAGACATGTCCTGACATGCTCTAGGTTAGGTTATAAGTGCATTATTTTGTTTTCTTTTGAAATAAAACTATTAAATTAAAACCTCAAAAATAAAAACGGGTTGCACTTCGGGAGCGCCGATAGAAGTGAAACATCTCAAAAGTGGGGCTATTTAACTGGAGACACTTTTTTTCTATAGTGTTTTCACCATACGTCAAATTTCAAAATGGCCCCAAAAATCTCAAAAGTGGGGCCATTTAACTGGAGACACTTTTTTCTCCATAGTGTTTTCACCATACGTCAAATTCAAAATGGCCCCAAAAATCTCGAAAGTGAGCCATTTAACTGGAGACAATTTTTTTGCTCCATAGTCTTTTTACCATACGTAAAATTTCAAAATGGCCCCAATAATCTTAAAAGTGAGCCATTTAATTGGAGACACTTTTTTTCTCCATAGTGTTTTCACCATACGTCAAAGTTCAAAATGGCCCCAAAAATCTCAAAAGTGTGGCAAAGCGTCGCTACGGCAATTTTCACCACGCCAAAAATTAGGTTTACCCTCGCCTATAGATGTTTCAGATTAATAAATCTATTCTCTATCCTACTCAATACAAAAAATAAATAGCGAAGGAGTAAAACCAATACTACAAGGTCTCTTCAAACTAAGATTTTACGTCGAGCGGGAGGTCAACTTATCTGGAGGCTCATAATATGTTGGTAACATTTGACAGATAAATAAGTACTATTCGAAACCTCCCCCCCCCAAATTCCCCTCGAGGCATATCTTAGTCATCTTTTTACAAATTACAAAAACCTCAAGACCCCCTCAAAATTTTTTTTTACCCCTCCAATAACCTTCTCGCGAAACCTTCCCTTGAAAATGTAAGGATGTTTGTTACTCTTTCACGCGAAACTACTTAAGGGTTTTGATGATACTTGGTATGGTGGTTGTTTAAGCTCTGGATTAAAAACATAGACTTAACTTATAAGCATTACTTTTTATCACGAATCATTCCCGTGGGATATTTTATTTACGCGAGATCTATACTAATATTATAAAGCTGAAGAGTTTTTGTTTATTTGAACGCGCTAATCTCTGGAACTACTGGTACGAATTGAAAAATTCTTTTTGTGTTGGATAGTCCATTTATCGAGGAAGGCTTTAGGCCTATAACATCATGATAAGCTCAATACGAGCGGAGCACCAATCAAGAATGTTACAAAATCGTTTTTTTTTTCTTTTGAGAGCTTTCGCTGTGTACGCTGCGGAAACGGTTGAAGTTTCGCTAAAATTATGTGACAAAATTGTTTCCCTAAAAAAGACCGCGACTGTATATGTCTATCTTTTAAAGTTGTCTCACTATAACCTTTTTATGCTAACAAATTTGTTCTACAAGTAAGTATAATTTGTGAAGTTGTTTTCATAAATATGATACTAATCCTTATCCAAGTAAAAATCATTACGAGCATTTAATCTAGAAGAAATTTACCGTTTACATTATTTGATTTCAATGAGTATTTTAGAAGATATCGCAGTAATAAATAAAATAATCAAGCGCGCAATAATAATGCACGGCGCGCAGTAATAATGCACGGCGCGCAGCGGGCAGTCGTAAGGGGGAAGCGCGTTCTCATTCTACGTAAACGAAGTCGTGGGTAAATTTTAGCGATATCCCAAAGTAACTGTTCCACGCGGACGAAGTCGCGGGCAAAAGCTAGTTCTATAATAAGAACAACATAAAGTATGTTGTTCTTATTATTTTTTTACACTTCATGCGCTAGGTAGTAGATACATATAACATATGTTTATTAATATAATCTTATAACAGCTGTTCGTAAAACTAATATGCTTATAATACATCATAAAAGGACCAATTTTATGGGTCATAAAAGACGATCGATCAAAACAGTATTAAATCATTAAACGACTGTCGATCCTCGTAAAGTCGGTAGTTAACTGTGGCCTCGTTATAAACATCCCATAAAACCTCCCTTTACGGCCCACCAAGAATGCCCACTGCCGCATACTGATTCGCATGGGTTCGTTCGTACATATCTGTCAAGACTCAGCTGATGGTGCTTTTGATTGAATTATTTTGGACTATCAAAATTAAGAACAAAATCTATATTGGCTGTATTTTTTTCAAAAACGTCTTAGCCTGTTAGTTAATAGAATCAGGCGTTACTTTGCGGAAATCCATAGCATAAAATTAATTAATATTATGTTTATAGCAGTTTTTCCGCTAAATAATACCCACAACCTGCAAGCAAATGTGTGAGTGCACGCATGAGTGCGTTACGCATGCTTATGCGTGCACTCACACATTTGCTTGCAGGTTGTGGGTATTATTTAGCGGAAAAACTGCTATAAACATAATATTAATTAATTTTATGTCTTAGTCTGTACTTAGAAATTGACGAAAAAACCGAAGGAGATTCTTAAGTCTGAAAAGTGAAAAAATGAGGCGCTCTCATGTAGAGCGCCTCATTTTTAGGGTTCCGTAATACTTAAGGAACCCTTATAGTTTCGCTCTGTCCGTCTGTCTGTCTGTCTGTCTGTCTGTCTGTCTGTCTGTCTGTCCGCGCCTCTAGCTCTTGTAATTATGAATATAAATTGATGAAATTTGGTGCAGTTATAGATTGTGTATAGATCACGGTTTCGGAATCATAAAAAAATAATAATTTTATATTTTACGGGTGGCTCTCCATACATGTGAAGTGGGGATGAAAAATATTTTTTTACTCTACCCCATCGTGTGGGGTATCGTAGAATAGGTCTTTTAAAATAAAGGTAAGGTTTTATACGTCACTTTTTTATAAAGTTGACCATTTTCGAGTAATCGGCCTCCAAAGTAGTTTGTAAGTTGGTCCCCCCCCTAGCATTTTTAAACTATAGGAGATAGAAACTTGCAAATTTTCATGCTGATAGATCATGCTAAAAACTCTTTAGGAAAACTATTGTGAACCAAATCGGACAGTAACTTTTGGAGTAATTAAAAAAAAAAGCATATTACGCGTTTATAGTTACGGAACCCTCCTTAGATATGTCCTGACATGCTCTTGGTTAGGTTATTAACAGACTTTTATCGCCAACATTAAGAGAAGCTGGGATGAGTCATATTATGATTTGACATTGATGATATTTCAACGTGTCAAGGTCGTCAATCTCGTCAATGGGGAGGTTTTCTATATTGCTGTGTTTTATTGGTCAGTAAGGTGAGCAGGAACAATTAACAACTGTCAACTAACGTATTCGTAACTTGTAGAAAGAGGATTGTTTGAAAAATATGACAGCGCCCATACAATTGACATTCGTTAACTTTACGAATTCGTAGTTGTCAATTGTTCCTGCTTGGGGTACAGGACTCAGGCTAAACTTGATTATAGTATGTGTGCTAAGATGAAGTGTGGTGTTTCACTAGTTTTAGGATTTAGTGAATACAAATAATTATTAGGACTTGTATATTGTAGCTGTTCGTCTTTGTCAGCAGACACACGGAACTCAATAACATCTCATCGTTATGATCTCCTGGTATCCATTCAGAGTTATTTTACCTCGGAGTTTGTAGGAGAGTGATCCTTGTGTCGTCGGTATAAGGGTCATGTCGGAGGTAAACTAAACCTGAACGTCTTCTGAACGGTCTGGAGCATCAGATCAACCGCGCTTGACACATCTAATCTATGTTTATTATAATATATTTCCACACAAATCTGCGAATGTGAACTGTTTATTAGAAATATGCGGAAAATATGTGTTTACCAGAAGTAGGTAATTTAACCATTAGCTGAATGCTTATTCATAATACGAGGCTATTTTAAGTTTCCACAGCGGCAAGCGAGCTATTAAAAAGTTTTATAACTGAGTTTAATAATAACGAATAATTGGTGTTAATTTTTAACCCCCAACGAAAACAGAGGGTTGTTGTAAGTTTGATGTGACTGTCTGTCTGTGGTTTTGTAGCCCGTAGGTCCCAAACGGTTGAACCGATTTTGATCTGTTTTTGTTTGAAAATCTGACTTGATCGAGAGTGTTCTTAGATATTCATCATCATTAGCTTGCTCACTGCTTGGTAATTCGGGGGTGACTTATTATATATTTTAATTTTTTTTTTATATTTTTTAATCTAGTTTAAGTCATTCATATCTAAATCCAATAAAATTACCCGTAGGTGTTGCTGTTTTAAAACTTTAAAATTGCAAATAATTTGATCATTTTAAAATCCATTAAGGACATATTTTATTAATGCGACAATAATTTGCTTCCTGTATGCTAATATTGATTTTGCTAAACTATTCCAAATACAAGTTCCTAACGGTAGCAACTAGCAGGTCCGAGACGTTCGTTGCCTTTGGATTTTTAATTTGCTTAAACTTAGTGGCGAATCATCTGATGTTTTATTGTCAGCACCGTTTAACTCTGAAGGGAAAACGAGAAATAAAAAAAAACAACGGGTTGCACTCCGGGAGTGCCGGTAGAAGTTAAACATGTCAAAAGTGGGGCCATTTAACTGGATACACTTTTTTCTCCATAGTGTTTTCATCATACGTCAAATTTCAAAATGGCCCCAAAAATATCAAAAGTTCTCGGCAATTCTCGCCACGCCAAAAATCAGGTTTACCCTCGCCAGATTTTTCACATCAAAAACGTATACGAGTAAATAACGCCTTCACATAATGAATGGATTTGAAACAGATAAGGATCCTTTTCAGATTCAGTTGGTCTCCCCAACTTGACAACACGATCATGTTTACATAAAAACAATATAAGCAATTCCATCAGTTTGCTACCAGGATCTCTTAGCTAGCTTCAAATATTTAATTATTGAAACGAACAACAAATGCTATGTTAATAAGTAATAACAGTTAAGATAAGCGCCTTCGACACCCATCTGCCAATAAAAATCTATAATGGCCCGTACACATTAACGAAATCTGATCTAAATTTTAAGACACAACAGTTACTACGTGTGTCCATAAATCGGTAGATAACGACATAAGCGACGTATCTACATTTAAATCTACCGGTCCACTATTAGACGAAGTCTGGTAACCTGGTCCATAAATCTGTCCCATAATGACCGACAAGATTATCGCTCGCCGACGATTTATCGGCCGACACGACGCGACGCGACGTCGGACGCCGACATGTTTATTAACCGCCCATCGATGACAATAATTTGAATAATTTTATATGACACGGATTAATACGCGGGTGATGTGAAGCACCAAGTCGCTAATCCGTTCTCCATCCTATTTCTAGGTTCCTAGTCTTTTTAGTACCTACTCGATTTTTTTCAATGAAACGAGCATACAAATCGCCTGATGATAAGCGTGATACCGCCGCCCATAATGGCCCATGGACACACGTAACACCAGAGGAGTTACTAGTACGTTCCCGGTCCTTAAAATCCCCAAAACCGCTTGGTTTTGGCCTCCGGGAACCTTTTTATTGTCTAGACAAGAAGGTATCTGAGGGCACAGTAGTGCCTATGTTAAGACGAGTCAAGCGAAGCGCTAGGGCACTACCAGACCACCTTTTCTCAAAGCGTTTCTAAATTTTTTTAACCCTCATAATAAAATATATTATCTGACTAGATGTTGCCCGTGACTTCGTGCGCGCAAAAGTTAATTTCGCAGAAACCGTACATTTTTCCCGCGATAAGTAGCCTATGTCCTTCCCCCTGGGGGGCAATTCTGCTAAATAAAACCTGCATTAATACAATTACAATCAAGTCCCGACACGCTTACACTCTCAAAAGGTGTTTTTATGAACGTTAAACCAACGTGACACGCGCTCTGATTGGTCGAAACGTCATAAAATCCGTTCACGCTAACATGTCACTACATTTACAAAACTAATGAAGTAAAATGAAAGTCTACTTAAATACGAGAATTGAGGTTCTGGTCTACTCTACATCTTTGCCAAATTTCATCAAAATCGGTCCAGTAGTTTCGGAGTTAACCTAATAATATAAAGGTTATAATTATAGAATATAAGATACTACCTTACTTTATACTATATACTGTAAGGTAGTATGTGCTATGTGCTAAAGTGCTATGTGCACATAAATCTAAACTCCGATACCATTTTAGGCGTAAAAATCCAATGCGTTTAGTTTAGAATTTCGGATGACGGGCGTTTATAGTTTTTCAATAACCGTTTCGTATCTACATTCACGTGACTTACCGACAAATGCCGACACAGACAGACGAACAAACTATAAACCTATTCGATTTATCTTTATTCAGAGATGAAAGTTCGTTTCGATATGTTAGCCTCGTAAAATATATAATATCTTGTTTGGAATCTATAGTATTTTATTTAATAGTGTGTGACTTGTTCACTGAATTGATGTTTTAGACATTGTCGATGAAAACATTGTAGTGAATTTTTTGTTTAGTTTGTAGTTAGCAGTTTTTACGCTTATTTATTTATGCAGCATGATAATAAAGTGATTATTAAATAAATTAAACTTGGGGCCTGGTTAACAATCTACTGATAAGTGTCATTGATTGCTTATTTGCATTTTCTCTCTCTGTCGCTCGTTCGAATAAGCTACCCGACACTGACACTTAGTAGGCTATCGTGAAACAGGCCCAAACATACAATTTTTTTTCAAATAGCAATGAATAATGTCAGATGTAGCAACACTAGTCTATGCGCCCCGCTCTAGTTTCTCTCTGACACGTCTCTCTGTACGCAAGGACTGGAATGTCGCCATTGTATAATTATCAATACCTATTAATAAAAGAAGTCTAGCAGCCTGGAATTTCATTCAACACGCCTAATCCTCCACCAAACATGGTGTCAGAAGCCTAGAAGAACTCATCGCCAAAATACGAAAGGTACTGTGCCGAAATCTTAACTCCATATCGAAGTCGTGTCCAACATGGCCGACGAATCAAAGAACAAAGGAAATGAAAAGCAGGCAACGCTCAAAATAGGCAGTGTCTCGCCGCTGGACATCCGAAGTTCCAATCTCCCCCTCGCCTGGAAAAACTGGCTAACGCAACTAAAAATATATCTGCGTGCCAACCTACTTGAAGATGCATCTGACGCCAGAAAAGTCGCTATCCTACTACATTTCATAGGCGCAGACGCACTCACGATATTCTACGCATTTAATGTCGACATTGACACAATAGCATTTGGGACGCTAATAAAGAAATTCGACGAATATTTTCTACCCAAAGTGAATATTACCATGGAACGCACAGTGTTCTATTTGACTCAAAAAATTTCCCTATGCTGTTTATTGCATAAATCGATGAAGATATGCATTTTAAATGCAAGAGTAAAACACCCACGTGTCTATTTCAAATACTTTTTTTTATAAAAAATAATTTATGTTTCGTGACCTCGACGTAAAAAAAAGACTTAATAAATTCTGTAAGCGTTGATTAATATGGTTTAATGTAGGACCTTTAGGCGCATATTTTCCATGTTTTATTTTTTGAAGATCACTTCTGGTTACCGAGTTATTAATTTTTATTCAGTTTTTTATTTTTTATTTTTTTCTCCCAAAAAACTCAAAAGTGCGACTTGTGACTGACACTGAAAGATTGACCTTTAATGCGTCTATCAGTGATAAAAAAATCAAATTGCACTATGGAAGCGTTTACGAGTAATCGAATTTTAAAATATTGTGTTAGGGGTGTCATTCAACTTGACCTTTCATTTTTGCTCAAATTAATGAAATTTTTTCTTTAACTACAAAATTGTATATGATTTACAATTATGACTATGGTAATAAATCTTTAGACATATTTTTTACAATCTCTTGAGTTATTTTACAATTTTACGGTGACATAATATACAAACCTTTGAAAATATTGACTTTTGATATACTATTTCTTCTGAGAAATTACTCATATTTAAGAGTACTATACGTTTATACAATTAAAAAAAAGTCCGATCGCCTACTTTTTGACCTTAGTGATAACCCTAAAATGTACCATTTGACCTTTATTCTAACTCCCAAACGCTTCCATAGTGCAACTTGATTTTTTTATCAGTGATAGAAGCATTAAAGGTCAATCTTTCAGTGTCAGTCACAAGTCGCACTTTTGAGTTTTTTGGGAGAAAAAAAATAAAAACAAAAAACTGAATAAAAATTAATAACTCGGTAACCAGAAGTGATCTTCAAAAAATAAAACATGAAAAATATGCGCCTAAAGGTCCTTCATTAAACCATATTAATCAAAAAAATATATATTGATCAGACACGCTTACAGAATTTATTAAGTCTTTTTTTTACGTCGAGGTCACGAAACATAAATTATTTTTTATAAAAAAAAGTATTTGAAATAGACACGTGGGTGTTTTACTCTTGCATTTAAAATGCATTTCTTCATCGATTTATGCAATAAACAGCATAGGGAAATTTTTTGAGTCAAATAGAACACTGTGGAACGGCACAAACTTTTCAATAGAAGACAGGGTACATGTGAATCCATCGATGATTATGTCACCGATTTGAAGAATATTGCTAACCAATGCGAATTAAAACAAGAAGATATACTTCGTGACATATTTAGTTGGAACTTAAATGCCAACAATCATTTTATCCAAGAAAAAATCCTCCAGGAAAAGCCCAAGACATTGGAAGAAGCGATACAACTTGCGAAGGCCCAAGAATCAACCAGGAAACAAGCTCAAGAGTTAGAAAGAAGTCAGCAAGGTATAGTCCAGCAAGTCAAACGACAGGTGCGACAAATGTCCAATCAACATCAGGTCAGGTCACAACACCATCGGTCAAGGTCAAGAGGAGATGCACAAAAAAGGGTACAACAGAAGTGCGGCCGATGCGGACAAGTTCACAGGTATAAATGTCCCGCCACCGGTGTCAAGTGCAAAATTTGCCACAAGTATAATCATTATGCTTCAATGTGTACAACAAAGAATGTGCATAGGATCACACAAGAAATGAAAAATGTGAGTCTGGATCATCAAGACGATTATAGCGATGAACATAACCTTTTTATTGGTACTATATCATATGTTAACAATGTACAAATTAATGATACTTGGAGGATAGATCTAGTCATTAATAACAAAACAATTAACTTCCTCTTAGACTCAGGTGCTGACACTAACATACTTTCATACAGAACTTATCAAAATCTACAATTGCCTAATACAAGTATAAATAAGAGTATCTATAAATTATCAACATTTACAGGTCAAATTATCCCTACAATAGGCCAATGTACATTACAAGTCATGTACAATAAGCTAACATATATAATTGATTTTCACATTATTGATGGTAACTGCCAAAACATAATTGGTCGTAACAGTGCAACACAATTGAAATTAATAAAGCGTATAAACACAGTCTCATTTCAGCCACAAGTCACATACAATGACTTATTTCAAGGTTTAGGGTGTATTAAGGACTTAGAGGTAAACCTTAATCTAAAGCCTGATGCCACACCATCCGTGGAGCCATGCAGAAGAGTGCCATTCAAGCTCAGAGATGCCCTAAAGAAGGAATTAGCCACAATGGAGAAAGCTGGCGTGATTGTACAAGTTGAAGAGCCAACAGAATGGGTAAGCTCCATTGTTCTTGCAACTAATAAGAAAGGTAGACTTCGTCTATGCATTAACCCAATCAAACTAAATCAGGCGATCATGAGGTCACATTTTCAGTTCCCCACATTAGACGAGATCAAATCTGACTTAGTCGGCTCAAAATTTTTCACAACTTTAGACGCTAACAAGGGTTTCTGGATGCTCAAATTAAATGAAATGTCTTCTAAATTGTGCACATTTATAACACCTTTTGGGAGGTACCGATTCACTCGTCTCCCTTTCGGTATAAACGCAGCTCCAGAAATTTTTCATAGAGAAATGCTCAAGAGGTTCGATGACATACCGGGAGTAAAAATAATGATGGATGACTTCTTAATATATGGTAGAACTTTAGAGGAACATAATGAACGGCTTCAACAAGTTCTAGAGAGAGCTCGTGAAATAAACCTCAAATTTAACAAAGAAAAATCAGTCTTTTGTCAGGACAAGGTCAAATATTTAGGTCACATCTTTTCCAAAGATGGTATTACAGTCGACCAGTCCAAGGTTGAGGCCATTAATAAAATGCCAAGCCCTACCAACTTAACAGAATTACAACGATTCCTGGGTATGGTCAATTATTTAGGCCCCTTTATTAAAAATTTGTCTCAAGAAACAACACATTTGAGAACACTGTTGTCCAAAAACACTGAGTGGCATTGGTCAGATCAACATGAGGCTGAGCTCTCAAATCTGAAAAAAATCATCAGCTCTGCCCCTGTTCTTACTTACTATGATATAAATAAACCAATTCTTTTGTCGGTAGATGCCTCCAAGAATGCCTTAGGAGCAGTCCTGGCACATGATAAAAACCCTATAGCATATGCATCAGCATCTTTAAGCAAATGTCAACAAAACTACAGCCAGATCGAAAAGGAACTGTTAGCCATACTGTTTGGTTGCACCAAGTTCCACCAATATGTCTATGGTAGGCAAGTAGCTGTAGAAACTGATCACAAACCATTAATTACACTGTTCAAAAAACCTTTATATGATATACCCCCTAGATTGCAAAGAATAATGATGCGCCTTCAGCCATATGATTTATTGGTTCAGTATAAACCAGGTCGCTATTTGTACATAGCAGACACCCTTTCCAGAAATGCACTACCTGATAATACACTCATAGATTTAGAAAAAGATATTGATTTACACCTAAATATGATCATGTCCAGTCTTGCAGTTAGTCCAAGTAAATTAGAACAAATTCAAAAAGAAACATTAAATAGTAAAACATTACAACAAGTCATAAATTACTGTAATAATGGTTGGCCTGAACACAAAAATTCTGTTAGTCCAGATGTTAAACCTTATTTTTCTATTAAAGACCAGATTTATCATAATAATAACATTCTATTCAAAGCACAAAGTATTATCATTCCAGAGTCCATGAGAAATGAAATATTATCTATCATTCATGAAGGCCATCAGGGCATAAATAGCTGTATACGTCTAGCTACCAATAATGTGTATTGGCCTAACATTCAGTCAGACATAGAAACATTTATTAAAAACTGTCATTCTTGCCTCACTTATTCTAGGAATAATAGTAAAGAACCGATCATGCACCATGAATATGATTTAATTCCATGGTTCAAAGTAGGCCTTGATCTTTTTGAGTATGATGGTTCTAAATATCTTATTCTTATAGATTACTTTTCCAAATTCATTGAAATCGCCTTACTAAAGTCAAGTCAAGCTGGCACGGTTATCATGCACTTGAAATCAATATTTGCACTTGAAATCAATATTTGCACGCCATGGTATACCGAAAATACTTGTTTCTGATAATGGTCCCCCCTTTAGTAGTAAAGAGTTCAAAAAATTTACCACAGATTGGGATATATCACACACTACTGGAAGTCCATATCATAGTAGATCAAATGGCATGGTAGAAAGAGCAGTAGGCATAATCAAAAACATTTTAAAAAAATCTAAAGTAGGTAACTCAGATCCATATTTAGGGCTACTACTTTATCGTAACACTCCTAGCAGTATAACAGGATTCTCACCTTCACAACTTCTCATGTCTAGATATTTAAGAACTAGAGTACCAGTAAATGAGTCTAATTTAGTACCAAAAGTTGTTAATTATGATTTGCTACAAGATAAATTGAAAATACATAAACATAAAACATCACTTTATTATAATCAACACAGTAGAAACTTAACAAATTTGTCGCAAGGGGATGAAGTGTACTTTAAACACAGTCCAAACAATAAGTGGGTTCCGGGTACTATTACAGGCATAGGTCCAAATCCACGATCATACACTGTCACATCACCACTTGGTACATTCCGTAGAAACAGGCAGATGATTCTTAAACCGTCGGCTACCTCGTTGCGTAGATCACAGTCTCTTCCACGCTCGTCTATCAACCCTTTATGTACTACACCACCACCTGTAACAAAGCAAGATACATTAATACAACAAACATCAAACAGTAATCATCGTGTAACAAGATCTGGTCGAATTTCAAAACCACCAAAATACTTATCCATGTATACAAACTAATTTAAGTTGCTTAACATTTATGTATAAGATTAAGAATGGCTAATGAATGTATGATTAAATTTAAAGCGTTTATAATAATGTCTGGTACTTATCTTAACTTTGTAACCCTTTTGTATATATACGCAATACGACTTAGACTTAAGACTTATGTAAGTTTATGCAATCCAGATCCTTTGCCCCAGTCTTTTTAATATGTAGTTGTTTATGTGAAATAACAGTAGATTGTATTTTAATTGTATCGTTGTAGAGGTTATCAAAGTGGCATTGTCAAAATCCTTTCAGAAATGTCAATGTCAATCAGTTGTCAAATGACATTAGTTTTCTTTTTAAAAAAAAAAAAAAAAAGGGAAGATGTCAGATGTAGCAACACTAGTCTATGCGCCCCGCTCTAGTTTCTCTCTGACACGTCTCTCTGTACGCAAGGACTGGAATGTCGCCATTGTATAATTATCAATACCTATTAATAAAAGAAGTCTAGCAGCCTGGAATTTCATTCAACACGCCTAATCCTCCACCAAACAAATAAGGCCAGATAAATACCATGGCCTCACAGAAAACCGGCGTGAAATAGCGCTTGCATTGTGTTCGCCGAGTTAGTGGGGTTACCAGGAACGCAAGTGCGCAACGATTGTCCATGGGCGGGCGGCAGTAATCGCTTACCTTCAGGCGATACGTGTGCTCGTTTTCTGATCCATTTCTTTAAAAAAAACACCTGCCTGCCTGCTTTTTTAGGGTTCCGTAATACTTAAGGAACCCTTATAGTTTCGCTCTGTCCGTCTGTCTGTCTGTCTGTCCGCGCCTCTAGCTCCTGTAATTATGAATATAAATTGATGAAATTTGGTGCAGTTATACATTGTGTATAGATCACGGTTTCGGGATCATAAAAAAAAATATATTTTAGGGGTGGCTCTCCATACATGTGAAGTGGGGATGAAAAATATTATTTCACTCTACCCCATCATGTGGGGTATCGTAGAATAGGTCTTTTAAAATAAAGGCAAGGTTTCATACGTTACTTTTTTATAAAATTGACCATTTTTGAGTAATCGGCCTCCAAAGTAGTTTGTAAGTTGGTGCCCCCCCCTAGCATTTTTAAACTATAGTAGATAGAAACTTGCAAATTTCGATGCTGATAGATCATGCTAAAAACTCTTTAGGAAAATTATTGTGAACCAAATCGGACAATAACTTTTGTATTAATTAAAAAAAAAGCATATTACGCGTTTATAGTTACGGAACCCTCCTTAGACATGTCCTGACATGCTCTTGGTTAGGTTAATTTCAAATGGGTCTAACACTCTACGCTAATGGCAAGAGAGCCGTCTTAACTTAGTCGGACTGGTGACTGCCGGAATGCTAGTCTTTATATTTGTCGTCTGCATTATATTATGCCTTAATTAAGCAAAAAAATCAATTATAAATTCAACAAATAATAAAATTAATATCTTATTGATCTGGCTTTTAAATGAGGAAACATCTGCTTGAAATAACGTAAATATCAATAAAATTAAATTCATTGTTAAGTTTATTGGTGGTGTGCGCAAAACTTTATCATCATTTTAAGTGTCTGATTTGGCCTCCATAAGGGCATGTGTTTAGGGCGCCACAAGTCCAAACGTTATACATTAATGTACATCATGCCTACGTAAAGGGGCTGAAGGTAGTATTTTTTCGAAGCCTATGAAATAACTTTTATATATTTTCTTTTAAACTACAGAAGTTAGAGATTTTCAATTAAAATAGTTTGATAGCAATATATGTTATCAGTTTACTGAAATTAATAAAAAGCCGATGTAAGCTATAAAAGTTTTGAAAAAAAAAAAACAGTTTAGAGGTACTTTTTAGCAGGACGGTGTTTATTAACAAAATATATTACAATAATTCGGTGTTTTCGAAGCCTGTACACAATAATACAATATTTTGCACACTTTGAAATAAGTTAGGTAATGAAAAAAAATACTTTTTCAAATTAAAAACATCTTATTTGATATTAGTAAATGAAGCCATCAAAAAGGTTCGTGTTACAGTAAACGATTCGTCCTCGTACGTTAACTTCGAAATTAATTAGGACTATAAACTTCTCGTCACACTTCTATATCTGTTTGTGGCACTACCGGTGATAAACTTACCAAAATTATTCATTTGGATCTCTTTTAAATGATGTTACAAATTTTATTTCATTCTACCTCCTTTTTTTTAAACGTTGATTGGTTAGTTTTAACGGGTATCAAACCTGCATCGTGCGTGTAACTCTATCTTTTATTCCCCCTTCCCCCCACATGATCTGCCACTAATGTCCTGAACACAACATACCCATTACCCACCGTAGGAATGGTTTCTTTCTAAGTACGAAATAATAGACAAAATGACAGATCGACAAAGAAAAGTTGTAGACATACTGACAGATAATATGGATACATACTCACAGATAATATCTTGTGTAGACAAAACCCATTTCAATGATGGTCAGGCTGAGCGTACAGCTGAGAGTCGGCCGTCAATGGCTGTCGTCCGCCACGCTAGCTTACTGCAAAGTAAAAACAAAATTTCAGCAAAAAGCAGAGGCGACAATAATTTGCGGCGATAATGTATGGTGACGCGCGTCGGGCTTAACTAAACGCCTTATTACGGCGACGGTAAACACTATCGACGCTGCCGACGCCGCCGCCGATATTGATACAATTTATCAACCATCACCCTGCTCCGTGGCTAAGGGAGTAGCGGAAAGCGGCGTGTAACGCTCGAGTGGAATGAACAGGAGAAACGTGAGACGTGGCTAATGGAGCACTGACGGAAAGCGGGGCGCGTTACGCGTAGAGCTCGAACGGAAAGTATTGTTGGGCAGTGGCGGCGTACGCAAAATTTATCTAATAATAAGTAGCTTCAGAAAAAAAATATGATGCCAGAAGCTTAACTATTGATTGAGATAGGCTGAAAGATAAGAGTTGACGCCTACAACATGTTATAGGCATGTTACGTTGTGTGCTATCTAATATCCATAAATATAAGCGTTAAGTGGCATTGGCAATGGCAACATGGCATACATATGTAGGTGCCATCTCTTAAGTAACGACTTAAAATAGTTTATACACACGCTGCGAAATCTGTGGCATTTTAAATGGTATTATAAAATATTGATTTGCTTCTTGCGGTTTTATTTTCCAGAATCTTCATTTCTTTCCCCGATTGTACAAACTACATTGAACATACTTTTGCATCGCTTCAATCCAATTTTGTGAGATGTTCTTCAGTTCTTGTTGTCGGATACAATCGCTGGCCGCTCGTTCTCTACACCACGCAGCAGTACTGAGCGCCGATCACCGCGCGTTACACCTGGCTTGTGGGTGCTGCAGCCCGCACCTCCTCTGCAACTACCGAACTACTAACTTGAACTAGTTACTAAGGTATACATAAATATGATCGAGAGCTAAAATAGACGCGTGCCTTATTTTGGAGAATTAGCCTAGCATAATGGACTTTTTTTAGGCTAGGCGGCTTCGTGTACGTTAAAGGAAATCTTGTGGGAACCGTACATTTCGCCGCGATAAAAAGTAACATAGGCTATTTGCATTACACCCACAAAGTTTATGATAAGATAGATGGATGTTTGCGACTTCTTTTACGCAAAAACGACTGAACGGATTTCGATAAAATTCGACACGGTAGTAGTTTAATTCAGATATTAAACATAGGCTACTTTTATCCTGAAAAAGTACAGTGTTCCCGTGGGATGCTGTATTCACGCGGAGCTGCGGACAAAAGCTAGTATTACACACAAAGTAAACGCTGCTTTTATGAATCAGCAAAAAGACACCAGACAAGTGGACACCGGTGTACCGTGTTCACCAGTGTATAGTACACGGCGATGTATAGGGTACACGGCGGTCGTGACCGGTCGGGGTTCGGTTCCCGGCAGGTGCAAGATCGCAGATAGCTGTGCCGTGTTGCATTGTATTCTGCTTAGTAAACGATTTAGTGGAAACTTTTCCTTGGGAATATTGTAGTAGTACCTAGTAGTTAGTACTCCAACGACGACGACTTAACTAACTATCGTTTCTAGTAACTAGTCAGTAGTCGGTACTAACTACTGCCATACGTTCTTGTTGATTTGCTACGTGATTCTTATTTTGTCTACACTTATCTAATTATCTATACTATAGTCTATATACTATAGTCTCTATATAGTATTGATATCTCTAGTCTATAGTAGGTACTCTATACTAATATAATAAAGAGGAAAAGTTTGTTTGTTTATGTATGTTTGTTTGCATTGAGTAGACTCCGAAACTACTGATCTGATTTTGATGAAATTTGGCACAGATGTAGAGTAGACAACGGGAAAGGACATAGCCGCTGGTAAAAACTGGTGCCAAATAACTTTAATTTTTAATTATTGGCTTAGTGTGTAATTTTATGTAAATAGACGAATATATATAAATACTCCGTTCATATTATCGAATATAATCGTATTGTAAACAAAGTACAAACACGATTAACAACTGTAAACAAACGAATTAACAACAATTAACAACAAGTATTATTAAAAAAAAAAAACATTTAAATTATAAGGTTTATATTATAAGGTTAGGTAAAATCAACTACCGTAATTTTGGGTATATGATCTACTGCTCATATAAAGACGTTTAGGCAAAAAATTGTCATACTCAAACTAAAAAAATATCTCATAATGGGTGATTCTCCACTCAATGCAAACTCCCCCATAAAAAGGAAGTTTTTTTTTTCAAGTATAAGAATTATTTTTCTGCCGCGTACAAGCAATAGAGCAACGTACAAATCTACACAAGCAGTAGAGCCAGTAGATCATATGCCCAAAAGATCCGTAATTGATTTTTGTTTACGAAAATATTAAATTTGTTCTGAACACCGTAATGATACAAATAGATCTGTAAAAATAAAATGCGAAAAAAGCAAATTTCCTGCTCAAATCTGGCGGTCAATTCTGCTAAATAAAACCTGAATTAATACAATTACAATCAAGTCCCGATACGCTAAAACTGCGAAACGGTAGTCTTGTAAACGTTAAACCAGCGTCAAACGCGCTCTGATTGGTCGAAACTTCACAAAACCAGTTTATGATAACATGTCGCTTCACTTTACAAGAATTGAGGTTCTGGTTTTATTTTCTTCTGTAACATCTTTATTCTTTGCCGTTTCATTGTTATCTATGATAATAGTGTTGACATTATTAAATAATAATAATTGATCTACGATAGTATTTGATAGTGTGGGCAATGACTGAACTATCACGCCTGACATTCAGATGTCCACGCCCAGCGCTGAATGTCATTTGTCAATGATGTCAATTTGTCAAGATACCGGTAACAGATGGACTGGGGAGTTTGTACAGTCGTAGAAATTGAGTTCTTAGTTGGCCTTAGGGCCAGTCACACCTAGACGCGACGCGACGCTCTATTTTTAAGATAGCGATGCAAATTTGAACTTTATTCACTATACACAATAAAACAAAATTAAAAATGTTTAGTAACCCCCGGATTAACAAACAGTGAGCGAGCTGATTATGATGAATTATAGCTTAGAACACTCTCGATCATGTCAGCTTTTAAACAAAAAAAAAAATAGAGCCAAATCGGTTTATCCCTTTGGTAGCTTCGATGTCACAGACAAACACACAGACAGACAGACACGTCAAAATTACCACCGTTTTCGCGTCGGGGGTTAAAATGGTACACTTTTCATTGCAAGAAAGCAAGCTCGAAATTAGAACTCTTGCAATGTTTACCAACTGCCAGTCATTTTCCCTGACTGTCAAAAATCAAATCTAATCTTACTATTTATTTTGAGCCAAAAACCGATAAAGTTACAATGTTAGTTATTTATACTGTTACCAAAAAGGTTATAAATTCAGTTGCTGTTGAAAATCAGTGTGGTGAATATTTTCGTAATTTTTTTTTCTTAGGACATATTGTTATTGAAAGACGGTATTCTTCCTAAAACCAGCCATCAACATGATATCGGCCAAATTAGATGATCGTTAAAACTCGCGCAACAAGTGGCTCCACAGGTGCCCGCTCTCCCCTCCCTTCCCCTCCCCGCCGCGCCGCATCATCTTCCCCTCGCTAACAATGTCCATTAGTGACGTTACGTTTTGAAAAATCGCTTATCAATAGTTTCGAGTCTTCGGGTGTATTATGTCATCCTGGTATTACTTCCTTATCATTGTAAATGCAAAAGTTTTTAAAAATGTATAGATGTGGATGTTTGTTACCATTTCACGCAAGTAGTTGAGGTTCTGGATTAACACATAGACTACTTTTGACCTAATGAGATCAGTCATCAGTGCAACTACTTTCTTTATGTCCCTCGACAGTTATCATATTTCTATGGAAACTACAGACGACATAGATACGAAAATATGTCATTTCCCAAAGGGATTAAGAACGCAGTCGTACTCCTAACGTGTGGATTATCCATACTAATATTATGAATGGGAAATTATGTATGTTTGTCCGTCTTTCACGCCAAAACTACTGAACCGATTTAAATATAGGATACTTTATTTACAGTTTAACGTAAAAGCTACTAAACCGATTATGAAATTTGGCAGATGTAGACCACGGGCAAGTACATAGACTACTTTTTATCGCAGGAAAATTTATGGTTCCCGTGGGTTACTGTACTTAAGTGGGCGGAGCGGTGGGCATCAGCTAGTGAATCTATAGTCTGACGTAATATTGTTTGAACAAACTAGCCTACCGCAAAAAAGATGAATCCAAAATTAAACCTCAAAATTTACTATTCTCGCGGGATAGACAGATTTCCTCATTGTGCCAAATAGCGGGCTATATCTAGTAAATTGTAATGCTTTGAATCTTCCAAGTCCCAACCAGGCCCTGTACACACTAACATCGGAATGTCTCCGCTATCAGCGTATAAGTCTATCACACGCGCTGTAGCGAGGTGTCCACGCAATTTATCGCGCTATTATACGTTACGTTACACGGGACTCGGGAATTCGCGGGATCGAGTACGTTTCAAATGGAATAGATGTACAGGTAAACACATACATATTTATAAACTGGTGAAGTAAAAAGTGCATACGGTTAGGGAAGTAAACTCAGATGTTCTGGTGGAACACCCAAAATTAAAAAATATTGAGTACGTCTACAAGTTAAATAATAGTGGTTTACATTTTTCTAATGCTATTTACCTCTTTATCCTACTAAATATGAAAGTTTGTACGGCCATCCGTATAAATCCATATGTATGATTGTGACTTTGTCACCCAAAAATTACCCACTGAACAGATTTGACTTGGTTAAACTTGGTACGGTAGTAGTTAAGGCAGTGGGTTAACACATAGACTAACAATTTATCCCGAAAAAGTTATTAAGTATTAGGTTAGATACTGGTGGGATAGATACTATTTTTAAGTGGACGGAACCACGAGCATAAAGTAGGTGATATTTTGTAATTTGTTACACTTTAGATGGTCAATTTGAAGTTTCGAAAATGATGTAATAATAATAATAAATATCATTATATAATCCTAAAAACACGATTAATTAATAATATTTTTAATCAACACCACCATGATCAAGTATTACCTTATAGAAAAAGCTAATTAAAATTCCTCATCAAGGTACATGTAACCGGCCCTACCCGATAGGATTAACTTCCTAATAAGTCGCGGGACGCGGGAGGCGGGATAATGCCCGCGATATCCCGGGCGCGGGATGCGGGATTGCGGGATTTATGGTCGGCGGATGCGCGTACGCATCGATAATACACTGCTATTATCTTGCGCTCTGTAAAGGTAGTGTACACTTGCGTTCTTATTGTAAATAGTTTTTTGCGGAGCTGCGGTTTTAGACACTAAGTAGATACTTACAGTATTGTCATTCCATCACCATGACAGGTAATTTCTAAAATATAATATAAACAGTTTAACAGTTGAATCCGGCCTAGACTCTTCATTTTTATGTATTTAACTATATGCACAAAATTAGTACCTACGCAGGCGGGCCAAATGCGTCATGATATTTTCTACCAGCCAACCTTCATAAGCTATATCTTCTACAGGCTAAAGTTCTATAAAAGCATTAAAAATGCTTCTTCTGAAGTCTGCACTAAAAATTAATTTCCGATCCCGCATGACGTTTCCATCTCCATCTCACCTCACAACTTCCAAGGCACAGCTCACGAGTGATTAATTCGACAGTGTGCGCCCGCCCTTAGCTGGTGCTGTTGTCCATTACGCGAAGACACGCAGGAGTAGCTTATCGTTAATTGGCGCGCTCGCCGATCACCGATGCACCCCCGGCCCCCTGACCCCCTAGACCCCTGAACAACCTGGACCCCTGCTCCCCCTGTACCCCCGCTCGTATTTCACTTATCCTATTACAAGGTATAATTATAGCGGTGTTATTATGTAGTTGACCTAGGTGTGGCGCGTACTTAGCTCTCAAGATATACTTCTATAATGGTAGTAACATGACCTGAAAGAATTTAATCAAGCTTTAGTTTGGAAAATTAACACCAAGAATTATGTGAACCAATCCATCATCAGCGACTCAATTATTCTTTAGCGCATCGTTTCTCAGCCTTTTTCATGTCGCGACCCACGAAAAAGCCAAAAAATTAAGTAAAAAGTTTTGCGAACCCATCACGGTTTTTTCGACGTTCGATAGAAAATATTCGTACGAAAAACGAATCTTTTGTACCTATTTGTAGTTTTTATTTTTTAAATAGACTGCGACCCTCCCCAAGGGCCGCGACCCACCGGTTGAGAAACGATGATTTAGCGTTTAATTTAAACCCGACCGATTTTTTAATACAAATCCATGTGCAAGAAACTGTAGATGTAGGTGTTGTTATTTATTTATTTCAGTTCATACTTACGCTGAAAATCGTCTGTTGGGTACAGCCTCAGACCAAATAAAATGGTGAAGACAGAGTTCTTGGAACTACAAAGTGAGGCCCGGCCGCGCCTGTGGTGTCACGCACAAACTTATATTTACCGACCGAAAATCATACTCCTCCGGTTGTACAATTCACGAAAACTGTGCTTCACGTCGTAATATAATAATGCCCAAACGAAACATAATAATTAATTCAGTTTTTAACCCAAGACGAGGGGTGTTATAAGTTTGACGTGTCTGTCTGTGTGCATCGTAACTCGTAAACAGATGGTCCTAAACGATTTTCATCTAGTTTTTTTTTGTCAGCTGACATTATTGAGAGTGTTCTTACCTATAGTTCATCATCATCAGCTCGATGAATGCTTGGCAATTCGGGGATACACAAAATTTTTAATTTTGTTTATATTTAAAAATTGGCTTTTATAGTTTCTTAACTTATTATAATTGAAACTTTTACTAAAGAGATCCAGGTTTCAATTACTGTTTTATGCACCGCAAGTACTAGGTCATCATAAATTACCTGTAGGTAGTATCAGACATCAGTGCACCTGATAAGTTCGAGATTTAGTTACCGCTAGCTCACGGCAGCCGTATATCACAATAATCACGTGATCTACTAGACTACTGGACTTGCAATAGATTACTATGGGCTATCCTACAGTAGGGTGTTCTTGAGGCATAATAATTTACAATAACGTACTGACTTGCCAGTCCTCCTACTTGTACAGTAGGATGCTACCTATTTGCAGATTTATAAACATTTGTAGGATTTTCCTACGAGTTTAGCCTTTAACTGTGGGTTACCTGCATTTCAAACGCTTTATTCGTATAGTACTCATCTTTTTCGAATCTGAAGAAGCTTTTCTTTCGTGTTACTACATCCTACTAGATCATATCAGGGGTTCCTTAACCTTCAAGATATTTGAAGACCAACCTTTACATACCTTTGATTTTATGGAACCTCATAACAAATGCTTACAAATCAACATTAAAATTTATGTATTCATTCGTCCATTAATCACGTGATGCCTAAAGGGGAGGGGGGTCTGAAAAAAAATCTCCAAGTATCACCAAGGGGAGGAGGGGGTATAAGGAGACATCACGTGTATTAATTTTCGAATCGAGTCTATGCATACCGAAATTATTAATCGGTTGTAGATTCGTAGTGTTGTTTAAATACTTACAAGACAAATGACTCGTATAGTATTTAATTGCTTAAATTATTCGATTAAATTGTTTTCAAGTTAAGGACCGTATTCGGAGACGCGCCGCGCGAAGTTTAGGTTTTTAGCGCTACTCTCACAACGATCGAGCCTCGCGCCACAGTATAAAGAACAGTAAACCATCTGCATACAAACGTGCTGCGTTTCGGTTTAAATCCGCAATTCCGCACGCATGCACACACCTCGTATAATAATTTTCAAGAACACCAGCCAGCGGGCTTAGCATGGCGATCCGAAGAAATAAATTTAAGGAATATTTTATCCAAATAGTGAGTTGGAAAATAGTTCTTAATCCTTGGCGACAAGGTTGCCAATAGAAATCAACATTTCTAAACAGACATATTATCTAGTTTTAAAATGGCTGTCGGGAAATCTTCTGTGAGAAAAGAAAGAGAAAATTCGGGAAGAAAAGAAAGATTGTTTCCAAACGACAATGCATCGACCTTGCTGCCTTACAATAAGACCTATTTTGCTACAAATGGTATTAATGTTTCTTCAATCTCTCATTTTGTCGACTCTCCGATGTTTCTGCGATGTGCATGCTAAGCCTGCTGCTCCTTAGCAGAACCGGTAAACCTTCAGGTACCATCGACGAAGTGTCCCAACCCAACACCATACATTTTTTGACCAGACCAATAGTCGTCACCAATACCCCAAAGACTTCGAGAGTCAAATTTCAAAATGGCCCCAAAAATCTCAAAAGTGGGGCCATTTAACCGGAGACACTTTTTTCTTCATAGTGTTTTCACCATACGTCAAATTTCAAAATGGCCCTAAAATTCAAAAGTGGGGCCATTTAACTGGAGACACCTCCATAGTATTTTCAATTTCAACATGGCCCCATTCACCATACGTCAAATTTCAAAATGGCCCCAAAAATCTCAAAAGTGGGGCCATTTAACTGGAGACACGTTTTTCTACATAGTATTTTCAATTTCAAAATGGCCCCAAAAATCTCAAAAGTAGGGCCATTTAACTGGAGACACTTTTTTCTCCATAGTGTTTTCACCATACGTCATATTTCAAAATGGCCCCAAAAATCTCAAAAGTGGGGCCATTTAACCGGAGACACTTTTTTCTTCATAGTGTTTTCACCATACGTCAAATTTCAAAATGGCCCTAAAATTCCAAAGTGGGGCCATTTAACTGGAGACACCTCCATAGTATTTTCAATTTCAAAATGGCCCCATTCACCATACGTCAAATTTCAAAATGGCCCCAAAAATCTCAAAAGTAGGGCCATTTAACTGGAGACACTTTTTTCTCCATAGTGTTTTCACCATACGTCATATTTCAAAATGGCCCCAAAAATCTCAAAAGTGGGGCCATTTAACTGGAGACACTTTTTTTCTCAATAGTGTTTTCACCATACGTTAAATTTCAAAATGGCCCTAAAAACCTCAAAACTGGTTCGCGGAAATTGAACGAACGACACATGCTTAGTGCACAACGCCGACCGCATTTTCCTGTCCTGTTCTGTCCTGTTGACCTGTCGCGAGTTTAAGTCGAGTCACTAGTCCTGATCGAAATCCATTCCACAAGTCCAAAAACAATTTTCGAAAGGTTTCGTGAGAAGGCTATTGGAGGGGTCAAAAAAAATTTTTGAGGGGGGGGGGGGGTCTTGACGTTTTTGAGGTATTTAGAGAATCTGATGGAGCCAAATTATAGGGCTCGTTCTCCCGATTCCAATGATACCTCACTCGGGGGGTCTAGGGGTCCAGATGACTGAGATATGCCTCGAGGGGATTTTGGGGGGAGGGGGAGGGGGGAAGGTTTCGTGAGAAGGCTATTGGAGGGGTCAAAATTTTTTGAGAGGGGGAGGGAGGTTCTTGAGGTTTTTGAGGTATATCCCGGGTCCCGTTGGGAATTTAGGGGATCTGATTAAGCTAAATTATAGGGCTCGTTCTCGCGATTCCAATGATACCTGACTCGAGGTGTCTAGGGGTCCAGTTGACTGAGATATGCCTCGAGGGGAATTTTTGGGGGGTGGGGTTTTTGGTGTGGAGGGTTGTTGGGTTTGGTTGATTGATGATGAGAGAGAGAGAGAGAGAGACACACCGCACGGCTTACAACTATGGCAAAAAGTGTCGTTACAACTTTTGGTCTTAATTTTTTCCGTCTCCCTTTTGCAACGCGCCATAAGGAACTTCGTTCCAAAAGAAATATTTACTTGCTCAACAGAACAAATGTACCTACTATTATTAATTATACTGTGGTTCGATCGCGATCTGTGGATGCGGCGTAAAGCGACGTGCTCTCTCCTCGGAGTTGCGTGGCGTACTGACCGCAGCGGGCGCTCGCACATGTATTTGTGGAAACTCGCCAGTTCATAGTAATTTGTATGAAGAATTTGAGCGAAAAAAATGGGCAAGTTTATGATTTCTTAACACAAAATAAGAATATATTTACTAAGAAATAAAGATTTCATCTACTTCTTTATAGTTTTAACTTTATTATTTGATAAAATTAGTTTAATAATTCTTGATAATTACGACTCAGTTATTATAATACGGGAGTGCGATTTACACGTTTTCAGTGATATTCAGATTTTTTTTTACACTTATCCATAAATATTATCTTAAATTCGAATGTTTCAGCGGCTAGTAACATTCATTAACTAGCCGTGTGATTTTTTTCAAGGTTGTGGAGTATCTTTTTCTGTATAATTCTCTTATATTCCCGACCCTCGATTGCCGTATAGGGCCCTTAAAGTTTTCTTCAAACATGACCTGCTTAGTGCTTACTATGTAAAAAAATACACGTGATCTTAGGTGGGGGAGGGGCGTAGTATAAAACCTCACCACGTATCACCAGGGGGAGGGGAGGGGTCTAAAAACTTGTTAAAACATCACGTGATTAATGGACGGCCCCTAAGAACAATTATTATTTTAGGTTGAATACTTGCTAACATAAAAGTAACATGAGTTCTTTTCTTAACATATCTTGCGCTATTTCAAAATAATATTTGTAACCGGAGTAGGTATTATTTATACGGAATAAATTTATGCGGAACCCTCCGCCAAAATTATGCTGATAAATAATGGGTTTCGTGGAGCCTGAGGATTCCGTAATCATCAGGGTTGATGATTACGGAATCCTCAGGTTCCACGAAACCCACTTTGCAATCCCTGTACTAGATAGTAGGCTGTTTTTTTGGTATTTATGTGGTTTTAATATCTAACTATATTTTTGTCCAATACTATAACTTGACTACGTTAATTAATATAACATAAGTTGCCCACGGATCAGTAGTTTTGGCGCTACGTACGGCGGAACAATCAAACTTACATACATACTAGACTGCCAAAATCATTACCCTTCATTTAAGCTTCGTAGTCGGGTAAAAAATACATTCTTGTCGTCACATACATATAGACTTAAGAGATATGTACATGCATTTATTATTATTTACTACATACCTACTCGTGGCAACAAGTGTCGAAGATCTGTAAAAACTCAATAAACATACAATAAGGTCGTCATAAAACGTTACGACGGATCATCCAATGGTATGTCCTTACCGCTGCCCTAACGTGACACAAATAGGACCTCATCACTGACATTGTGTCTGCGAGCGAGACAGTATGTGTGCGAGTGATACCGCACGTCCACGCCCACGCTGCGCCCGCGCATGACAGTTTTTCTGCAATGAACCTGACGTGTCGTATTGTGTACGACATGACGTAGTATGGGACAATAAAACTGTCACACGCGTGGTTGTTAGTACTGTCTAAATAATGTCGTGAACTTGTGTTCATCTTTTCATGAAAATGTTATACTTATTTTAGCTCTTTTAGTGAGTAAAGCCTGAACTTACCTAAAGGTGCGCTTATACGGGCAATTCTTGGGCAATAATTGCTCAACAAAACATATCGATCACTCTGGAGCAATTAGCGGAGCGATGTGAAGCAATTTCAAAAATATTCAGCTGTTGTTAAACGGCGATATTGCTTCTAGTTGCTTAATATATTCCATATTGCTTAATGTCGTTGATACGAATTTCCGATTTTTAGGGTTCCGTAATACTTAAGGAACCCTTATAGTTTCGCTCTGTCCGTCTGTCTGTCTGTCTGTCTGTCTGTCTGTCTGTCCGCGCCTCTAGCTTCTGTAATTATAAATATAAATTGATGAAATTTGGTGCAGTTATAGATTTTGTATAGATCACGTTTCGGGATCATAAAATAATAATAATTTTATATTTTAAGGGTGGCTCTCCATACATGTGAAGTGGGGATGAAAAATATTTTTTCACTCTACCCCATCGTGTGGGGTATCGTAGAATAGGTCTTTTAAAATAAAGGTAATGTTTCATACGTAACTTTTTTATAAAGTTGACCATTTTCGAGTAATCGGCCTCCAAAGTAGTCTGTAAGTTGGTCCCCCCCTAGCATTTTTAAACTATAGGAGATAGAAACTTGCAAATTTCCATGCTGATAGATCATGCTAAAAACTCTTTAGGAAAATTATTGTGAACCAAATCGGACAGTAACTTTTGGAGTAATTAAAAAAAAAACATATTACGCGTTTATAGTTACGGAACCCTCCTTAGTCATGTCCTGATATGCTCTTGGTTAGGTTATTTTTAAACTCAATTGCTTGTGTATTTGTCTAGTTGCTAGGAGTTGCTCCTTATCGCTCATCACTGTAGTTGCATTTTTTTTCATATTGCTTGTTTGTTTTGTATTGTTTTTGTTGCCAAATAGCTTGATATTTTGTCACGTTGCAATTGACCATAATTGCTCATAAATCGTGATTGGTTGAATTTTGTTGGCTATGTTCTTGACAGACTTCAAATAAAGGAAACTTCGGCTGCAAATTTTTGTCACTATAAGGCGCATTCGCATCTAATGTAACGTTAGGTTAGACGTTAGATATAACATATCCGAACATTACAATATCAGTGTAGAAGGATTACTGAGCAATACAATGCGCACCTTGTAATGATCAAAGTCAAATCTATAACGTTAAGTACATTACACGCGAATGCTCCAGGTGATCTAACACCTTAAAATTAATATTCTTAATAAAAAAATACATAAGTTTTTAGAAAACAACCTTGCAGATTTAGATCTATGTCCTTATGTACATCTGATAATTAATTTAGTTTAATTAATATCTACCTGTCCGTCTGTCGTATTTGTATAATATGAATATTAATTTAATTGCATTTTATAATTACTAATTAATAAAAACCTTGTAGAACTCAATTAAAGGTGCCGGAATTAATGGATGATTTAGATTTTAGATAGTTATTTGTTTTATAAATGTTATTAATTGATTTAAAACGCTCATTAATTTTAAAAGCACATATTAATATTTAATTATTATTATAGTTTCCTTCCTACCTGTAAATGATTCATAACGACAATGGTCAATGAGTCAAGTTGGTTTAAATCACCTTAGAATTTCGGAAGCCAATATTTGATCGTAATAGTAAAATTAAGTACCTGTATTAGTACTAAGTATTTACTATAAACTCTTTCTGGGCACATTTTCCCAATGAAAATGCATCAAACTTTTTGAGAAGTAGGTTTTCTACATCTGTTCACATTGAGAGAGGTCGATTCTGCTAATTAAATCTTATTTTAATACAGTTTCGATATAGACGTTTATGATATCAAGACGATCCATTTATAGTTAAGTCTAAGTTAAATACGAGAATTGTGGCTTAGCAATGGATAATCAAAAAAAATTAATTATCCAAAATGGCGGCGATGTGGTTCGCCACCCATCACTTTCTCGCGGAGGCGAAAAGCGGACCATGGAGAGACGCTTGTCTACGTTGAATGTAAGAGGAGGAATGGATGGTAAGAATGAAAGTGGACGAAGCGAAAGAAGTATGTAAGGATTGTAGCAAGTGGAAAGAAGTGGTCTCTGCCTACCCCTACGGGAAAGAGGCGGTCCTGCCTTTCCCTACGGGAAAAAGGCGTGATTATATGTATGTATGTATGATGAAGATTCCACGTCATTTTAACGGAGACAAAATGCGCGTGGTTCAGCCATTTCCCATATCTAATAACATATAATGTATTTATATAAGTAACAATCAACTTAAACACACTTCATTATCAATAATCCTTTATTTTAAGCCACAAATCGCGTCGGACATTACACACTTTATTTATCGTTAATAAAACGCAGTTAAGCACCGCCAGTCGAGCAGAAATCAAACCCTATTCATGTCCAGGCTAATGTATTCGCCCACTGATGTTTTTTGCTTTGTTGTATGAGCGTTCCTTACAATATTATTATGACCATACATACTGGTCAGCATTCGTCACAGAAGGAACATAATTTTTTATGTTTATCTCGTAATTTCTTGACAGAGATGGAAATATTTTATCCTGGCCATGGTAGTTATCTACACTAATATTTGTTTGTTTGTATTGAATAGGCTAAAGTCTAGATGACTGTTTTTCTGCATAAATGAATCTTTAATATCAGTAATTTCTCAAAGGACAGTACTTGAAAAGCGAGTCTCGTGAAAACGCTCCAGGCAAAAAACCCGACTGCGTCATTTTGATATAAGTACATACTACATAGTACATACCCAGTGACACTCACGACTAAGACGAATCTAATGATACGATAGTGTGCCGAAGAAATATACAAACCTACATACATATAGTAAATACATACGCCCGAAAAACATAACCCCTTCAGGCGCAGTCGTGTAAGGGTTCGCTTCGTACTTTGTACTGGTATCTAAGCTACATTAATCGGTTAGTCTTATGCAATTAGAGTAATTCTAGGTTTCATTGTTATGCACTAACCAGTAACCAGTAACTCGAGCACCGCCCACGGGTGCACCTGTGCCCTGAGAACAATACCTTGCCCAAGACCTTTGGGGTCAATGACCTGAGGTATCGACGGCTTGTCCCTTGTCCAGTGAGTCACTTCTGAAGGAAGTATAAATTTAGGTATTTTGTTTTGAATTGTATTGTAATTTAGATAAATAAGAACATGAGTGATGAGATTGAAACCGTTGTGACGATTTGTTTTAGTAGCTCTTGATGGTTTGGGTAAAGGATGGTCTTCTGTCCCCATGAATAATATAATATAATGATGTTTATTTGCATAGAATGTTGGTTACAAAAGATCTTAAACTAGATTGTATATAGAATATGTATTTTTGATGTTTGCGGTGGGGTGGGGAGTGATGATGATGATTGATGTCCAGAAAGTTGCGTGTTCTGTCGAGGGTCACCAATGTGGGAATATGTGGTGATAAGTCCCAAAGGGAGATCTCCGACCGAGCGAGGTGGTATGCCCGGTCAGGCCGAAGCCCACTTGTAATCATTTCAGCTGTCGTATATATACTTTCCGAGCTCAGAAACTTCGATAGCGCGATTCAGGACTGTGCGCTGATTGGTCCGCCACAACCACATTTAAAGAGTAGTGCCGCAGTTACAGTGGCGTAGTTTGTTTACGTGTGTGATGTTTAGACCGGCCTCAGTGTGTGGTTCGCAGAGATCTGTCTTCACTTTTTGTCATTTGGTCTGAGACTTAAATATCTAATGATAGCCATACTGCATATTATCGTCTATTCGACTTGACGCAGCCGATTGGATCGGTTAGAACTGTATTAGATTGACATGACAGTCCATACTGTAGGTACATGTAAATTTTAACTGGACAATAGAGAGTTCAATTGGACGATAGACAGTTTGGTGTATAATGCATGATTACTATGTTAGGCAGTTAAATATTTGAGCAAGATTTTTAAGTGTATATAATGTCTCCAAAAATCAATTACGGGTACTTTAGGTACATGATCCACTGCTTATGTAAAGACGTTTAGGTAGAAAAATAATTGTCATACTCAAACAAAAAAATACTTCAAAAACCATGTATGGTGATTAGTTGCGAATTAGCGCAAACTTGCCCATATAAAGAAAAAAAAATATTTTTCGAGTATGACAAATATTTTTCTGCTTGCGTGATGCGTCTTTACATAAGCAGTAGATCATATATATGCCCGAAGTGTGTGAAGTGAATAACTTTAAATTCTTTTGTCTAATCCCATTAAATATTCCTAATCATCACAAAGGCTTTAACGACCATTACAAAAAATACATCACATAGAAAATGAACCAGTAATGAAGAGACGGAAGGAATTTTAAAACGTACATCTTGATTAGAAGAGACAAAGAATACGATAATTAAATGAATCGACATGCCAACACTCACTCGATTATCGAGGGGGTCTAGGGGAGCAGGGGGTGTAGGGGGTGCAACAGGGGGGCGAATGTCCCACTCGAAATTAACCTATAACTTATGCGAGACATTTAAATGTACATCCGGAGATTAGGTACGCGGAGCCGTGGAGATGACTTAAATTTTGGCAGAATAATCCTCGCTCTTGAAAGACATGGAAAATGACGTTAATACTATGTATATTTGATTTCCATTTTCATCGATAAAAGTACTGTTTCTGATGACACAGTGGTATTTTTTACCATTTTTAAACGTAGTATTTCTCAGTACCAATATACAAATTATTTAATGAAAATAATGTTACATTTAAAGCGGCTCCTACTATTTTTCAATGTTTATTATCTACCATGAAAAAAAAGTCACACGAATGTCGCCCGGCGCCTCCACAGCCGTCGCTGTTCTGAGACGGCTCCCACCTGTTCTTTTTTCCCTTCTGTCCGAAATGAAGTAGCCACGTCCACACGGAAGTGGACAGCCGGGGTAAAATGGCCGCCGCCTCCCCCAGGCCCCGGTTCCCCCCGCCTGCGGGCTTTAATTAAAGGCCAGTATAAGGTTTTAACACGTCTCCACCTTTGATAGGTTCTTGTCTCGCGATTGAATTGAAGGGATTTTTTGTAAAGGGTTGTCTGGCCCTGGCCCTGACGTGGACTTTGATTAAGGCGTTATTAAGCCGTGTGTGATTTCAGGCGATTTTCCCTGAATTTCAGCTAGACAATGGATAATGTTTTACGAATACGCTGTGTCTTAATTTCCTGTATTCTATGTTCTTAGGTTTGTGTGGAAGTTTGCATATTATATTAATAAAAAAATTTGTTTGTTTCAGGTAAATTACAATTCTGTTTATATTCAGACTGCTGGCGCGCTATGTCAAAGGTACGGTGGCGTTCGGGGGCGTTGCAGCTCAGACTGCTCAGAGATCCGGAATCCAGCGGGCGATGGAAAAATTCAGAGTACTGAAAATAGAACTCTGCTATAATACAATAGAGATGAAAATCGAAGTGTCGAGTGTCGAGCTGTATATTTTAAGATATTGACATTTGACTCGACTCGACTTCGATTTTCAACTGTGTAAGCGTATAGTTCTATTTTAAGTGCTCTGAATTTTCCCCAGACTGCCGGATTCCGGATCATATAGTCCCAGCCTCAGATGGCCATTGGGGTTGGAGCTTGTCGGAATTTAACACACATAGAACTCAGTATTTCATATTCTGTTTCACTAATTCTATTCGTTCTTTACACGGTTATTCTATGACATCCTACGCTCTATGCGCCTAGACTAATTACATTTTTTTTCTGTCGTAGCGAATGACATACATTTAAAAATTTTCTTAATATGAACATTTCTGACTATTCTACGGAACCCATTTTGGGAATCCCTGTTGAAGATGCGTAAACTTAAATAATAAGGAGCTGTTGCAAAATCTAATACATTATCTGTCAGATAGCTTATTCGTACGTTTTGCCTCTGTCGCTCTATATTCTGTCGCTGTTTATAAAGTCGGATAACTTATTCGGAATAAGCTATCCGACTCTAATTATTAATAGATTGTTAAACAGGCCTATAGGTATCATAGCTGTACCATAAGTTTAATGTATCCTACATATCTATACAAAACTATTCTTACACAATTTATAGATAATAATATGTCAATTACATAATACAGTTGTCGACAAATCCAACATACTACTTTTGAACCTTATTGCTAGAAATAATGTCGATAAGTTGGCGACATCTTCATGTACCGAGTGTTGACCCCCGCCTACGCCCCACTACCACATCATAATACCACATTATACCACTACCAAAGTACCATCGCACCACTACCGTTATGCTCGTATCTCACAGAATGATTCTCTAGACATATTTATTGCGTGCCTCCTCTGTGAGTTACGCGCTCTATGGTAATTTATATTGTTCTGCATACGGGTTCGCTCCTGGCTTTTGAGGCTTCCGTGTTTGATAGTGTAAGGTAGCTCGCTACCTAGTGCTATATACGTCTGTTTAGATCAAATTTAGTCTAAATGTAAATAAAAATAATAATTCAACCAAATTATGTGTCATATTAGGTATGTCTTTATTGCGCTCAAAATAAGTACCTAATAATTATCTGTATACTTATTAGCATTATATGTACTAGGATCTCTTTAAAACAAAAATAGATATTTAAGTGCGTAATCAGTATTCAGTTCTCGTTCCAAAAATACACATAACGAGTGACCGCAATGACCAGATACTTCATTCATAAGTCATAACCGGGCGCCCATTTTGCGCGGCCAGCGCGTGACCTACAAAGCCGGCGCGACGTACATCAATTACACGGGTCCATGCATAGTGCGAGTTGTCAGGAAATCCTGACATTATTTTTCTGTAAATTACGAAAAAAAATACTTATATCTTTGTTTTTGTCCTTATAAATTAGGCGTTATGGAATTATAGGAATTATTGATTAGGAATACAAGACTGAAGTGGCAACGCGTTACCTCTTTTCGAATACCAAAAAGTATCAAATCTAAGTAGTCTTCGAATTTTACGCTATAAAGTCGTTAAGTCTATTGATGGTCATTTGATTGAACATCTTCAATTACATGGAAATAGGATAGTGATGAATGTAAGGCGGCCGCGTAGGGTTGCCACTTGCCACAACCCTTATAATATCAGTCGCTCTAGACGGTACCCTCACCATGCCAGTCGCTCTAAACGGCTTAAGAGATCTAAGGGTAGCATATTTTTACGAATAATCGAGACGACAAAATGAGTTTTCGCGTCGTCTAAGGACGAGCGCTCACTTGGGACTCGACAGTCCTAAGACAGTTTTGTCTCACACAGACGATCCTATCTTACCACTAAAACACCCAAAGTCTTAAGATAGTTGTGTCACTCCTCGTCAGTTTCCTCTATTTTGTTTCAAGTGTGTGCGCATCTTCATAATATTTTGTAATGCTATATTGTCTTAAGACTGTCGTGTCCTATGTGAGCGCCTACTGTAACTGGGCATTACTAGTGTATGTGCATAGAACAGAAAAAACAATTTACACTAGCATTAAAAAATAAAAGCAACGGCAAAAAATCCCCAATATCTGTTGAAAATTGAGCAAGATATGAGCGGTCAAAGTTTTAAGCTCTATAACATCGCGCTGCGACCAATAGGAGCGAAGAAGAAGTGGGAATTGTAGAAACACGGGGAAAAATATTCATCTTTGAGGGCTATCGTTGTTTTTTGGACGCGCTGATCTTATGAACTGCTGGATCGAATTAAAAAAATATGTTTGTGTTGGATAGTCCATTTGTCGAGGAAGGCTTTAAGCTATATAGCGACCAATAGGAGCGAAGCATCAGTGAAAAATGTTCCAAAAACAAGCTTTCAATGATATCAAAAAACTGATTGTACTACACGATTTATCAAACAACATACCTAGATCTATTAAAAAAGTACGTGCGAATTCTCTTACTTTGTAAGCCCTCAAGTTCCTTCATCAAAACAATCGTCCAGTCCCTAACTGACACAGGCGACAGGACACTTTCCTTGTTTGTCTCGCTGGTGGCAGCCCTGGCTAATGTGTCTAATTACCGATGTGCCGCCGCGGCGGCGCGCAGATTAGCTTGCCAGTTGTCAGTTGTCACACGTCAGCTGATGACTGACTCTGGGGGCGGTCACTTGGCCAAGCGTGCCGCGGTAATACGATAGAGAAGACTGGGGAACATTGATACACTATTTACAGTCGCGGAGCATAATATTTTTAACGTAATGGAGCAGGAAACGAGCAGACCGATCGAATGATGGTAAGCGATTGCCTCCGCATATGGACCGCCCCACATGGACACTTGAACACCAGAGGAGATATTTAAGTGTCTTTATTGGTTTGTTAAATTCACACAACATTTTCCGGCACTTTAAATATTTCGGCGAAATTGTTTCGGTTTTGATTTTTTTTATTTGTAGGTTATTTATTAATAATCATTCGTTTACATATCTTTAAATTTCGCACAGATTTCCACGGGGAAGGACATAGCAGTGGTTTGGGGTTCCTATAAGTTATGACTTCATTCCTATCGCCTTCCCCTACCTCTTACCTTTTGAATACACTCATCTAAAACCCTAACCCTGTATAATAATAATATTAATAATACAGGGCTGGGGCTTCCCTATAAAGGAAAACCAGCTTTCTCAATCGCGACATAGCCTCCGTTTTATCGCGGCAAAATGTACCGCACGATTTCGCTGGCAATAACTAGTTGTTGATTATATTTAGAAACCACAGCATGTACCATTTACAATTCTCCAAAAAACAACCACCTATGTCGATGGTAGTTAGTGAACACAGCTACTGTCGTCGCCGATAATCCCACTCCCAGCGCTGGGCTTGTCCGGTTGCTGGCCGCTCGACCGTCGTATTATGTAAATTAATTTGACGACATAAGGTATGAGCATTGGGGGAATTTACACGGGCCATTGCATGTGACAGCTGGGGTCATGTGATAAGATGTAGCGGAGACGTGAAGATATTGACTTTCTTATAGTTATTATTTACTGGATGTTGCTCGCGAAAGAAGCGGGGACCGTGCATTTTGCCGCGAAAAGTAGCCTATGTCCTCCCCTATGGTCTACTCTATATTTGTGCCTAATTTCATCATAATTGGTTCAGTAGTTTCGGAGCCAATTCGATGCAAGCAAACGAACAAACCTTTCCACTTTCTAATATTAGAATATATTAAAGTTTACTCTTAAAATAGGTATTTTAGTTAAACCTAAATAAGTAACATTCAAAGATGCTAATTTTGCCTGCAGTAAAATCTATCATAAGTTATAAACATAAATATACGTAATACGACAGTGTGTTGCCAGATACTCTTGATAACGAAATGATTTATAAATAAACTTAATACAAGTAATTTTTTCATTTGCAGAAAATATTTTTTAGTGTATCAGTTTAAAGAAATAACTTGAAGAATTAAGATTCTTAATAAATAAATATCCCACCACTGCTCTGCCGTAGCTTGTCCCACGCGCCGTCCTGAGACAATCGTCACGTCTGCGGCAGGGGTCGCGGCGGCCACAGATCGGCCGTCGCGCGCCGCCGGGCCTGATAGACCCATGCTCACTCCGTGTGTCCCTGTACTGATTGAGATGTAATTACTGTGTAACTCTGTAGAATATCCCACCGCTGCTCTGTCGTAGCTTGTCCCACGCGCCGTCCTGAGACAATCGTCACGTCTGCGGCAGGGGTCACGGCGGCCACAGATCGGCCGTCGCGCGCCGCCGGGCCTGATAGACCCATGCTCACTCCGTGTGTCCCTGTACTGATTGAGATGTAATTACTGTGTAACTCTGTAGAATATCCCACCGCTGCTCTGCCGTAGCTTGTCCCACGCGCCGTCCTGAGACAATCGTCACGTCTGCGGCAGGGGTCGCGGCGGCCACAGATCGGCCGTCGCGCGCCGCCGGGCCTGATAGACCCATGCTCACTCCGTGTGTCCCTGTACTGATTGAGATGTAATTACTGTGTAACTCTGTAGAATATCCCACCGCTGCTCTGTCGTAGCTTGTCCCACGCGCCGTCCTGAGACAATCGTCACGTCTGCGGCAGGGGTCGCGGCGGCCACAGATCGGCCGTCGCGCGTCGCCGGGCCTGATAGACCCATGCTCACTCCGTGTGTCCCTGTACTGATTGAGATGTAATTACTGTGTAACTCTGTAGAATATCCCACCGCTGCTCTGCCGTAGCTTGTCCCACGCGCCGTCCTGAGACAATCGTCACGTCTGCGGCAGGGGTCGCGGCGGCCACAGATCGGCCGTCGCGCGCCGCCGGGCCTGATAGACCCATGCTCACTCCGTGTGTCCCTGTACTGATTGAGATGTAATTACTGTGTAACTCTGTAGAATATCCCACCGCTGCTCTGTCGTAGCTTGTCCCACGCGCCGTTCTGAGACAATCGTCACGTCTGCGGCAGGGGTCGCGGCGGCCACAGATCGGCCGTCGCACGCCGCCGGGCCTGATAGACCCATGCTCACTCCGTGTGTCCCTGTACTGATTGAGATGTAATTACTGTGTGACTCTGTAGAATATCCCACCGCTGCTCTACCGTTGCTTGCCTCACGCGCTGTTCTGAGACAATCGTCACGTGTGCCCTGCTGCAAACGAATCGTACAATTTCCAGCCATAAAAAGTGGCCTACGTCCTTTCCCGTGGTCTTCCATATATCTGTGCCGAATTTCATCAAAATCGGCCCGGTATTTTCGGAGCCTATTCAATGCAAACAAACAAACGTTTCCTATTATAATATTAACTATAGAGTATAATAGGTTACAAACAGACACGTGAAATGTCTGTGATCTGTCATCTATAAAGATGTGTCGCTACTCGCTTTTGTGTATCTCTTTCATAATATTTTTATACGTACATACCTACATAGAGTATTATACTTAGACACATCATTGTCTTAGTACCTCAATAAAATTCCACTGCCATCATGGAAATACTCACGTAGACACAAGTGTCATACTCGCGTCTGTCTATACGTGCCGTCACGTAAACAGTAAATTATATGTACGTAATAAAAACAAACGCCTTCAGATAACCGGTTGAAGGGGGGCAACCGTCCCCCGGTTTATCTTTATATTAGTCTGCGCGGGAAAATTATGACAACTGCAAAACTCTCCGTCCCTCTCGGTTCGTATGGTAATATCTTCTGTCGCGCTCGCTTATGCAAGTGTTTGCAGTGATTTTGTGGAATGACCGTCGCGGGACGCCCAGACCTCAGATATAAGTTTCGGAATATAGCCTTTATCTCTGTTTTATTACATTAATGAAAATTCTAGGGAATTTTCTTTTGAAAGTTGCTAAGATACTGTAATGGGTATGAATAAATTGTGCACAATGATCATGGTGACCAGAAAGTACTTTGCTGCGTTGTTTCAGCAAGTTTGATTCACCTCAACGTTTCGACTTCTGCACTGTAGACATTTCTCCATAGATATAGGCAGACTACGCTGTGATAGATAAGGAGTACAGAATGTCGTTCCTATATGTGTACACCATGTATACATAATAAATTTTGTGTTTATTCATATACTTTTATATAAGATCGTTCAAAATCCATGGCGGATATTTTGGGCATATGATCAACAGCAGCTTATGTCAATTGTCAAGACGCTTAGGAAAAAAATAATAATTAAAAATACAAATAAATAAAATGTAATTGCGCCCTCTAAGGCGTTGAGTTCATTTGCGTAATTGCCTCACAGAAACAGTCGGTTAAAGGAGCAAAGACTTTGCCTAAATAACATCAAAACTATCAGCTGTGTGAGCTTTTGATAGAACATCTTTGTAAAAAGTTTCGTAAAACGTTTACACGTTAAAACGTACAAAATGTCAAAACGCGAATGCCCCAAGACACTCAAAACGAAGACATTTTTAGCTTCGACATGCCCCGTCCATTGTATGTTTTTGTTTATTGAAATATCAAGCTATGGACTAATTCTCACGAATCGAACGTTACAAAGTGTTTATCTATACCTATAGATAGATAGTAATGTTATGGTTACTTACACAGCTTACTTTGTCTGTAACTTACGTCCATTTACGTCTAATAGATTGAAATGAATGTAAATGTATAATGTATTTAAATAAATTAGTTTTGACGTAAACTATAATATAAACGTTGATAAGTTCTAGCGGTACTAGTGCTAGTGAGTTATATAGTGTGCTCGTGAGTTATCTAGTGAGGTAGTGAGTTACTGGTGAGTTGTGTAGTGACTAGTGAGCGGTAAATCACGTCAGCCAGCGATTTGCCGTGAAATTACTAGGCGCGCAGAAACCGCGAGCGGTGCACGCACCTGCAGATAAGCCCACTTATAACCTGATATAAGTGTCCTATTTATGTGAACACTTTCGCACACTGATTGCTATTGATCATCATACTTTTAAACGGACTTTTATTCACCATCACCAGCCATCCCTGGACAGACGCATCTGTAAATTTCTTTTCGCCTCTAGGTGTTTGTACATCAAAAAAATTAGGTGCTTTTGGCAAAAGCTGATTACATACGTATCGGGACTTTAATATTTATTTATACGATCACAGGTGTAAGCTTTAACATTCAAAAGTTTATTAAAATATTTGTCGATTCATCACACCATTTAATATTTAAAACCTGTGACTGATTACGATGTATTTTTGTAATTGATTATTTTATATTTAAATTAAATATTATGGGACTTTTATGTCCTAATAGTATTTTCCGACAAGATAGTTGTAGATGGTACCTACATAGATAGTATTCTATTATTATTAAAGTGTAATAATTAAAAAAATATCTTGCCAATTTAGGTAGTTTAAAATAACAGGCTAATAAAGTTTGTTACGAAACGAAATTAATCTTTGAATCAATTTCCTCTCACTTCATAGATAAACAATATTAACTTGGAGCTCATAAGGCGCGGCTATCGGCGATAGGCGATCGGGTGCTGTACTGAAGGGCCGATGATTTGTGTAATTGTGTCGCAGGCCGATCGCAGGCCGATCGCTGACAGAACTGCTTGAGATATGTCGCTTGTCCCACGTAACTTTAGAGCCAGGCTTCAGATTGGCTGTGTTCCGCGCAAAAAAGCGCTTGTAAGCATTTGCTAGCGCTAGAGAAAAATAACAGGTTATCGGCAGGTACAGGTATTAACATAATCCACTATTTTGCTTAGTTAATGCCAGCGGTTGCCATTTCGCTTACTTTTTTTGCTAGGACTATTTTCCGCGGAGACGGAACACAGCCATTACATAAGTTAAAAGGGCGAACATACAAACAGACGGACAGACGGATGGACGTAGCGAAACTATAAGGGTTCCTTGTGTACAACAACCGTACGGAACCCAACATACGAAAGAATCACTGACTGTACTCGGTAGTCAATATGACCTTTAGTTACTGAAGTATTAAATTTTCGAAGCAAACATATCGAAACATTCCCTTTCATCGGTACAATATTATTTCTACATGCGTAAAATAAAAGAAATAGCTGAACTGTGGGTCAATAACCTGAAGGTGTTTGTATTCGTGGATGTTTGTGAGCAGACACATTCTGATGCTAATGCCGATGGCCCCGCTTACGAATCTCCATTCGTAATAGAAAATATTTTCACTTTCCTTTTCTAATCAACGTTTCCATACAAATGTACATTTGTTTTATATAATTTTCTTCACACGTCTGTATTCGATATTATATTCCACAATATTTTGTACGCATTTGATGTTATAAAAAATTGTAAGACAAAAACTCAAAGAAGATGTTCTCATATTTTAACCTCCGACGAAAATCTCGGAGGGATCTAATAAAAGCTTCGGCTACTACTTTACAACCGCGTTCTTAATGTCTTTCGGGAATTGTCGCTACGAAAGTATATATGTACTTTACATTTTATAAGCCCTTATGTTAATCCAAAAAATGTACCAGGGCTGCATCATAAAAATGTTACATCACAAAAATAAAATCTTATATTTTATGTCACGTCTGACGTCACACGAGGCGACGTGACAGCTGACGTGACATCACGCCACTGTCACTGTTACGTCATACTTTGTGCGCGTCGCTAAATCCCGCTCGAAGGACCAAATCCGTTTATAGATTTTGGGCGCACAAAATAATAGATACCGTAAATTGGGGAGGAAAAGGGACCTCATAATGTATCTATCTTTACAGCGCCGCGCGGGACAGACAACTGTACTGTAGGTGCTTCGGACCTTGTATCAGATTCAGGTCGATGTCTTTGTTTCCAAATAAATAAGGGACTAGCAAATGTTTGAGAATATTGAAATTGGAATATACAAGAAAATATAAAATATAGTCTATCGAGGGGAGAACTATTGCTTCGACATAAAGCTCGCTTGCAAATTGCAATTAACAAATTTATAAATTACCCAGCTGTCCCGACGGCCGACATACATTGTTCTGTCTTAACTATGAACTGGAATAAATAAATAACTACACCTACAATCACACCTACAACCTACACCGACACCTACATCTACATCTACCAAACTACTGGGGCCGGACGATCTTTTAAAAATAAACCAAACCAAAAATTAAAGAAAAAGCTGATGATGAGCTGCGAAAACTGCTGAAATGTTAGGGTAACACCGCACACGACGCCCCCGCGTGACGTCACGCGTAACGAGAGCCGCGCTATGTGGGAATTGGCCCTTAATTAATCAGGCCGCGCATTCGCCTTAACCGGAAAATCATGTCCTAATGTTTAATTAGAGAATAATTAATTCCATCTGGGGCGTGTTTAATTAAGTAAGCTTCTGCCTTACCTGCCCTTGCTGGTAAGACTGCAGAACTTAGTGGGTTTTTTGTATTTTTACAAACGTGAAATAGCATGTGCTGATTGCATATTATGCCCTTATTTTAAGGTTGTTGTATCTACTATTATAATTGTGAAAGTTTGTGAGGATAGATGAATGGATGGATCGATGTTATCTTTCAGGAAAAAAACTACTGAATGGATTTTGATTTTGATGTATGGTAGTAGTTTAGGCTCTGGATTAAAACATAGGCTACATTTTATGCCGAAAAGTACAGTGTTCCCGTTTGATACTGTATTTATGCAAGCGGAGCCGCGAAAAGCTAGTTATAGTCATAATTTTGAGTATCAACAAATAAAAAGGTGCAAACGTTTGAATTTTGAAACAATTTTAATAACGACATTCCATCCATCCGCCATCTATTGGAGAGTAATGAGAGAGTTTGATTTTCAGAAAGTATTTTTACCCTAAAAAAGATAACTGGCTTCTGTTTTGAATGGGGAATTTATTTATTAGCTGTTTGAATTCATGTATTTTAGGATACATATCGGTGTAGGTACTGTCGTCGGGGGCCCGGGCGATGCGTGCGCGGTCGTGCATCAGATACCGTCCAGCGCCATCTATCGGGATCGCCCTAACGAGTGGACGATAAATTCCCGTCCGACCCGCTCGACGCCCGCCCGCCGCCCGGTAATTAATGCCCACCGCGGCCATTATGATATTCTAAGGCTTGTTACGCTGATAAATGCCATAGCAGTATGGGGTAATTGACAGCCAGTGGGCAGTACGCTTCGCAGTCATAATAGGACAGATTGATATCGACGACTAAAATAGTATTCATCTCCTTATAGAGCTTGCCTGGAGGCATAAGGGTCCATTCATACTTGCGTAGACTGTAGAGTCGAAAGTTCAAAATCGATGCGAAATTTCGGAAACGTAATATACCAAAATTCACTCGTACTATATCTACAAAATAACGCTATTTCTTCCAAGATAAAAAAATATAAACATTGGTCATGCGCGTTTTCTTCTCATCTCAGAGAGAATTTGTGCATAAAGTTGCGATCTCTGGACATAAGGGTTTTAATATGCGTTATTAAATTTCAGAATTAATGCTGTGCTTGTAGAAACAGACCCGAAGGCTTAAATAGTGTGGGGAAAACTCAAAATCAATGTTAAATTTTCATACAGGTATTGGCGCTCGTATACGTAAGCTTCGGACAGCGGATCGGACTCCGTTTAGTTCGATCCACAGTCCAAACCGCACATATCTCTCCGCGGTTTGGACTGTCGATCGAACTGTCGTTCTTACGGTTTGGACTGTCGGCGTCTTTCGGCGTCAAAATACGTCATAGCGCGCATCTTAAACTGTGCAAAATGAACAGATCGGACCACATCGGACTGTCGGCCCCGCGCATTTATTTACATACACGTTCGGTTCGGAGCGCGGGTCGGAACGGCGCGTGCATTTCCCGCGGGCAGAAGTGCAGAACTGTATAAGTGACGGGCGCTATTTACTTCCGACTTAGTTACACAAATATTATGTATTTGAATACATACCTAAAGTTCTAGTCAAATACAAAGTGAAACTATCGTAGAATAAGTCCTTTAACTGAAAGTGCCAGTCACTCACAAACTTAACACTACAGCGGCTCCGAGGTATTTACTATCCGTAACAGAATCCAGGGGCCGTCCTGTGTACAGTGTACAAGCCGGTGCGGAACCCGATCCACGTTACACCATCGGGTTTATCGTCTTTTCTCTAGCTATGGAAATTATTCAATACATTTTGCTTTCAGTTTGTATAAAGAGAAATTTGAAATCATCTTTTGTCATTTCACCATCTTTAGATAGTCGATACAGTTGTTGAGGCCTTACATCAATCGTTGGGGCCTCATATCAGTCGTTTGAGCTATATCAGGCCGGTGAGTATCAGGCCTAGGTCGGTCTGGCCTCTGGGAAACAATGTGCACCGCTACCTGTTGGCTCGCGGTTCGTGCCGTAGAGCAGATGTTGCAGTATGTTTATAAAATACTAGATGCCGCTCGCGACTTCGTGCGCGCAAAAACTAATTTACAGAAACCATAAATTTTTCTGCGATAAAATGCCAATGTCAAGGCCCCGTGGTCTGCTCTACATCTATGCCAAATTTCATCAAAATCGGACCTGTAGTTTCGGAGCCTATTCGATGCCTATTCGAAACAAACAAACTTTTCCACTTTATTATATTATAGACATACAAGATAGTCCCGTGACTTCGTACGCGCAAAAGAGAATCCCGCAGTAGCCGCTATAAAAAGTAGCAAATGTCCTTCCCCGTGGTGTACACTATATCTGTGCTCAATTTCAATAAATTCGGTCTAGTAGTTTCGTAGCCAATTCAGTGCAAACAAAGAAATAATTTATTTTTGTACTAATTGTAGATTGGTTAATAATGGAAAATTAATATTTAAGTCGTAAAATAATGATTAATTTACCGTTTTGTACATATCCCTTCGTACGCGAGTCCGCCTCGCACTTGGCCGGTTTTTTAGTGTAGCATTGAGCCACAAAGTGTTCTCGTTAGGAAATCTTTTTGGTCCTACCGTTCTGTAGTCCTACGTGGGTACTTGGGTAGCTATGATATCGGCTCTATAAATCTCGAGTAAGGCACGGGACGTCTCCTCACAGTCTTTCGCAAACCGACGCGATTTATGGGCGGGCGCAGCACCGAGCACCGCTGTGTCCGCCGTGTGACGACTATCGCGTGTTTACCACAGTCCACAATATACAATTGGGTCACTTATTTATATACAGAATCGAATTATATAATGTTGGATCAAATATTTTGTATTCTATTGTAGCGATTATCATGTCAACTGCACGTTATAATTTTGTTTTATTTCTTGTTATAATGTAATTTGTAACATATCGATACTAAATACTTGTCATCGTTTTGTCATGTCCCTCGTTATGTTACATAGTTTATTGATATGAATTATAATGTACTATTATTTAATAATCTAGCTTGCGTGTAGGCTATTAAATAATTTTCAATTTTATCACTCAATTTCATTGTTTCATTTTACATTTGAGACCATACTACGGGACAACTTTTCGACCCATTTTTACCCTCCTCCAACGTGAACTATGGTTTCAGGTTATGCACATGTTTATCTATCGCCTTAAACCGCGTTCTTACTTTTGTAACTATCAGTCACAGAATACAGAAATTCAGAATGAGTGTTCGATCACATTTTTTACGCAGCGCACTGTAACCAAAACCATGGCGAAACACGGCCCCGCCCGCTCTTTACTTTATTCTTTACACTTTCAAACAAATCGCATTATTATGTTACGACAATTAGGTATTCAATAAAAATTAATTGAAAAAATTTGGGTAAAATATTCCGTTATTCTGTGGATATAATATTATGTGTGGATAGCCACTCCAATTTGGAGTAGTCGTGACGGGTTCACTTTCAAGCGCGTTAACGGTTTCTGGATGATTTCTGTATTCTGTGCTATCAGTGTTGCTTATCATTTTATTTTTGACCGTTTTTGGATCCCCTGTATCACCGGCGGGGCTTATGGGGCGTCTCATGCTAATGAAGTCTTACCATCAGTTGTCAGCCAGACTTACGACATGTTTATTCACAAATGAATGCGCTGCTACACCGTAATATTTTAAATCCGCCATCTTGTCGATTACTGTCACATCCTGTATATAGTAAATTATGTATTTTCTGGCGCACCCCGTGTCGCTAAATATCTCTCTTGTACTCGTTAAGTAGATGAGTTATCACAGTGGGGAATTACTTTAAGATTGATTAAAGATTTAATAAACTCATGTATTTTTAATGAACCTTACGTATGCATTTATATGAATGGTAGGGATTTTTTTCTTTTTGTAAACCTTGTGGAAATGTATTTATACAGCTTGTGTAACATACTTATCCACCAACACGTAGGTACGACCACGATTTTAATGTATTTCGGCAATGATCCTTTTTCATCCATCTACAATTGTATTTAAAAAAAAAAAAGATGTTTGTTGAAGTGGTTTTGCTGTGAGCATGTTTTTTATGAGTTTTAGCTGTGGCCAAGTGAACATATAGAGCAGAACTTTTCCTAAAACTCTTTTATCTAAACTCGTAATCAGGGCTAGAAAAAATAAAATTGTCCTCTGTAGAAATTATTAAAAGAAAAAGGCAGATGCGAATCATGGAAATTACTTTATATTTTGTACGCTCATTTGTTTTTATGTGTTTACATTTTATTCATTCGAATAAAAATTATATTTGTTTAAAGTGTTTGTTATGAATTTTATTCAAGAATGTCCCATCTGTATTCTGATGAGATGAGATATAATATTGACATTAAAATCAACTGTGATCAATTTAAAACGATAAGATCTCGATCGTAATCTAAACTCGTCAAAATTATGAGACCATTCATAAGCAAATGCCAAAGTAAGTTATTATTTTCCCATAGATTATTAAAAGTAACGACGGTGCGTTGTCAGTATTTATGGCCAATCTCGCCCTTACGTCGTTAATAATAAGGTCGATAAACAATCCCGTTACACAACTTATTATGTCCATTAGTTGTGTGATATACTGCTGTACCAGGACTCCATGACGCCTGAAAGGTCTTCCATTAAATTAGATGGTTTCTACGTCATGTGGTCAGCGTATAAGCTAGGATTTGATTACATTAAATTAGTTTTTAGGGTTCCATCCCCAAAGGATAACAATGGGCTTATTACTATACGATAACTAAGTCTCCTACCTGTCAGTCTGTCTGTCACCAGGAATCTCATGAACCGCGCTAGCTAGGCAGTTATAAGTTTCACAAATGATGTTTTTCTGTGGCCGATTTTGAATAAGTTTAGGTTGTCTTATTTAATCCCAAGGGCTATAAGGGGTTTTGTAGAGTTCAGCTAAAATTTAAAACCACCTGTCTCCCTAGAGAGAAGAGCGCGAGAGAGTCGAGAAACTTTGGGAACTGGTTTTGATACCTTCTCGACTCTGTCGCGCTTATCGCGACAAATTATGCTGCATGAGTTTTTGAAGTTTAAAAAAGAATTCTCAATCGATCGAATTTGCCATCTTAGTTTTAAAACCCACTCTATAAATCTCCGTTATAATTATCTCGTAACGTATGGCCGCCCATCAATCGGTCGCGCGGCAGGGCAGTGCCAAGTCCGCGCGTCGGTAATTGGCGCATGCATCACCCGACGCATATCTGTGACAATCGCCCGCCATCTTGCCGGTATAATTTAGGCGCGAAAAAGTTCACGCGTCTAACAGGTGTGAGTAGTGTGGCTATGAGTCTAGGGCGACACTAGGACAAGTGTATAAAAGTTGCGACTTCTTAAGAAACATCATGTTTCCCCTATAACATGCATGTGACAACCTTTGTGGCTCAGTGGTTGATCGCGTTGGTGCTCAAGCCCGAGATCGCGGGTTTGAATCCCGCTGATGGAACAAAAAGTATTTTCTATTAATTATTATGTTTATAATATGATAAAAATCTTAAATATATGAATAGTATAAAAGTAAATAAAATAAGTATAAAAGTAAATAAAATAAATATACTAGTTCCCGTAACAGTTCTTCGGATACTTCGGATTGACGTGGTGTAGAAGCATTCATACATATTATTATTACTATAATCAGTACTCAGTTACGGAATTAGAATAGTCTCAGCTTGGTGCAATTGTGCAGTAATTTTTCGACATTAAATGAGTATCAATTATAAAAGTAAAAAGATGTAAGTAGAAATTAATAATGGCATGTAAGAAATATTGAATGAGTATCACACTCGTGTCTCTGACATATTAGCTGACATTTTTATCGACCGAATCGCATTGGCAAATAAATTCAAATAAATAAAACGCAATGTAATATACAATATCCCGTGGTTGTGAGGTTGGTAAACAAACTTCAATTTATTGTTGTCAATAATAACTTTTCAATAAATTCTCAGATCAGCTCAGTAAGATTATTTCTCTTTACAGGAGTATAAAGAGATAATTTAGCCTAAACTTTCACGTAGTTTACTTTATTACATACGCTATTAAGTGTATTATAAAAAATCAACAAAATTAATGTCTCATTGTATTCATTGCACGGTCACAGTGACATTTAAATTGGTATTTTAGGATGCCATTGTTCTCTTTGCTTACGTTCAGATTTAATTGAACAGAGTATAGTTACAGCTGCATGTAACAATTTTGTCTCGACTGGTCCCACACTTTACCTGAGCCATGGTCACCCCAGTCGCGCTGTACATCACTCGCCAAACGCAAGTGTCGAAGGTGTATATATTTATGCGACCAGGTCCCGACACTCCCGGCTATGCGCGGGTTGATTCACGCCGACAGTACTGGGCTACAGATATATCAATTAAGACATTCGTCTTGCTCGTCTTTATTTCAACACTATAATCACTAATTAGCAATTCATTTACCTGCCAGATTTATTTTAATAGATAATCTAGGTGCTAGCAGCTTCGATCTCGATACGGACAGCTCTATTCAGCTTCAACTTGAACTAAATGTAAACAAAAAATTTTTTCTTCATCAGTGGCATGAAAATTGGAAGCATTTTGGTGGTATATTGACATTTTGTTTGCGTGAAGATAAAATTGGATCTGAATTCTGAATAGAGAATTATTAGCGCCCTGCACACTAACTCAACTAATACAAATAATTACACAACGGATAAGCTACTCTATGTTGCTGTCTTTGTATGTCAAATGACTTTTCCAACGTATTAATAGTCAGGGATGTGTAGCGTCACCGTGGCTGTTCAATCTGTTCATGGACAATTGCTTGACAGATTTAAAAGAGAATGAAAGTGGGTTGAGAATGAATGAGTTACTCGTCAAATGTTTTCTCTATGCTGATGACCAAGTATTACTTGCGTCTTCGGACGAGGAGTTGCAGGAGATGGTAACGATGATGAGTAGAGCTTTTACTTGAAAGGGAATGAAGATGAATGTGAAGAAGACGAAAGTGATGGTGTTTGAAAGAGATGAGGCAGTGACAGACTGCAATACCGTGATTGGAGATGAACAAATTGTACAGGTGAATGATTTTGTGTATCTGGGTTCAAAGTTTACAAGAGATGGAAAGTGTGAGAGTGATATTGAAAGAAGAGTGAATGCAGGAAACATGGTGAATGGAGCTTTGCACTCCTTTATGAACAGTCGGAAGGTGTCTAACAAGGCTCGTTTGGCTGTGCATGCGGGGGTGTTGGTTCCGACACTCATGTACGGATATGAAAGTTGGGTATGGCAGAAGAAACATGAAAGTAGAATAAATGCAGTTGAGATGAGAGCATTAAGAAGCATGATAGGAGTTAAACTGGGTGACAGGATAAGAAATAGTGAGATAAGGAAACGTTGTGGTCTGAAAGAAGATGTAGTGACAAAAATTGAGAAAGGTATGCTGAGATGGTTTGGCCATGTTGAGAGAATGAATGAAGAACGATTGACGAAAAAAGTGTATAATGCGAGTGTGAATGGAAGTGTTGGAAGGGGTAGACCTAGGCGGACGTTCCAAGACCAAATCGGGGACGTCTTGAAAAAAGGCCAGGTCAAGAGTACCCTAAACCGAAGAGCATGTATGAAGGGAATAATGAAAGTGGATGAAGCAAAACAAGTATGTAAGGATCGTAGCAAGTGGAAAGAAGTGGTCTCTGCCTACCCCTACGGGAAACAGGCGTGATTATATGTATGTATGTATGTATTAATAGTCTTAAGGTGGAAATTGGAATACTGAAATGCTAATCAAAATTAAGACTCCTCCTACTCACAGGCTGTCACTGTCTCTGCTAGCCGAAATGACAAGGACAGCATGTGACTTGAGCGTCGCTTAATCTAACTATCGTTCCAATATTCGGCCGTAAGCAACACCTTCTGCTAGTAAGACAGCTATTTTACTAGTTAAATATTTTATTACGAGTTAAAGTTCGAACCGCGCATCGGAGAGCGTTCCAAAACGCGGAGGGATTTGTGCGGTTTGTACTGCGGATTGAGCTGTCGTGCTAATAACGACAAAAGGTGCGTCCACGGTTTGGACTGCCGGGGTCATACATATGCGAGCGCGCCAGTAACACTGGAATATACGCTCGCATCGACATGCCACATCGGACTGTCAAGTCTCAGCCCCATAGATTAACTTACTACTATTATAAATGAGAAATTTTGTGAGGATGGATGGATGGATGGATGGATGGATGGATGGATGGATGGATGGATGGATGGATGGATGTGTATGTTTGTTACACTTTCACATAAAGACTACAAAAGGGATTTTTATGTTTGTTATAATAGTTTAAGCTCTGGATTAAAACATAGGCTACCTTTTATCCCAAAAAAGTACAGTGTCCTCCGTGGGATACTGTAGTTACAACTAAAGCTAGTACAGGGGGTCTAATAAGGCCACTTTAGGTGAACATTAGATGAATCATATGCAATTCATATTATGTGCGCCATTTTACCTATTTCTATTGAAAACTGTCGAAATTGATGTTTCAACTGTCAAAATAGATAAAACATAACATGAAACGCCTAAATTGGCCTTTTTAGACCCCCAGATATTTTTAAACCAGTGTCTGGCCTGCTCATCTACATGTTCGTTTCGAAGCGAGGGTTTTAATTTGGAAGGGAGCGTGCTCCCGTGATTCGAACTTTGCGTGTGGGGGGCGCTTTATAATGTGCTACCTAAGAAAAGCGTGTAAACGTTAGCTTTTAAAAATAGTGACGGGGATTATAGTATGTGATATATCGATGTCACAGGCACTTTTACGACGTCCGCCCGAAGTTTCGAGAGCTATTTGATTGTGAAACGTCTCGCACATCCGTGAAAACTCGTTAGTCACTTGTCCGCTTGTCTGTCCGTGTTTAATTTGGCCCGTGATCTACTAGTTGATCGATAGCGCCGCCCGCGCCGCGCGGTGTCCACATTTTTCACGCTAAAACCGGAATCAAAGGGTTATGTCCTTAGCTCGTCATTACATACGCCGCTGTCAACTTGCTGTTGCTGTGTGAAAACCGACTCTACAGCTGTGGAAATAAGGGCTGCAGCCTCGTCGGGGATGTTGACGCTGTCAGAACAGTAAAACATCTGTCATTCGCTAACAAATGCTGACAGGAATTGATGCTAGCACGGACAGTGAAAAACGCGGAATCGCGCGTCCGGCGAGTATTTTTAGCCGCAGCTGTCGCGCCGTGTCGTGGATCAGTGTCTTACCTCAGACTAGTGAGCGGGTAGAGGAGACACGTCAACAATGTTGCCTACAAGCAGCTGATCGCCCCAGACTAGTCAGCGCATAGAAGAGACATCATTTTGTCTGACAACGCTACCTGAGAGCAGAGGTTCGCCGTAGATTAGTGGGCAACGGATAGAACAGGTTGGACAATGTTGCTTACGAGCAACCGTTCACAAACAAATGACAACCGAAGTTGCGTATGACGGTTCTACCTATAATCTTAAGTTAACGAATAGATGGGACGAGTCGTACTGCGGTATCAATTTCGCAACGAACTCACGTATTTCACATTATCAGATGCAATCAATTTTAAAATATACCTAATTCGATTGGCGGCCAATAAGCTGTGAAATAGTGTCGATTAGTTACTTGTACATCGAGTGCCCGAGATATTGTTACTTGATAAATTATATTCCGAGGCCGCCATTAGGAAAACAAATAGCTAGATTGGATTTACTGCACGGTCTTATAACTTCTAATAAACGTCGGACATTACTTTTTACGCTGGCTGAGATTACTTAGGAGCTACTCATAAACGTACTTAATAGTTAAAGATAATGCGCTCAACGGGTTTCATGAAACCGCAGCTTATTATATTTTTCATATACAGGCTAGGGCTACAAGCTAGGCTAGAATAATGCGATAAGATAATAATACAATAATAATGTCTGTGGACGCTTTACACCACGTCAATCTGGCCCCGTCCTAAGTATCCGAAAAACTTGTGTAACGGAGACCAGACAACGGGAAGTATACTACTACTTTTAATAGGTACGTTCGTGTATTAATACGTATGTATTAATAATTAATTAGTAGGTACATGTGATTAGCTTACGTCACTTTTATACATAAAATCCGTCCAAATCCAAAATAACAAAACAATATTTTCCGCTGATTTAGGTATCTTTATTAATTTGAATGTAAATTGATAAACGAGGTTAAAAATGTCAATTTACACGGAATGTCGCCTCTAAACTGTTGTTTATTCTATGAGCTATTTACTTAACATTATTTCCTAATCACTACACTAGGGCCAATGTACTTGATATTTTAGAAAGGTGATAACTCCGTAAAATATCAAATTCTACAGATATTGTTTATTTAGGTAGGACAATAAAATCATACACAATACAATATACATAACGCTGTAACCAAACATTCTTTTGAACACATTAAGTAGGTAACTGCAAATATTATATCCATTGTTTTATTTTATATTGAATCATTTTTTTATTTAAAGCATGTTTTCCTGTTTTTTTTCCTAAATATTGTAAACGATAGTTGTTGTGATCTCGCACCGACGATGTATGTACCCAATACCTATGTTCTAACTATGTAGTGTATTGAACAGTGGAGTTAGCAGAAGCAATTGACAACTTCGTATTCTTAACGTTATTGAAAAAGAATCGTATGAAAATTATGACAGCGCCAATTGACATTCGATAACGTTATGATTTTTCCTAGGGCTTCTGATGGAAAAAGTAGTGAAGACAGTACTTGTTTAATTTACTGCTTCATGGTGCTTTCAAGATGTTTAAACTGTTTGTAGCCTAAACCTCACTGTGCATGACACTGTAATTTTACGACGAGGCGTAGTTTAGACCGTTTGTTTCACAGAACTCTATCTTCACTTTTTTATTGCGTCTGCGGCCTAAAAACATTTGTTTTGTTCATAAATCTGTTGAAAGCTCCAATAAATACAACATCTTATAACATTAGGAATGTGAACATATCGATAAATTACACGAAATTATTAGAATTAGGGGAGAATCGGTCACGCCGGTGCGGGGTAAAAAAGAAAAAAACTCCCAAGTCACATTTCATCAATCCCGACTCCAGTAACATATTTCTCGGCGCTCATTGTGTTATTTCTAATAAACTATCTCCCAGAGATACTCCGCGACGTTTATGGCCGTTTCTGACATATTTGTGATGGGCCCTAGATCCGATACGCGTAAGGATGTAACACTGTCGATACTTCGGACTCCGAACTTCCAAGTAGAGCTCATCTCTATCTGAATCTTTTTAATAGTTATAGGATAATTAGATTTTATTATAATAGTACTTTTAAGGCTCCGATGACATGTCGATGTTAAGATAAGTGTAATATTAATAACAAGAGATATATTTTACTTGAAACGAGATAATCCTACTATGTATATTATTATAATTAATGTGAAAGTTTGTAAGGATGGATGGACGGGTGGATGTCTGTTACTCTTTCACGCAAAAACGCATTTTGAGGAAATTTTGTATCCTATGCTAGTAGTTTTAGCTCTGGATTAAAAACGTAGGGTACTTTTTATCCCGGCAAAGTACAGAATTCCTGCGGGATACCCGATAGTATATTTGAGCAGGCGAAGCCGCGGGAAAACAGAGTGTTCATAAAAATCAATTGTAATAATATCGTAAGTTGTAATGTTTCAATACTTTAAATTTATATTAAACTGGATTAACGTTGATTTTGTCGCACTAGAATCGATATTTATTTTCGGTCATACTCCGTAATTTGTTGTAGGATTGTATCGATAAACACACATCATCTGTCCCGCCCCTACGCCCATAGATTTATAGATTCTGGGCCATTTCTTTCGAGTTACCATTTGGAGCGGTCATCCTTTGTCGGTTTTTTTTATTTACGTTAAGTTTATGATTTAATGTTATGTCTGCTATGTATGGGACCGTATTATCTCAACTTTACATACTTATAAATTCACAACGAATAAAATTACATCTGCGCTGAATTTATGAGTATTTTTGTATAGTTTATGGATTCGTCCTCGATTCGTTCTTGACTTTGTTCTTTGAACTAATCTTTATGGAAGTAGTGTTCCGGAATGATTGCAATTCAATAAAACACATCTTGCTTCTATTGTTAATGTTAAAGTTTGTGAGGATGGATGGATGTTTGTTACTCTTTCATGTAAAAACTACACAACGGATTTTGATGAAATTTGATATGGTAATTGGTAGTAGCTTAGGCTCTGGATTAAAATATAGGTTACATTTTATCCCGAAAAAGTACAGTGTTCCCGTGGGATACTGCGTCTGCGCGGGCGGAGCCGCGGGCAAAGCTAGTAGCTTGTGTATTCATTAAACATAGCTATGTTTTAAAGATTAAGTGCTAAATTCACCGACGCCTGTTGAAATTAATCGTTGATTAAAATACATATATCATGTTATCTCTCTCGTTCTTGAGAGAAGAGCTGATATCATGTCTTCTCTTGAGAAGATCTAGATTCTAGACAAACGATTTACACTTACAAGCGTTGGTGATAGTCCCAACTAAAGGTCTGATTTTATTTGTGTGTAATGTGTATGTCACCGTAAAATTGTAAAAACCCTTACATTGTAAAATTACTAACTAGATTGTAAAAATATATCGAGAGATAAGGTTCTGTAAAATCAATTACGGATAATTTGGGCATATGATCGACTGCTTATGTAAAGACGTTTAGGTAGAAAAATAATTGTTATACTCGAAAAGATTCTTTATATGGGGGAGTTTGAGTTGAGCGGAGATTCACCCATTATGAGATGATTTTTTAACCGACTTCCAAAAAAAGGAGGCGGTTATACGTTCGGCTGTATATATATATTTTTTTTTTGTATGTTAGACCACAATTTCGCCGTCTGTGGACCGATTTTCAAAATTTTTTTTTTGATGTAAAGGGTATAATCCCAACTTGGTCCCATTTAAAAAAAAGTGGTGACCTGATGATGGGATCCATGAGGAATCGAGGGAACTCCTCGAAATTTATATGGAAACATATGGTGATTTTAACTTTTTTTGAAGTAGTCCAAGCATATGCTACCAAAAAGTAAGATTTTGCTCCAAGGCATACCCTAGATCCAAAAGTACAGAAGAGAACTCCTGACTCCTTATAGATACATGTTTGGGGATTTCGACGTTGTTTAAAGAACTGCAAGCATATGCCACCATGTCAATTAGAGTACTCATCATCATCACCACCAACATCACACCATACATCATGACATATAAAAGATACTTCTCATAGTATTTTACACCAACACGGAGATTTTTGAACATTACTCTGCCGTTTATTTGCAAATTTTTTTTGTTGTTGTAAAGGGTGTAATTCGAAATTGGTCTTTTAGTCACTTAAGTGGGAACTTGATGATGGGATCCATGAGGAATCGAGGGAATTCCTCGAAATTTATATGGACACATATTATAGTGATTTAGACTTTTTCTGAAGTAATAATTAAGCATATGCTACCAAAAAATAAGATTTTGCACCAAAGTATACACTGGATCCAAAAGCACTGAATAGAACTCCTCAGTCTTTAAAGATACGCGTTTGGAAATTTCGGCATTGTTCAAAGAACTATAAGCATATGCCACTAACCTACTAGTAATCATCATCATCGTCTTATTTACAATACCTAATAGAATCTTAGCGCCTATACAATTATACATTCAATCGTTTATTTTAAACGTTCATAAGATTTATTAATAATAATTTAACAAAATATATCACTAAAAAGTGTGAAATTATTATTTTTAAATAAAAAATTAAACCGACTTCCAAAGTAAAAATACACAAAAAAGTATGAAATAAAACTTATTTTCTAAATAAGTCCCCTTTTAAATTCGGCTTAAATTTTAACTATTTCTCTACTCAATCTTCTTAATTTTGAAGTCGGTACCAGCAAATTTGAACGTGAGTTCTATATAATATAAAATATTGTTTGGGCTGGTATCGACTTCAAAATTAAGAAGATTGAGTAGAGCAATAGTTAAAATTAAAGCCGAATTTAAAAGGGGACTTATTTAGAAAATAAGTTTTATTTCATACTTTTTTGTGTATTTTTACTTTGGAAGTCGGTTTAATTTTTTATTTAATTTACTTTGACTTTTTAGTGTCATACAGTAATTTTTTTGCCTATATAATATGAGCAGTTGATCATATACCCAAAACATCCGTAGTTGATTTTATCAATCCATATATTACGAGTATAATGTTAATATATTTAATTTAATAATTTCAACGCTCCGCTGATTAATTTCGCCCAATCTCCTCACGAGTTCGTTATATCTGCATTAGGTAAATGTATAAATGCTCATACAAAATTTCGTGTGACTGATTTCAACGAACAACATTTGTCTACCAATCCGTATACTTTTGGACAAATAAAACTGTCGAGTAGTCGTTGCTACGAAATAATTTCAAGTACGACATCATAGGTGATAGGTCGAACTTACATAAATAGATCTAATCCGTGATTTATCCGCGGACTGATCCGGCGATTAATCCGGCGGTCGCGCCATCGATCGTCCGACCTCCGATCCGACTGGGACTCGTGATCCGATAAGGTCGGACTATTTGTTGTTCACTCCGCGGGACAGTAACAACTTGTTTCACTGTGACAGTATCATCATCATCACTATTATTGATGCGAAACTTTTGTACGAAAAAGTAATTTAAAATCCATGTAAGTTCTAACGCTAATACAGATATTTTGACTGGTTTATGTATACGAGTACTTAAATTATAGAATCAGACGTTACTTTGCGGAAATCCATAGCATACAATTTAATTAACAATGTTACATCTAGCAATAATTAATTAATAATTTAAGTTACGCGAAAAAAAACGAGGTATATTGCTGGATGAATATACATTATTTTATTAGATTCAATTATTTTGTAAACGAAGAATAAGTGCACACCAAGACTGTCTCACCAAGACTGTGGCATTGTGTCGCGTCTAGGTGTATATTGACGCATAGCCCTTCAAAAACTTAGGAATCTTAGACCATTTTAGTCAAGACTCAAGACCTAAGAGGCTAATCTATACTAATATAATAAATAGGAAAAGTTTTTTTTGTTTGCATTGAATAGGCTCCGAAACTACTGCACTAAATTTGGCACAAATGTAGAGTAGACCACGGGGAAGGCAACTACTTTATATCGCGGAAAAATGTACGATTTCTACGAAATTAACTTTTGCGCGCACGAAGTCGCGGGCAACATCTAGTAATTATATAAAACATAAAAATCTTGTATATCACAATTTTTCTCTGTTGCACAGTAAATCAGTATTCCACCTACTTCTGTGACATGAGCATAACAGCTTATATTGTACAAACAACGGGCACATTGTCAGTCGGTCTGTCACGTCGTAACTACGGAACAGACGAGGTCGGGTGCGCGAGTAGTGCAACGAGCCCGTCCATGCGAATTAAGCTTAAGTACACTGGACATGGCGTGGAGTCGCTATTGTGTTTTTATTTTATGAAGGAGGCTGGAAGTTGATACGTATAATGTTGGCTAGTTATAATAGAGTATGAGACGCATCGAATATTAGCCCATAGCGCTTCGTATGTAGTCTAACATCAGTTGGTACAATTTTTAATGGAGTATGACTTATAAAGAACGCCGTTAAAGTTTATTTATTTTTATTCTTATACCTAATACGCACTTAATTCAGTCATAAAAACAGTACCAGTCCGGGAATGCTGTCAGAAGTGAAGACAATAGCGCCCCGTCCTACCTCATACCAGTATACGTGTTACGTAGTACCTAACTATTTATTAATCTGTGTTCATACTGCATCGGTGTCGGTAACAGTACACTGTTACCGACACAGTGAGTTTAATGTTTTTTTGTCCCATCTAAAAAAATCCCAACATGCCTGAAGCAGTTTTCACTTTTCACTTGAAAATGAGAATAAATCGTCTAACCTCCTGAAATAATTCCAAACACACCGCACACAATTTGCGTGTAATAATAACCTTTGTGCATAGTAAAATGTTTCATGCAATTAGTTCGCTTAGATCTTTTAAACTACTCAACAGATTTTAATGCAGTTTTCAGCAATAGAGTGATTCAGGCGGAATTGCACGCTTTGTAAAATAAAATGTAGTATCGACTTCATTCATGCGGCTGTGCCGCCCACGGTCCGTCAGCGGCTGTCGGCGCTTCAGCTGCAACTGTCGTCTCCCGTCCCCAGCTCCTACTGTGTTCTCTGTAAATTATATTTTAAAACTACATTTATGGTAAAGTACTACCAGTAAACTGTGATGTAAAATATCCATACTAATATTATGGGCGGTATTCTTGGTCGATTCTTATCTCTAAGTTCGCCTTATAGACATGCTTAAGGTGACATTTCGATTCACAGTCGTAACTTAAGCATTGTCTTAAGTATTATTTCATACAATTAAGGCGGACTTATTCGAAAATTCTTAAGTCTTTTCTTAAGCAACGACCAAGAATTCCGGCCTATAAATGGGAAAGTGTGTGTCTGTTTGTCCGTCTTTCACGGCAAAACAACTGAACCGATTTAAATGAATTTTGCTACACAGATAGTCTAGAGCCTGAGAAAGGACATAGGCTATATTTTATCGCGGGGAAATGTACGGTTCCCGTGGGATACTTTATTTCCACTTTCACGTAAAAACTACTAAACCGATCATCATGAAATATGGCACAGATATAAAGTAGACCATGGGGAAGGACATAGTAAATTATCTAAATTCTAAGCTATCGCGTGACATTTGGCAGATGTAAACCATATCTAACGCCGAGACGTTTCACAGGTATAATTTCGTAGGTATATTAGCGTGGCGACGCGTCACATGCCAATATCATCTCATCATGTCCAAAGTTTCACTTCAGTATAATCCAGCTTTTCTCACCGGTGCTCCTTCAAAGTAAACCACACGATCGCAAATACCAGTGACTTTGGTCAAACACCAGTGACTTAGGTGAAGACGATGACGTCACATGATAATAGCTTTGTCCGGTCACCGGTGACAGAGGCAAGATTGCGGTGAAGACGTCTGCTGCCGACACCGGCTTACCCCGACTGTGCTCGCCTGTACCCGTAGTCCGTAACTCCGTACTGACGTGTGCACACGAGTGTACATACTACATAGTGCCACGAATCACGATGCACACGACTGTATTTAGTGACATTATAGTAGAGACTAGAGAGATACATACGTGAGGTCCAGGTGCTTTTATGATGTCCTGGTAGAAAATGTTTTTGTTGATTACAGAGGAATAAAATGTTACCTTATGAACAAAGACGTACAAAACGTCATGTATATGTATAGGCGTAACACGCAGAAAGATAATTATTGTTGTACTCGAAGAAAAAATCTTCCGTTATACGGGCGAGTTTGCTTTGAGCGGAGAGTCACCCATACATGAGACGACTTTTTTTTACTTTGAGTATTACAGTATTTATTTTTGTGCCTAAACATCTTTATATGAGCAGCAGAACATAATATACCCAAACTATCCGTAGTTGATTTTACCAAACCATAGCCATATTGACTAGGCATGTCGAGCCAAAAATATTTTTTCTGTCAAATATGCGCCATAAGGCTCATAGCCCATTCTTAGTTTGTCTGTAGGATTATGTTGCGCGATCGCAATATTTTTGTCGCGCTTCCAAAAAAACACATGATTAAAAAATATATATTTAATCATGTGCTTTCTGGAATTGATTTTCCAATACTAGTTTTAGTAAAGAGAAACTCGTCAATTTACAATAGTTTAAATATTCTGGCTGAAGCGTCACTAGCGTGGCTACGTGGCGGGTATTTTTGTCGCCGTCAATAAATAATGGACGGGTCAAAGTCTGAGAGCTAATGTGTGTTGATCTTATCCTGTTCGCCGGTGTACCTCCGCAACCCCTACCGTGTTTCCCGACTCGAAGTCGAAAGTCAAAACTCGATCAGAAGTTACAAAAAAAAAAACCGATCTATAGTCTAGCCCAGCCTGAAGATTACAGACTTGTCATACGAGTTTGCATGTAGATCCTGTAGCTGTTAGGGAAGCAATGTAATTGATTAGAAATTACATGTGTACTTTTAGTATGCAAATAAACAAGAAAGTTCTATGAATATAAATAATGCAATGCAATGCATATTTGATAAGGTATTATCAAGATGTGTTGACAATACAAACTTGGATTACTCATTAAAATGTTACTGCAGATTTATAAATATATTTTTTAAATTATTTTAAAAATAAAAATAACACAACTTTATAAAGCATTTTTAAAAAATATTTTCACTTTCGAGTTCCTATCGAGTTGCCGTAGTAACTGCCCCGTGTTTTAGTATACCAAGATGAATGTAGGATTACTAAAATATCTAGCGACTGTCCACAGGCAGGCGGCTGTCAGGTGACAGGCAAATATTCGATTAACTCCGCGTAATTAGAATATATTTAAACTAGAATACAACTTAAATACAACATCTAGACAAAGTTTGTATGTGTGTGTTCAGAGCCTAACTATACTAATACAAAACTAATATTCTATGCTTGCATTGTAACTTTATTTACGTATATAAATCCAATTAAATCTAAACGTAAAAAAATATTAAATTCGATCAAAATAATGTGTTATTGTTTTTCCTTTTTCATGGTTTATTACAAACAATAATTGGGATTTAAATTATTGGTAGGATTATATGCCGCTATTGTTTCTTCGTTTTCGTTAAGATTAAATTGAATTTGAACAAAGTATAGTGTGGTTTAATTTACTACTTAAACACAACTGACATTTGAATTTTCTATTGCATAGTTGGCCCATTTATAATAAAGAAGTAAGTTTAGAACGTTTTTTTATATGATGTAAGTAAATGTGTTAATTTTTTATTACTAATTTAGCAAACAATTTTGAAACTTATTTATATATTTTTATGTTTATGAAGTAGTTAATATTGCTGAATATTTAAATTAAACTAAATATTTCAAACGTAGGAACATTATTGTGATGTGGTCGATAGAGTTATTTTATTACCATCCTCAGCCAAGTAAGGACAAATCCTAACTATTTAGACTCAGATCACATGTCTTACTTTATTACCAACATGTCCATATATTCTTCCAAACAAGGCCTTATGTCAAGACAAGTGTGTGGGCGGCCTTATGCACTTGCAGCGCGTCTGTCAGTGGGCGACTTTATACACTTGTCACGTGCAGGGGCGTTTTTAGCTGCGAGCTTGTGGGCAACTTTCACTTGTCGCGGGTGCGGAGGCGGAGGCGTCTTTAACTGGGGGCACTGGAGTGATAGGAAGTTGCGGGCTCTCAGGGGCGTATTTAGCCGGGCTCTGCACTCGTCGGATGCTCATTGCAGGGGTCACAGTGCCGTCTTCAGATGTCTTCGTCGCGTTTCTGCTCTACTGCAGCCAGCCTAACGAGTCTTTTTGGCGTTCCCTTTAGTTACTTTTTTTTTCAATTTGTGTTTTTAACCCTCGATGAGAACAGAGGGGTGTTATAAATTTGACGTGTCTCATGTCTGTCTGAGTGTCGTGGTATCGTAGCCCCCAAACGGATAAACCGATTTTGATTTAGTTTTTTTCGAAAGCTGACATGATCGAAATCGTTCTAAACTATAATTCATCATCATCAGTTGATGCTGCTCACTGCTTGGCAATTCGCGGTTTACTTAAATTTATAATTCTTACGTTACCTTAGGTTACATACCTACTATTAAGTATTGTTATATATATAATATAACGTCCTTTGATATTCTAATTATGTACTGATAGTTAACTAGTTGTTAGTCACTATAAATTGTTATGTCGTATTTGGACTTTTAAGTAATCCGATGCAAATTACATAAAAGTAATGGATTGTTTTGCTTGTTACAGGTAACCTTGATTTTCTTGACGCAAAATCTCCGAGATAAAAGCCGACTCGACTGATTTGAACTTCGAAGTTATTTAATGTAAGTATAATTAACGTGTGTATTTTAAGAGTATTCGCTCTCGCAGGGTTTGGGTTCGAGCCGGTGGTAGTTATATATTTTTTATTTTTTTTCTTGTTTTTCATTGACGTTAAAAACACTTTAGTTTTCAGTTTGAATAAAAAAAGGTTTTAATTTCTTGAATCGCTACAAATATGTTATTCTCATTATAAAGTAAACCTAGGTAGGACATTATGTAAGAGGTACGATGAGACTGACATATTCACAAGTACAACTATGAACTAACACAACAAGCACAGCCCTTCGACTGCCATTTTCAGTTGATTCCATTGACAGCTATGACGATGACAGTTATTGATGACTACAAGTCGCCGTTAATGCGGGATTCACACGGGCGACTGAAGCCGCACGTCTTTGGCCGCACGGCGAAAATATACCGTCTAAGCAAAAATCAGAGCATTGAATACATAACTCTGCGCTAGTAAATTGACTTGAAAATCAAAGTGTCCAGTGTCAAGCTGTTAGTATATTATGACATTGTCATTTGACTCAACACTTATGTATGTTCGATTTTCAGCTCTATTGCAGCGCAGAGTTCTATTTTCAATGCTCTGAATTTTCCCTGGTCTTAAGGATTCTATATTATACAATATGGGGTTGTATAGAATCTTAATCTTAATGCTAATTTAGTCACTTTCGATCTCGCCGAATTTCCATTTAGATTTTAGACGGTCAAGTTTCGCCGTCTGGCAAAAGCTGTGCAGCTTTAGGCATCCGTGTAAATCCCGCATTACGTACGACATGAAAGCCGCCGATAGGTTTCGAGTTAAACGGGGTTATACTCCAATAGTACTACAAGTAACCCTTATAGGTTGGTGCTGGCCGTTCCTCTGTCTGTCGCCTTTGATACCTTCTATAATTATGAATATAAATAAATTGGTACAGCTATTTATTGCGGCGGGATTAGTTGTTTAATTAATAGCTAATAACTTAAAAGTCATAAAAACTTCAATCCAATTAAAGCCTTTCACAATAGAAATGTTACATTCGTTTACAACAAACAATAATTTCATTTAACCTTTAAGTTGTAGGTACAACATGTAATATAAAACATTAACTTGGCACGTTTAAATTACATGTAACAACTAGATGTACTGCCATGTTTATTTATATATCGTACAATCGAACATATACGGCGCTTAACGGCCACAAAAAACACGCGAGACGAAGGGAGGAATCCATCATTGTCCGCGAGAAAAAACGCGCGACGGCCAATCACCGAGCGACGTTTGAATAATTGTTCCGCGGGCGCGGGGCGGTGCGCGGACCAATCGCGTGCGCCCGCGCATCTCGGACCCTAATGATTAATGCCCGCCGCGGATATATTTACGAGCTCGTCCGACTTTGATTTGTCGGCCGTCGCCGAAGTTTTACGATCGCGTGTCGATAGCGGCCGGACTCGAACCCGCACAGCACGTAATACACCCCGTATAAATAGTTTTTGATTTATTGAGACGTGTCGTTCGCATGTGACGATCTACTTCAAAGGTAATCACGAAAGCTCAAAACCTGCATCATAATTTTTCATACACTTTTTCCTTACTCGTATGACGTATCTTTTTATGTTGACGATAAGAGCCCACAGACTACGAGTGGACTTATTAACTTACATGAATATCTACATAAATGCTCAATCACTAAACTTTACTTAAAACTAAATTAATTAACCACTTCTCCTATATAAAATAGATTTAATCAAAGACGTATCTACCGATTAATTGCTTAAAATCGATTACATTGATGTATTTTATGTGGTTACAATAAAGTGATGGGAGCCGTATGCATTAATTATCTAATCCCGCGGTCCGAGATAATGAGGGCTCGTCTCACATAAATCTGTCCCTGCTCCTGCGCTCGCGCCGGTAACGCACGACAGGGGCGCGCAACATTTTTCACATTCAACATAAAAAGGGTTCTACATTCTAACGTAAATATACTATATTCGCTTTGAGAATGTGAGAGTCATAGCTAATCAAATAAAAGGCAGAGCTGATTGACTGATGTGTCAACACACAGGCCAAACCCTTAAGGCTAGAAATTTGGAATTTTGCACACGTATATTTTATTTGATGAAAGCATCCACTAAGGATAGATTTTTCAAGATTTTCAACCCCCAAGGTGGTGAAATAGGGGATAAAATTTTGTATGAACTATTTTTATTCTTTGGACATAATATTTGCAGTAAATTTCGTATGAATTGAGTACGGAAAAATAATGTATTACGTATTTCAGCGTTTCCTAATTATATTCAATCCCTAAGAGAGTAGAATAGGGGTTGAAAGTTTAAATTATTATAAAGATATCGTTTAAACCCCAATTTCACATATTATGCTAGTCAGTGCAAAAGTCAAAATGGCTTGCTTACTTTGACTCATGAATGTGAACAAGCGTCACTGGTAAATTTTAATATTTGCAGTTAATTCTGAACCTAGTTTATTGTAGCATAGCTGAACCTAATTTATTATAGCTTTTATGAATAGTTGATTTTACTCTAGCCCTTATTCATATATTTACACCACGGATACGCTAAAGAGTAGAAGTATTTTAGTATTTACGACACTATTCGCCTACTGACCCGTTACGATATCACTTATATCAGGTGACACGGCGTCGGCACTAAAACCAAAAATAGTTGATTGATGCACGCATAAATTTTTTCAGACTCAGACTACTTCTACTGTTCGCCATATTCACGTTTACGAGCTAGTGGGCGATGACGAATGTGACACATTTTACGAACCGCTAATGAGTCGCATCAATTCTGTATTTTATTGTCACCATTTTCGCGATATTTTTATAACATCCCCATATTAATCCAGTCGAGAATTTGTTTTATGTATTTGATAGTCTGTGACCCTAGCAGAAACATTGACAGCGGCGTAACGTAATGTTATCGAATGAGAATTGTATGAAAATCTTTCAAAATCATTACGGCGCGGCGGCGCCCATACAAGTTTCATTCGATAACGTTACTTATTCCCGCTAGGCCCATTTCTGATGTTTGCACGTGGCGAGGGGTTCAGAATTTCACAAAAAGAAAACAATAGGTAAATGTGACAATTGTTTTTTTTTCTGCCAGAAATTCATCTAGTGTTACTGGAACTTTAAATAACACATGTTTTAAATTTTAAATCAAGGTCAGGTTGGGAAAGACCGGCATACTTCATTGAAAAATTTACTCAATTTAATAAAACAATATTTGGTATGTTCTAGACCGATCTTAAGTATTCCATGTGCTGAAACATATTAACAGTAACAATTTTGTGCTACATAAATTACAATATAATAGCACATCTTCCAAATACAAACCATTTTTTAAAATTCGGCCTGCAGGCGGTCTTCCCGTGCTATTGGAGGTAAGACCGTCTATTGACATTTAACACGTAACTTGGTATGTTATATGTATTTTATACCAACTTATATCTAAAAAGTGTATTTTACCTTCAAATATGCACTTTAACTGTAGGATAATAAAGTTAAAAGTCATATGAAATTCTTGTTTTCATATTTAATGGACCTTCAAAACCCAAATAAAAATGGCGGCAAATTTTTTCCCATCATAGAGTTGCCAGCGACATCTATGATTAAAAATTTTAACCAAAGTATGATACTGTTTTACCGACTGTCAATTCAAGCTGCATAGCTATTCATAAATATAAGTTATTGCGTGCAGACGGGCTTGCCTTGTAGACGGTCTTCCCCAACCTGACCCTACGTTTAAAATTAATGTCAATTTTGCGTATAATATAGGTACACATTACACACAAAATTGTCAAAGGAAGATGCTGGAATTGCAATACATACTTACCTATATATTCTGCTACATGTTTCCCACGACTTATGAACCTTGCATTTTGCTGCGATAAAAAGTGTCCCATGTGTTCCAGAGCTTAAACTACTACCACACTAAATTTCATCAATATCTGTTCAGTAGTTTTTGCTTAAAGGAGTAACAAATATCAGCACATCCATGTACTCGAACATACAAACTTTCTCATTTATAATATTAGTAAGAGTTACTTGGCACTTGTCGCACGGTTCCGTTAGGAGCAGGTTGCGCGGCTATCACACGCTGGAAGTCGTCAGTTTCAGATTTAATGAGGAATGCCATGTGTCCAGATAACTAGACACTGTATATATGTACCTAAGTAGGTAGGTAATGGATACACCTACGTCCTACATGATATAGGTGTGGGAAAGAACCGTTAAAGCTTAGCTTTCCCAGTAGCCATATTCATTTGAGTATTTTTTTTTCCTGCTAGGTACAATATCGACAAAGTTCCTTCTCGACCACTTTCTAAATACTATTCTTGCACTAGGACGCCTTAAAATATTTAAACACCAAGGAAGTGACCGCATCGACTGCAGACGTGGTTGACATCCGTATTTAGCCGCGAGCTCGTATTTACACGTGAGTATGTATGTATGCGCACGATTCAATGGCGCCGCTAATCGATTTTCACCTTATGCCTGGTCGAGCAGGAACTTGTTGGATAATGCAATATGTAAACAGAATGCTATTTACTAAAAAAGGTATTGACGAATAGCTTGAGTCATCTAACACTTTACCTAGAATGGATAGTGGGACTTGACTTATTGAAAATATATTATTCAGAATATCCATAGATTTAACAATAATAAGATTAATGTTGCCGAATAGAGATTCCTGGCCGTTTGTATTAGTCCGTTCTAAATGCCTCCACAGTCCAGCCAATTGTTTTGTTCAATACCAGAGTAAGTATTCACTATTTAGCACGTATTAGGAGAGAAAGGAATATTGACAGAACATTAAAATTATTTCGTCCACAAACTATTATATCGAAGTGGGCGCAAAAACACCACTAAGCTTGTAAGGTAGGGAAATTAACTCCCATTTAGGTATGGTATACACATCCGTCCTGGTAACTTTTTTCGACAAATTAGAAAAAAATTGCTCCAAATGACATTACTTTATTTACTACATCTACCAGTGGCGGGTAAAATAAAGAGGGTTTTTTAAATTCGTGACATCTGACAGCTTTTTGACACGACAAGGACCGTCGTGCTACCAAGCGCCGCCTGGTGACAGATAAAGAATCGACAATTTTTAATGACCGTTTTTGATACCACTTACGCCACCAGATGACGCTTTGTGTGAGTTGGGTGTATCCTAAATGGCAGAAAAAAATTCAAAACCGTCATTAGCGCCACAATCCTGAATCGCGCTATCGAAGTTTTCAAAGTTTGGCTCTATATTACAATACATAAAACAAGTTACAAAATCTGAAAGCTACTACATTGGGCTTCGGACTGACCTAGCGTACCACCCGCTCGGTCGAATATATCTCTAGGGCCTCCATTCTAACAACCTCAAACGTAATACAATCAAAAAAATACATTATTTATTTCTTACCTTTTATTCGATATGTTCAATACGTATAAGTATTATTTATATCAGACAATGACATGATTCATTGTATAAATCATCGAAAAATCTCAATCGAATCCCTCCCACACTTGATTTACTGTCTGTATTAACTATCTGTTTTAAATTACAAAATATCATTTGTGTTAGGGATCCGTGAGAGATTTACGACGACCCTCCTGAAGAACTTTTAATTATAGCCCACAGTGATGTATTTAAAAAACGACAGATGTTTTGTGAACGTCATAAAAATGTTGTCGATCCCTGACGGCGCTGTGCGTTGAAAAATATATGGTAGGATATCTTATTCTAGGTACTTCTTTTCTTCTAAAATATTCTAAAATATATCTCATACCAGTAGAGTCGTAATTAAATTTCGCATTTTTTTTGAAAAAAATCCGAAATTGTCCTATGGCGATTGAAAGGAAAGGTTCATTGAAGTTCTGGCTAAAATTTCACAGAAAATAATTTATCCGTCAATCAACATTAGCCTTAATTGATTGAATGGACTGACACTTGCGTCATTGTCAATAAAAAATAAAGAATAGAATGACCATAATAACATTCTTAAAAGGCAGGACATGCCCCATTCTTAATCCATGTCAAAACTATCGCTTTGTGTTTAGTGCGAACTTTCTAGGAGTAAACTGACGATTATGAACTAGGTTTAGTGTAGATAACGGTAACTAAACTGGTAAACACTTGACTAATTGAATTTATTCGACGTTCGGTCAATTTAAGGTTACTAGCGCAATTACAAGATACGACTTGAGCACAACACTGACCTGTAGTTTACGGCTAGAAACACCATAAATATCGAAACACTAGGATATTGATAATTACTTGTAAATTACAATAATGGCATGTTCTTTTATGTGGTTACTTGCCCTAATTTCATGTATATAAGAGTTGTACAAATAAAACTGAACCTCAATTCTCGTATTTAAAGTAGACTTTAATTTTACTTTGATTGTAGTATAAGTTGAGCGTCATGTTATAATCAACTGATTTTGTGAAGTTTAGACCAATCAAAACGTGTTTCACGTTGGTTTAACGTTTACGAGGGTACCATTAGGCACTAGTCAGTTTTAGCGTATCGGGACTTGATTGTAATTGTATTAGGCAGGTGTTATTTAGCAGAATTGACCCTCAGATTTTAAAAGGTCGTTTTTAATCAGTATTATATAATAAACTAAGCATAAAACAATTTACGAAGAACTTGATGATAGTTAACGGGGATAATATAAGGTAAAATTACGTACGAGAGAAAAATAATAAATGTACACAAGTTAATATCACAATATTATTACATAAGCAGACTGTAATGAAATAATCAAAATCATAAACAACTAAAGCGTGTTATCCTGTTGAGTGTCGCTTGCCGTGCCACGGCAAGTGACACCTATAGACGCAAGTGTCACTTGCCGTACCACGGCAAGCTCAAGGTCAATCTTCCCGCGTCGTATGATTTAAAGACTATATGGTATAAAGTCTCTGATTTTTTTTTATTATTTTGCTACAGACATTAAAGAAGGCATTGTAGCTTTTTGTTTTTGCCTGAATACGTTCGAATAAAAAAGAAAAAACTTCAAACTATGAGTAAAGAAATCTAATGACAAATGGCATCAGTTGTCATCTGCATTATTTGATATTTATGATAAAAATTATTTACATATTTCAAATTTTTTTGTATAAATAGTTATTTAAACATATATTTAACTAATTTAATACAAACTTAGGTATGTGTGTCGTAGTATTTCGCCATAATTTAGCTTCAAAAACCGAAACCAAAAATGTGAAATTATGTTTGATATTTTGCATGTTAAACGTTATATTTCTTGATATTTATTTAATAAAATGTGTAGTATGTTTATTCTAGTTTCGAAAAATATATAACATGCCAAGGTTTTACTAATGATTAATTAATAAAAATCGAAAAACAAACGCGGATGACGTTTGGCGTGGACAGCCATTCGACACGCAAGGGTTTTTTGTGTAAACATTGCGTTCACATCAAGATTACTTGTATTCATTCAGTATTTTTAAAATTCCAGTTTCGTAGTCATGTAGAGAATTTATTCTAGTTTTTAAATATATGTCATATGCACAGGTCTTAGCAGCAATTTATCAATATAATCTTAAAAATATAAAAAGCGGGAAACCCGCCGCACCCCTCGCCGCCCCCCGGCGACACGTAATCTGTTACAAAATTTTAAAGCGCGACACCTTAGAGGTTATGAAACAATGTTTTTATTGATCGTCATATAATCATAGTATTCAAGGATAATGAAAACATTTCAATCATAACATTTTATGATGAGCGAATTCCTGAGCACTCCCAAGATATTCTGATATTGTTGTAGTACCGTTTACTCTAGCTTTGTTATAAACAAAAGCTATTTAATTAACATTAGCACTAAATCTGAATGGCAATTACATCGCGCCATAAGATTTAAATATTATTGCCGCCTCCTATAGAGCTCGGCCTGTGAAATCATCCAAACATTTCCATATTCTAATCTGTTCGCGCAATAACTATCGGAGTATCGTTTAAACGGGATTGTCCTGGAGATTAGTGTTTTGTACTCGCCCTAGTATTTTCTTGTTTACAAGTATTTGAGTGTAACATAAATTTATAGTAAGCTTTTTGTTTATATTTTAGGACACACCATTACTTTTAATAGAATTACACGTTTGACGATTATTGCTAGAGTATTTACTATTACCACCATTACCTAAAATCTAAAGCGTTAACATAATCAATAAACCTTTGTGGTCCGTTTGGTATGTAAAATAAATATTACTATGATTTCGCTTAAATATAATTATTATGTAATGGCGACGCGTTACTAGCTAGCTGGGCCATCAATATGCCCCTAGCCCCCTACGCATGTGATGACACCGCATTAGAAACTTGAAAACAAGTCAATCTATAAATCAAAGCTGACTTAAATACAATCTTCTACTTAATACTTAATCTAAGCGGACTTGATAAAATCACTAGCTCTGACCCGCCGCTTCGTCCGCGTAAATGCAGTATCCCACGGGAACGCTGTATTTTTTGGGATAAAAAGTAGCCTATTTAATAATCTAGAGTTTCAACTACTACCATACAAAATTTCATCAAAATCCGTTCAGTAGTTTTTTCGTGAAAGAGGACCAAACATCCATCCATATATCCATCCATCCATCCTCACAAACTTGGACATTTATAATAGTGTGGGATTATTGTGGCAGGCCCCAAAGGGAGATCTCCGACCGAGTGAGGTGGTATGCCCGGTCAGCCCGAAGATCGCTTGTATGCATTATATAATGCTTGTATGTTCCGAACTACAATGTATGTCGTATATATTATAGTTCGGAACATCAGAAACTTCGATAGCGCGATTCAGGACTGTGCGCTGATTGGTCCGCCACAATAGTAGTTGGATGATATGTGACGAGTTGACGACTTACCATCGCTAAACGCACGACGAGGTCACGAGTTACGACTCACGGCTCACGGCCGGCCTCACGGCTCACGGCTGGCACAGTAAATCACAGTGATGGTGCCACTCGCTACAGCTGATCGCTGATATCACTCATTACTTCCCATGACCTTGTAACTTGTATACGCTGCGCACTGGTCCTGTACTGATGATGATGATTTTGTGTTTGTTACTTTGTCCGTCTTTGTGTGTTGTGTAAGTACTTTATGCACATGCACGAATCACGATGTATCTAAAATGTACGGCGAAAGAAAAATTTTATTCACTAATAACTTTCGTTAACTAACATAACAATCGACCTCTGTAAAAATTAAAATGTTGATTTATTTATTTTCAAATATTTCTGCAGAGGGTACTGGGTAATGCATTTTCAAATAATAATATTTTCTTATAATTGAATATTGCTAATAAAGTAAAACATCAATTTAATTTGATTTAATTTGTACTAAACTCTGATGTAGTATGACGACCTCTGTGGCTCAGTGGTTAGCTCGTCGGCGCTCAAGCCGGAGGTCGTAGGTTCGAATCCCACCAAGGAAAAAAAAAGTTTTTAATGTTCCTGGTTCATGGATGTGTATAAACTATGTAATAAAAATCTTAAATAAATATATTGTATAAAATTAATAAATAGACTTTCCGTTTCCGTTGTCTGGTCCCCGTAAGTCGTAACACAAGTTCTTTGGTTCTGTGGTTAGTAACCACGGGAACAGATTGACGTGGTGTGAAAGCGTCCATACTCCATAGTATATTATTATTATAATCACGCTTCATTGTTGACCAAAACAAAATCGTTAAAGTTATGGGTCACTGACCGCTTATAACTTTGTTTAAACTCTTAAATCCCCTATTTCACCTCCAGGCTCCAACTCTAAAGAAAGACTATCCTAGGAGAGACGAGCCATAATCATTACTTCGCACTAACGACCGTAATCGGGTAAGAAAGTTTATCTGGGTCAATAATACAGCGCTAACAGTAAACAAACGAACGTACCTGCAGAAAGTACTGCAATAAAATCAACACAATAGGGCATTAAGATTGAAAACGGCCACAGAGCAGTGCGCAGAGGCGACTCGGTTCGTACCTATCGCGAATTTGTCGACTCCGTAATCCCGGGGTGAGTTCGAGCCGTTTCCTTTATGGCAGTTCTCACTCAGCCCGATTGGTTGCGCTCGGAAATTGTCCATAATAAGTTACGACTAATGGCCGAATTGTGCAGTTTTCTTATCCTCAATTTCTTTGAAGATGACTTTAAATTTTGATGACCCTCCCGCTCTATTTGTGCCACTGCGTTATGTTGAAGGATGGCGGTTATTATCTTTTTACGACTACATTATTCCAAAATAACGCCTCGTTTACGGAAATTGAATATGAAATTGTTTATAAGATAGCCCTAATTTATAAGGAACAAAAGCCTTTTGCTGGAAAACAACGAGCTTGTCCGAAATGAATTCTTTGTTTTGAATATTTCATTTGATTAATTTTTGCGCAGATGACTTCATTCGTGCCATGTTAATATTTCGCTTCTGATACGCAAGCTTGCATTTAATTAACATTTAGTAATTAAATGTCCCTAGGCTAACATGATTATGATGTTTTGACATATGACATTTACAGAACTATTTAGTATGCACCATTCAAACATAACTACACCTTTTAATATATTGCATTGTCATAACTATCATAACTTTTATGTCCTACACAAATAAATTAAAAGTATGATAACTTCATCAGGCTTTGTCATCATACAATGTAATTTATCTCTTTTGGATGCTAATAATAATAAATATGTATATTTTGCAAATGCTATTTGCACAAGTTTCTTCATTTACTTAAAGGTTGTTGAAATACAAGAAGTATTTTTTTAAATTGTTCTATGTACTAATAGTTCTTGATAATCTTGGTTTATGACAATGTAGTCTGTAAATACAGCGATAGCTACAGCTAGTGATAAGTGAGTATACAATTAGTCGCTTCTACTCGTTACTCGGTGTCGGACGCGGGCGGGCGGCGTTTATGGCAGATTTCACTCAGCGCGATTGGGTGGCTACCGGCTAGTGCGATGCCGTGTTAGCGCTTACGTCGATGACTTACTGATTGTGTGTTATGGCCTTAAACAATTACCAAGCGAATATTTTCTAATCTATACTTAATCTATCTAAACTTATATAATAAAAAGAAATGGTTGGTTTGTTTCTTTGCATGGAATAGGCTTCGAAACTGTTGGACGGATTTAATGAAATTTGGCTCAAATAGTGCATCTATTTGAGCCAAATTTCATTAAATCCGGTGCACGGGGAAGGAAATTGGCGATTTCCGCGAAATTTCTATTTCCAGGTCCTATTATATTATTATGTAAGTATTGTAAAAAGCCTTTAAACTAAGCTGGAGAGGTAATAAAAAGAAAAATATTGTCGCAAGAAATTTTCCCTTCGCCTAAAAGTTGTCAAAGATTATGGCGTAAAGAGAGGATAGTTAAATCTTTTAGAGGGCTGATTATAAAGTAATATCCGCAGCTTAGAACCCGCACCTGAGTATTAAACACCCCACTTCGCCGTCGTCGAAATATTACAAGTGTTTTAATCGAGTATACAATGCACAGGGCGCCCTCCTTATTGCTCCATATCATTAGCCTAAAATTAACATTACAGAAATATACACGCCAAATATACGTTCACACGGACCTTATCGGAGCGGCATAAAGTTCAGAATGTCTCGACCGACCGCAGTTGCAAGTTGGAAGTTCACTTTCCACAAACAAACATTCCACGTTCTTATTTCAACGTCGTAGGGTTCTTTTTGGCATTCGTCGCGCGAGTCCCGTTTCGTTGGGGATGGCCTGTAATGCGACAGTTTGTAAGCATGAGCTTCTGGGGGTGCCGGGGGGTGCCGGGGGGTCGGAGGTCGTAAAGAAATACGGTACAAGTTGTTTCGAGTACCTGCAGGACGCAGGATGTTTCGCTAAGGGTCAGGCCATACTAGCGAAGAGTCAAAGCGGAGCGAAATTCTGAAAACGTAACTCAGCACTTATAATATACTTATAATATGTCAACTACGTAAGAATATTTCTTTTGAGATATAAAATAAACGTTGGTCGTGCAGACGCGCGAATACTCGCGAATGCGCGCGGTTTCTCGGTTTGTACGACTTGTGGAAATATGGTGGCAAGCCCCAAAGGGCCGGGCCACACGGCGCGGCGCCGCACCGCACCGCAATACTCCGCACCGCACTGGCGGCCACACGATCAATGCGGCGTCGCCCTGTGTGCACCCCTCCCCGCCTCATCTGTCTCGCCCCGCCTCGCGCCGCTGTCCGGTGCGCCTGCGGTGCGGCGCCGGAGCGGCGCCGGACGCGTCGTGTGGCATACCATACATTTTTATATGTAAAAGACCCGTTGCGATACCGCTCAGGCGCCGCGCCGCAGCCGTACCGCACCGTGTGGCCTGGCCCAAAGGGAGATCTCCGACCGAGCGAAGTGCTATGCTCGGTCAGGCCGAAGCCCCTGTAGTGGCTTTCAGATGTTCTATATATATCGGCGATCTTAGAAAACTTCGATAGCGCGATTCAGGACTGTGCGCTGATTGGTCCGCCACATCACTCCCCTCTTCTTCTCCCCTCGTCTTCTGCTTGAGTCGCCAGTGCCAGAGAGTTCCAGTGAGACGGAACAGTGTTGCTGCTGCACGGGTTCTTAAAACTTCAATGGCGCGATTCAGGACTGTGCGCTGATTGGTCCGCCACAACTTATTTTTGTGTGTAGCTGTAGACCATTGTTTCTTAAAAGTATATAATATATGGGGGTCGCAGTCCATCTATGGAATAACATATTAAATTACTAACATAACCAAGTCTCGTAATCGCTACGCTACGAACGTGCGCTAGCGGGCGGTGTCCGAAACTGACTGTAGTGAGAAGTGAGTGAAGTAAATGGTCCAAAAAATTTTGATATTTTTTTGTATTAATGGGTATTTGAATTTGTGCTTGATTTTCTAGGGTTCCGTGGACTGAAAAAGGTTAAGAAACGCTGCTGTAGACTATAGGGTGCTATAGTAAAAAGTTTAAGAATTTCGCTCCGGTAGTATGGAATGACCCTTACTTCGGCCCTCGCGTGTTTATTTTTTAATTTGACGACAAAGGACATCTCGGTTGGCAATTCTGAAGGGTATGGCGTGTGTTTGATAAAACTTGTATTCAACTCTATTGAACTACGTATGTACTTTTATTTAATTCAAAATTATAAGGTTCCCTAAAGAAAAACTTACCTTGAAACTTCTTTTTAGGGTTCCGATTCCAAAGGGTAAAGGACCCTATTACTGAGACTTCGCTGTCTGTCCGTCCGTCTATGTGTCACCAGGCTGTATCTCAAGAACCGCGATAGCTAGACAGTTGAAAATTTTCACAAATTAGGTTTTCCTGTTACCACTATAACAAAAATTACTGAAAACAAAATAAAATATATATTAAACGAGGGCATACGAGAAACGTGATTTTTTTTTGCCGTTTTGTACGGAACTCTTTGTGCGCGAGTCTGACTCGCACTTGGCCAGTTTTTTTAATTATATTGAAATGGTCAAATAAATTAACTTAAGTAAGCTTTAATATCAGATGGTAAGTCTTGAGTGCCGAAGAGAGTTCTCTTTGATAGGGAAGCCCTAGCCCGTATGTAGGTAAAGATTTGGATGAGGGTCTTCAAAAGGTAAGTGAAGCCGATAGGAATGGAGTTATGGGAACCCCACGCCATCTAAGTCTCCAAAATCAGGAAAATAGGTTCGAAGAACAAAGCAATAGTTCTACATTAATGAAGAAAATAATAGATCCGAACTAAATTGTAAAGCGAATGAAAAGACGAAACAAGATCAATAAAAATGAAGAATTAGCAATAAGAGCTGATATTATCGAACATTTGATACGATTACATCAAGTCTCATTTGTTTCAAACGGAACGGTAACTTAATAACTCCTCTAATTAGCCCCAGCATTTTAAAATCGGGCCCCGTCTTTGAAAAACGTCCACGACTTTACACGATTATAGAGGAGGAGAGGGGGGGCTAACAAATGTACCCCCGACACAAAAATCGGTCCGATTTTTAATTAGCCGGATTCGCACGTGATCGGAATGGATCGGTCGTCCGCATTAGACGGCAAACGAAGTTACAGGACTTGGCGCCCAATCAGCTCGTGCCTAATGAGACGGTTCTTTATGTGTTTACTTTGACAACTGTCTCCGAGTACCTTGGCAGTAAATTGATTGGAAATATTAGGAGATGAGAGCTGGAGAAGTATTCACGAGTAGCTGAGAAAGAGACACGTAGGTACGTGTGTTATACGTACATGCTCCTATCACTAGAATTGTATAAAGGAAGAAAGAAAAAACAGGATAAGGGAAAGAATAAGTATGTAAATAACTTTAATTTAAGTGTATAAAAATAACAAATCAAACGAACATTGTTTGAAGAAGTTCTGAATTTGTGTATTCTGCATGTCCTACACAAAAAGGAAAACAAATCATCAATAATAACACTTACTTTAAGTTACTTATATTAAAAAAGAACGGATGACCGATGTAAGTTTAATAAAAGAAAAAAAAACATAATTCCAACGACACATGACATTAAATATTTTCCTGTTTCGGGGGAAATATTAATTAAGTGATGATTTCACAATCGAAATATTTATTTCTAAGCTCTCAAATATGCAATTGAAGTTTTATTGTGATTTATTTCTAATCACGATTCTTATTACTGTTTATATTGCGATGATTATTACTCAGTAATCATCATAAAGTTAGCCAACATGAACTTACCGAATACCAGTGGCCTCAGTCCTGGGGTTCCTATAACTCCATTCTTATATGTAAATGTCGTAAATGGCTTCAATAACCATTTACATTTTGAAGACCTTCATCCAAAGCCCTACATATTATACAATAGGCTAGGGCTTCCCTGTGAAGGAGAACCAACCTTCGCTTTAAAAGCTTCTTAAACGACAGGCTGATGCTGTCTCTGCATGAGAAGAGCAGTAGAGAACCTAGAAGCATTTGAGTTGGTAGTTAATGTGTATTGTAGAAATTATGTTACGCCTGACATTCCTTCGTAATTTTCTAAAACGTAACAAAAGCAAGAAATGTTCATCCAGCGAGTTCGCAAAATAAATATAACTTCGCTAATGTAGGGTTCAAAACGGAGCCAGTAAACACGTATGGGGGGTTTTTTCTCAAAGTACTTAGTAATTTTTAGCGAGAGTCGCTCGCAGACCTCTGTCCGGGCTCAAAGGCTGTCCGGCCGTCACTCACCCCTCGCCCCCCTTTGGTAAACTCGCCCCCCCGGTAGCCCCCCGCAGTAAATAGCTAAAAATAAACCGCTCGGCGTATGCAAGCGTTTCTTTGCGAACAGTTGCTTTGAGGCGATTTTAATTCGCTTATTTCGCTGGCGGGAAATTGCTAGTGTGTTCTCGAATTAAGGGTTATAGTATGTTGATGGGAGGTAGCGTTTGGACGACTTTGTTGTTAGTTAAAGACTGTCAGAAAAGTTGTGGTTTATACAATGAAGTTGCATAAATTCTGTGAACAATCAACTTTACAGTACCATCTTTTAGCGTCTTTGGATATATGAGAGTCGTCACATAGAATTATCAAGCGCAACACCACGATACTTAACAATTATTTACACTACATTTTCTAGTTTGTAGGTTGTCGTACTAAGTTGTCCAACTTTCACAACACAGCCAAAGAGAACTTTATGGGCATTTTCCAAAAAAAGTGTACCCCTGGTTTTTAGGCTGTCGCACGTCTTTGAACATTAATTACAACAATATGGATAAACTATATAGGTTAATTTTTTCAAAAGATGAATAAGATATAATAAACATTTACACAAATACGCGATAGTAGTGCTAAGTTCTCTCAATAATTAATTATTAATATTTTAATTTCACGGGAGAGCTGTTTTTGGCCTGTCCCACAGCATGTTGCTTCAATAAAAATGGAAATCACTAAAAATATTCTGTAGAAGCACGCGTTAAAGTTTAAATGTTCGTAAAAAATAGTTTATTTTCTTCTTAGTAAATATAATATATCTTAAAAATAACTTAATTTACTGCCCAAAAATACAATCTTTAAAAATATTCGAAATTCGAGACCCGCCTGACACGTAAGTTTGGTGACGGTTTTTTCCTATCTAAAATTATACCAAAATACTTAATAGTTTGCTTATTGGCAAAACATAAAACCGAAAAATACAAGCCGCCATTTAAAATTTGCTAGTTGGCCTGAAACGCTCTGAGGAGAGGGTGTTTTTGTGGTGACGACGAACGGTTCGTTTTTTTTTGTCAGGTAAGAGATGCTTTTACGTAATAAATAACATATCTTTTGTGTTGCAACCGTTTTCTAATTAATCAAATGTTATTCAGCACAGTGTTTACACTTAATTACTTTTGACTAGTTAACTAAATGTATCCAAGATACTGTTTTAACAAAACATTGGCCGAAAAAGTGACGTCAGTTTGATGACATTTTGTCTCGTCACATATAGGCGTGACTATGAAAGTCACCAAACTGACGCATAAAGCTAGGGCTACATATGCACATTAAATTAATAGTATGGAAATGTAAATATAAAATTTATTTATATATACATAATATATTATTAATTAAAACATAATATTATTATAACAAATATTAAATATATAATACATATACCTATGTAGCCTATACATATATATATATATATATATGTATACCTATAGTTCATTGTTCATTAGTAAGTACGTTTTATATTTTCAGATTTATTTTTAAAACAAAATATAGATTACACTATGCCACTAAGTGGCGCCGAAAGAAATCGACGATATAAGGAGAAGTTGAAAAAAGAACGACCAGAAGAATTTGAAAGACAAAGACGGAAAAATTTAGAAAAAGTTAAGTCAAAGAAGAACAAAATTTTTGATTTAACGCCTGAAGAGGCCGAAAAAAGGAGAGAAAAATGGAGAAATGATAAAAAAAAAGTAGAATTAAACAAAAAAGAAACAAAGAGCGTATGAAAAATGACAATTCTATACTTGGGCCTAGTACAACACTACAAGAAAATAACTTACAGGTTTTTTCTGACAGCAACAAAAAGCTGCAAAAGCGTTGTAAAATATGGAAAATGAAATGCAAAACTAGGGACAAGAATATCGAAATAATGAAACTGAATATTCAAGTTTATCGTAAGCGGTACAAAAGGTATAAAATTAGAACTGAAAAAGAGATTGCTGAACTAAAGCTGCAGATATTAAAATTACAAGCAAGAGGTGAAGTACTTGAAAATACCCTGAAAACTACATATCAAAAATGTTTGAGTGTCAAAGAAAAGAAAACCTTGAAGCAATTGGTAGCTAATTCAAAAAACAAGAGTATGGTGTCTTCAATACTTGGACTGAAAGGAATGCAGCTACATCAGGTGATTACAAGCCAAATAAATGAATCGTGTTCTATAAAATATAGAGACCTCAGCTGCTTCTGCGGTGATCTGAGGGGGGGGGGGGTGTTCTTGTTTTTCTCCAAAAAAACATTCTTTGGTCTCTAGTCCTGGCAATGTCGAATTGAACGAAATCGTCCCTTCTACTTCAGCCAATGCCGACTTGAATAAAATCGTCCCTTCTACTTTAGCTAAAAGCGACTTGAACGAAATCTTTCCTTCTACTTCAGCCAACGTCGACTTGAATGAAATCGTCCCATCGAATTCGAGCAAAAATGATACCAGTAAAGAATTTTTCAGTTATGTCGTCGATCCGAAGAGAACTAAACTTATACACAGAAATAAATCTAAGCCTACTATAAAAACAATTATCGAACCTGAAAAGACTGAGAAACAAAAATTTGTTATAATCGACAATGTGAGACTTACAGACTTGGAATCAGCAAGAAATCTATCTTCTGTAAAACGAGGTGTTTCCCAAATCCAATGGAAATATATCTGCCGTCCTATACTAAAAGGCGGCTAAATGACAAAAAGAGTTTTTCATAAGACATTCATGAAAACATTAACAATTGTTTATACAAAATCACTAGCATCAATTTCAAAATAATCCCACGTTTTTTAGCTCTACCTCAAAAACTCTTTTTGTCATTAGCCGCCTTTTAGTATAGGACGGCAGAATTATTATAAACGCCTACTAGTTCATATAGGTACTTAAAGTATTTTTAGTTTTGCGTGTTTTTAAAAAAAAATGTCTATAAACGTTCATCAAGAAATAAATAAATAAAAATGTTAAATTACTTCGACTTTTAATACTATGTGTAACCTCAGCTTTACTTTGTAAACCTTGATTGTCGCACTTAGCGAAGAGCATAAAAACATAATTATAGACATATTTCTTAAAGTATTTTGATAAAAAATACATAAAAATATTCAAATTAGTTAAACTTTGACCATATTTATTAAATGAACTTCAAATATACGGGCTGTTTTTAGAGATAATAGAAAAATAAAGTTTGTTTTGGCACGACTTGTCACCAAATCGAACTTGAAATGTCTCGTGTTATAATGTGTTCCAATTATAAACATTACTCTTAGTATTTTCTAATAGCTTGTTTTGTCTGTCAACGATTAAAAGATAACAACTGGTAAACAAACAAAATTTGAAACCATTAAAGCATTTTTAAAAAGTCTCCAAACTGACCATTAAATCACTACCTCAGTCACTATTTTAACATTTTTTGATAAAAAGCAATAATCTTTTACTGTACTTTATATATTTTCTTATTCTTAAGACTATTAAGAATTTATAGAAACCATAAAATTAATTTAAAACTACACTTCAAAAAAAATCTCGGTTTTTGAACAGGGTACACTTTTTTGTAAAAATGCCCTTATGTAGTATTTACTTAATAAAGGGCAGTATAATATTATAAAGTACATTATTCAGCAGTGGCGTGAGGTTCCTAAAACTCCTTTTCCATCAGATTAACTTACCACTTACCTTTTGAAGACCCATAAGGGTCTTCAATCAACTTGGATAACCAAATCCCCACCTTATTACACAGGCTAGGGCTTAAGGAGAACAAGCCTTCGTATCTGTTGCTCAGCAACAATTGAAAGATTTGAATCAATTGTATTGTTACGAAAAAATACACACAGAAATAATATTTATATGTTCACGACAATAGTAGTAGAAAGGCACTAGTAATTACAAATCTCTACTAATATTAAGAGCAAAGCAGATTTGTTTGTTTGCATTGGATAGGCTCCGAAACTACGGGATCTGTTTTGATTAAATTTGGCACAATAGACCACGGTAAAGGATAAAGGCTACTTATTACCGCGGTAAATTTATGGTTTCCTTGAAATTAACTTTTGCGCGTATAAGGTCACGGGCAATATCTAGTATTCAATGAAAGAATGAAGGTATTTAATTTGTGAAATCTGACAGATTTTTGACACGACAAGGACCGTCGGGCTACCAAGCGCCGCCTGCATTGCTATTATCTAAGATCATTTTCATATCAACAGCTGAATCCATGGTGAGGTGTTGAAAGTATACGAGTTTGACACCTCACCGCGGATTTAGCTGTCGAGATATGAAAATGTTCTTAGAGAATAGCACTGCTAGTCACAGAAAACGGGTCTGCACCCTAACGGCAGAAAAAATATCAAACACCCTCATTGAAGGTAAATCGTGGGATAGCCAGAAACTGCACACCTCTACTCATAGTAAATCGCTACCGCCCATGTCCTTGGCACGCCTCAGCGGAGGTCTGTTCTCGTCAGCTCAGCGATTGTAAAGGTGCGATGTGATTCCGCGGTGTGTGCCCCGCTTAAAAATATAATTCCATACACGCTGATGTAGGCGGAATTAACGGACGTCAAGCGAATAAAGGAATTTTGTTTGCGTCTAAAACGGTTTCAAGTACCAGGGCCACAGGAAATATGGGAGCTGCCTTCATATAGCACGACGAAGTTCTCTTGTTAATCGTAGCTATGAAGCATTCGACATAATATTGTAGCGTATTTTGTTTTAGATTATACTACTAATATGTAATGTTATTATTATTATAAATGTGAAAGTTTGTGAGCATGGATAGATGGTTAAATACATCATGTATGGGATTATGGATGGATGGATGTTTGTTAGTCTTTCACGCAATAACTATTGAACGCATTTTGATGACATTTGGCATGGTAGTAGTTTAAGCTCTGGACCCCGGGTTAACATAATGGCTACTTTTTATCCCGAAAAAGTTTAGTTGTTCCCGTGGAATACTGTATTTACGCGGGCGGAGCTGCCTGCAAAAGCTAGTCTTGTAATAAGTGAAGAAGATCAAGAAAAAAGATATAGAATAGGTAAAAAACTAGCAATATTAAATGGTGACTGGTTAGTGGTCACTCAGCTAACGCCACACACAAAATAGCCAAGTACGTAGTTGTAGAACGTAGCTGTACCTACGTAAATACTTGCAAGTCTTACTTTCACTTAAAGTGTCTGACAGCTTGGACTTAACCTGTTTACTACTAAATAGCATTAATTTCTTATAAGCGATAAGTTAATACTGTTATTAATATATCGGGAGGTCGCGGGGGGTCGCGGGGGTGCAGGGAGGGGGGTCTGATCGCGGAAACGTGCGCCACAGACTAATGACATGTAACGGCCTGTCATACGTCAACGTCCCGCGCCCATCACTCACTCACCGGTCTCAGGGACAGGCCGCCCGCAGACGAAATAAACACCTATCACGGTGGAGTTGAGTGTATAATTGCGTACAGCAAATGCAGTCGGAACTCGGTCCGGCCGAGACGACCAGTTGGGCATGACCTCCCCCGCCCCGCAAATCCAGAAGTAGACAGACGATCGAGCGGTTCTTGTTGAAGCTCGAGGGATCCTCGTTGCTGGTCGTATAGAACGTATGTCATGGCATATTATCAGTCTCTTAATTGAAGATAATAAGGCCCGACATGTGTCACTGTCGCGTTTTTATGGGGGATGGAGGTGGGGTTTCCCCCACTAAGTCCAGCTATTAATACCCGTCAATATACAGGAATGTAGAACTGGAGTCGAAAGGGGCCGTTAAAAAAGTATTTTGACGCATAAAGTTTAATTAGTTTTAAATCGGCTGTTTAGTATGCGGTTCTGAAAGGACATTAACGTGAAGTTTGAGATAAAGGATTTTAAAAGCCTTTTTATTTGCTTTAATTTCGAATGTCACTAACTCACTACCTAATCTTTTATCGTTTTTATCACTGTTCATTTTCGATGAAATAAACATAAACTAATTCATTTGAATTTTTAAGATTTGCCGACCATAATGGAAGGGCTCCGAGCCGAGGTCCAGCCCTAGTATAAGCTATATAGCCCTATTGTCTTTGGCAGACACTTGGTAATAACTCAATAAGTTTCAGTTAACATTGGCATGCCATTAAGTTTCATATTTGTAACTATAATATAAAGAAACTAGATGTTGAACAAAAAGAAATCTCGTAGTAACCGTACATTTTGCCGCTATAAAAATTACCCTATGTCCTTCCCCGTGATCTAATCTATATCTGTACCAAATTTTATCAAAATCGGTCCAGTAGTTTCGGAGCCTATTTAATGCAAACAAACAAACTTTTCCTCTTTGTTATATTAGTATAGATATAGATAAATTCCTGCCCATCGACTTATGTAACGACGCCTTAACACTTTATCCCTATGTCCACTGGTGTATTAGATATATCTGATGATGATGTTAGTTATGTATGAATTACCGTACCGTTACCGGCTGAGGCGGGCGCGGGATGCTAGATAGAACTTTATAAATCGGTATTGTTCTGAGATCGTATTGCCGCTCACCTGCATTCGTGGGGCAATATCAATCCATCTGCCGCGGGCGGGGGGTCACGGGGGGGTTGGGGGTCAAGGGGTTGGGGGGTCCTGACGTCTTTGAGGGATATTTAAGGCCACGTCACACGGAAACGCCTTTGAGCTAGATTGTTCTGTTGTAATTTTTTAACAACTTTTCAGTGAAGTTTTACTCGTAGCATGTAAAAAGCCAGTGCTTCAACTGTCCCATTCTGAAGCAAATCTATTTTTTCTCAATGGTGAAAAGTGCACAAGTCACAACCCAAAAAGTTCCTTAGATATTGCGTAAGAAAAATCGATTTCTTGCTTTATAACGGCCCTGAATTAATTTACGTAGATCAGAATTATTGTCCACTATTTGATCAGTCAAAACGAACTTCATCGTTGACATAAACTTCGCAGACCAAATCACAGAAGCTGGTCTGTTCAGCGTAATAACAGAACAGCTGTCACTAGACATTTTAAACTTATATATATTTGTCCAAGTGAGTTCGTTTAGTGTGGATGACGTGACGAGTCCGCGACGTCTCACCTGACCCCCGAGACCCCCTGGACCTAGGGTTGTCAACCGCAATCTAAACACTAAAGGAGAGTATTGTACGTGCTCTATAATCTATGACACTTATAGGAGGACGCTATAATCAAAAGTTAAAAACTATAACTACGGAAATTATTACAATTCTATTAACATTTGACACCTCATTTATTAAGGATCTCTAGCTTAGGTGCTAAGATGGAACAAACATACATATACATAGACTGCTAAAATTATTACCCTTCGTTTTGGCTTTGCTGTAGTCGGGTAAATATACTCTTTATGCAATGTTTGCTATACTAGGAAGAGAGAAATAAAGCTTCTTTGAATTTGATTAAAATGAGCTCCTGGGGGGCAATTCTGCTAAATAAAACCTGCATTAATACAATTACAATCAAGTCCCGACATGCTTACACTCTCAAAAGGTGTTTTTATGAACGTTAAACCAACGTGAAACGCGCTCTGATTGGTCGAAACGGCATAAAATCCGTTCACGGTAACATGACGCTACACTTTCAATCCAAACAAAGTGAAGTTGACTGTTTAAATTATTTACTTAAAATACGAGAATTGAGGTTCTGGTCTATGTAATCTAAATTAGATTACAATTCTTTTAAAAACAAATAATTTTACGTGTAACATATAATAATAATAACTCCCCACCGATTTCGGTGACGGTGGCCAGTTTCATTGAAACTAAGCCTGTTACGAAGGAGTAATTTTATAGTACCCAAGTGTGTGCACAGTACACGAAAGCACTCTCTTCCTGTACTCTCATAATCCAGTGGGACGGATAACCGACACGACTGGCGAGAGATCAGGCGCGACTTTTTACATTCCTCATCTTGCATCATAGATCATATTATTAGACAATCAGATGATGAGCCTGCATTGTCCTAACCAAACTTGCGGTAATCGAACCCACGACCTCCGAGTCGCGAGCCAGCGTATACTAAGTATCAAAAGTCCGTACTCTTTACGTATTTTGAAATCAGATGTTACTATATTTATTCTAATAAAAGTCGGCAACCCTACCTGGACCCCCTCTCCGGGTGGGTGACCCCCGCGGTGGGGGGGCGGGGTCCGGCCGGCGGGTGGACGTCCGACTTGACGTCTTTGAGGGTATTTAATTTTGTGCAAATGACACGAGTCCTCTGCAGACGGATTCTTTGTTGGAAAACAAACATGCCGCCTTCGAGCGTTGATATTTTATTTTTTAAACGGAGAATAAATTTCTAATGAGACAATAAAAAAGCTAAACCTAGTAGCTAGTAGTTTCACTCTTGTATTTTGACAGCATTTTGCATTTCAAAGTGTAGTTAAAGAGTGAAAAGTTATTATATAAAGTTATTATTTAACAAATCACAATGAACATATTAATTTTCAATAAGTATTTTTTTTTCTGATATTCATAATTTTGTATTTATTTCTTGCAATCATTTTTTACAAACTTTTAAACTCAGTATATTTCAATTCAGTTTTGTAATTGTATTAACTTATTTAATATTGGTAAAATTTCTTAACTTCCTAATGTAGCAATATCTCTAAGTACTGAATTTAAATAAAATAATTTCATAGTAAAATATTATCAGCATGTAAATACAAAGTTACTGAATACAACGTTCTTTGAGCGCGACTTCGATGTCCGCCCCCCTTATTATCCGGGTGGGGTCACTGTCCCCCCGTCACGATGTCCCCCTGTGTCACGTCACTGTCCACCGTCACGCCGCGTCTCGAGCGCGACACGCTCAAACTTGAAGGATTTGAATATATTTTGTACATTTGCGAATATCGTCCTCGTTTAAAATATATCGTTTGTTTTTTAAATTTTTGAATTTGGTTTGAAACTGCATTAAATTAGGGATTCATTTAGTTTTATTTATTCTTATTTCGTACTTTTAACAACCGAAAAATACGAAAATGTTGTTTATAATTTTACATAGTACTGTAGATGAAGTTTATTTTTGACTGATAATGATTGGTGACTGACGAATATAATGATGATTGGAAGGTTTTCTTCGGGGATTGTAATGACCAAGAAAATAATTTATTTGACTTTTTGTTTCGTCCAAGACAAATTTACGAAATGGCGGTCAAGAAAATACACCAGGCGCACATAAAATCTTTATACCTTTCGTAGGATCTGTTGATGGAGAAAGAAGTGATAAAATTTTCAATCACGTAAGTCGAACAATTTCAATCAGTTTCATGCTTAAATTATGATTTTTCTTAATCAAATACATATTTGACTGCTAACAAGCAATTTGTAAACTTATGAGAAGGGTGACCAGGGCCGGGTACAAAATTACAAATGAATCGGTCCAGCCATTTGCTAATCTTAGCCAAATGTCACTTTGACATTTAAAGTTGTGACGTGTGTCACAGTACCTTGCCGCCGTCTTAGTGCTCGGTGCAATATCAATCCATCTGGTGGGTGGCACCCCCCGCGTCAGTCTTAAATGAGTGTCACGGGTGCACTCAGCCGCGGACGAACCCGCTATTGCCTCGTTATTTGTTATTGTATGGCTCTTTATGTTTATTACGTACTCAATTTTAACATTCTCCACGAATCACCCGAACTACTTACGGGCTCCGGCTGCCGGCTACGTCTTTGTGCTTTTACTTAGATTGTTCAGGTGTATTCTTCGACCATTACCTTGATAAAAGATTGACGCTGGCCGTCTGGCAGATGTGGAACATCGATATTGCGTATTCTTCTTTAATTTAAGGGCAGGGCCCTTGTCGGTGGAGTTTCCTTCACTTTTCCCCATCCTCCACTAGTATTTTCAGCTATCTCTCTCTAGTATATTCTCTACAAATTGACTTAAACAGTTTTTCCTTGGCCCTCTTTCCTTCTATATTTCCTTCTAATCATATTTTCCTCATGAATTTGTCATGTCTTATAAGATGCCCCATCACCTTTCCTCTTTTATTTACTATAAGTTTTTAATACGTACGTATTACGTAAATTGAATATTTGTTTAAAATAAGCGACGTGTCGCGTTACTCGCCACTCTGATTGATGGCCTGATGATGTTGTTTAACGTCGAAACTCTGGAAGTTCCGCGTTACAAGTCCATACGTCCATACTGACTCCTTTAGGTATTCGAGGAATGTCCATAATAAAATAAACACAAGCGGGGAGGTTGGGCCCGATTGACGTCGAATGCGCGTCACGTTGACGTTTCAATGAGCGCGAGTGCGGCATAAGGTGACACGTCACTTAGCGGGGACTTTACACTGACGCTGACGCTGACCAGTTCGCTGCTGAAAATATTTAAAATTAAATTAAAAAAACAAAGACGATTGACCTACTAAAATGTATTAATTACTATACTAAAGCTCCATAATTTTTACAACTTGCTTGCTCTTATAAACAGTTGAATACGTGATCAAATAAATAATTTTGAATTAATACACATGATTCTGTTAAAAAAAAAACAAACAAGACTGTCACCTGTTATCTGGGATGTGTCGTGTTCGTGCGTGTTGTAAGTAATATTATCTCATCAATTTGCCAGGCACACGCAATTAGAAACATGCGATGTTTACAAATTGACAATCCTTTAGCATCATCAATTGTGTCATCCGTCCACTTCATCACATCAACTTTTATACGAGTGTTAATCTAATATTACTTTGTTTTTTTTTTTTTGTCATAATTGATTTGACCTGAAAATGTAATAAACAAAAAGCCATGACTTGTAAAATATTGTAGTGTTTCTGCAACTCCTCCAGAATTGCTGCTGCCCTAGTAAAAATTAAACTGACACACGTCACGGTGTGTATTATATGTGATAATTATAGGTACATTTAGCAGCGAGAGGAGAGTGGGCTAAGTTAGCTGAGATGACGCCAGCGCTGTCGCTGCCACGTCTCCAAGTTTACTCAGCTCCGTTGGAAATTTCACTCTAGACTTGTGTGGTACAAGTGATGGCCTCTGCAGTTATTGTTTTGTTCAGTATTAAATTATATTAAACTGTGTTCACGGGAACAAACTTATACGGATAAGAGATAAAACGTTAATTTATGTATAGGTGTAGCTATTTTATTTATTTTATCTGTTATAGTGGTATAGTGAAAACATTTTAAAGTGATATATTATGTATTATATTATAACGACCAACCGGATATTGCAACGAAATTTTGAGAACTGACATGGTACAATATTAACATTACGAATATATATTTCAATGTCGTTTTAATGATTTAATTTTTTAACCGTTGTGACCGCTTAAGGCGAAAATATACGTAGATGACGTCACAGATTCGGGCGTGGCCTAACACTTCCCGCCGCGCCACCCGCATACACCCCGCAGCGCACGCGATCTCCGCGCGCGGCCGCGCGCAACTCAAATAACAAATTATGAACTGAGGAACGGCCCTTTTATACGACTTTAGGATTGATTTAAATGCAACTTGAAAATATTAATTTATTTCTGGTCTGGGAGCAAAGAAAAAACGTAGAATGTATTAGCCGCTTCTCCTTCTTCTGTAGAAGCCGGTCGAGGTTATTCCCGAGATCTGGAAATTATTTGGTAGGCAAGGCGGCTTCCAACCCATCATATTTGATTTCATTTTCCACCTCTACGCCCACCAAAATGCAATACTTAGTGCTATTGACAGAATCACTAAAATATCCGCTAGGTGTTTTTTCGCTTTCCTAAAAAAGAAGTTTCATATCGACGCTTGAAAGGTAAAAATGCCTAAGCGACAAAAATACCGAAAATGAGTTTAAATATCAATGAGTTTGTATTTTTTTTGCGTCGATTGGTCTAATCGTCGTCTTCCTACGACGATTTTTTTGTCGCTTAAATATAGTGAAATTTATACAAAATCATGGATGTTATGTTCACTAAGCGACAACAAAAAGCGATTTATAAAAAAAAAAATCACTTGGATATTCTGAAGAATTTTAAAAATCAACTTAGTCTATTTTTATGTTTTTACTTTTTTTGTTTGCACAAAAATATTTTTACTTGTTTAAAAAATTCTTTTCGTGGACACAGTGAAATAAAACAATATTGGCGTAAAGATAGTTTTACATATTTGACACAATAACTATTCGTGCTATGTAGATATTTTTATTTCAAACTTTTGTTTTTAAGTATGTCGGTTAGATATTTTTTTTTGGTTCCCTATTTTTTCGCATAAAATCATATGTCATAATTTTACTTGGCATAATTTCATTTGACCTAATAGTAGTTTCGCATAGTATTCATTTGGCATAATTTTCTTAGCTTAATTTTTTTTCGCATAATTACTAATAGCATAATAATTGTTAGGCATACTTAATAAAAGGCATACATTTTTTACGCATTATATTAATTAAGAATAATTATATTTTATGCTTAATATTAAAAAGCATAAATATAAATATGCGTTTAATTACCTTATCCGTGTTTTATTATGTCCTTCCATTTTATGCATATTTGTACCTTGTGACAGAATTACTTGAATTTATTATGACAAAAAATATGCCTAACGAGTTTATGCCAAAAAGCAATTATACCAAAGTATTATTATGACAAGAAAAATTATGCCTTACGAGTTATGCCTCATTAAATTAGGACAAAAATATTAGTCTAAATTATATTTATGCCTAATGATGTAGTATGCCAAGAAACCATTAAGTATGCCAAAGTTATAGTATGCGTAACAAAATTATACCAAGAGAGGTATGCCAAATGAAATTATGACAATTAAAATTATGCGAAAAAAGGAGATACCTTTTTTTTCTTTGAAATGTTCAAGAATGACGAAAAAAAATGTAATTTTTCCTGTACCCAAAATATTATCTTACGTCGCTAAGATACAATACGAAATCAAATATGTCGCATGAGTATCAATAAATTCCAATACATATGAATTTATAGACAAGAATAAATAGCTAAATGATCTGAGTGTTTATAAAACTGACAAAATGTAACTAAAAGTACTAAATTAATAGTGTGTGGGAACATAAATGAACGCAAACATTGCTAAATATTGCTATATTTATGCGCCTAATGTTTCGCTAGTTAGTCCTGTCGGTAGTAGTAAATATCAATATACTAGGTTATGGGAGTAAACTTTGCGCACATACTTGGACATAATAAAATAGCTCCTAAAGCTGGTCTATTTTCAATTAAACTGGCAACAGTCACTGAAATCGGCGTGGTTTCATTATTATTCCTTTTTTAAGGTTCCGTAGTTCATGTCTCGGAATCCTTATAGTTTTGTCATGTCCTTCCGTTCGACCGACCGTCCGTCCGTCTGTCCATCCAAACGGTGGTGCTTGAAATATAAAACTTTGAATGGGTAAGTTTATTTATCACGTCAACACAATGCTAAAATAAATGAAGATAATTTTTGGGTACACCTACACGAAAGGGGGAGATATAATTAGGTACATAGATATTTTAAGAACATTAAGAGGTTTCTGAGATTATATTTTGATGTACGTACATTCCGTTTGCGCGATATTCCACTTTTAAGCGCATTTCTTGTTAAAATACGGCGTCCCCCCTCTAAAAGCCAAACGGCTGGCTCTAAAAATGTGGAAAATTCATGATGGTATTCCATGTAATAAACTTTGAACGAAAACTATAACGGTCCAAAAAACTTCATAAGTTCAGGAGTTATAGAGACTTAAATTGAATCAGTTTAGATGAAGATATCTGATACAGAGCCTACAGATTGTCCTTGTCCATAAAACATCCTAATCTTATAGAGAAGATTAGGATAATTTAGATGATATTTCTGCTACTGTCAATGCTTTCAGCGCAGTCTATCAAAACAATCACACTGCGCTGAAGGCACTGACAGCAGCAGAAAGAAGAAGGGGCATTTTTGTATGGATCCCGTCCCCACTACTGTAGCACTACAAGACATATCAAATGAAAGGACTTAAAAAGCGTGTAATTTTTTTGTATGACGAAAATCTCTAAACCATGGGAGAAAAAAGTTTTAACCCAAAGGTGAAAAAAAGTTAAAAAATCATTCTATATTATTACACCATTTCATAGTGTTGATAATAAGGAACAATTTTTGGGAAGTAATGGTATACAGCAAGCTTCAGAAAAGTGTTATATTTTGATAAATTGCCTCTGTTTATAATATTTTGATAAATTTTGATAAATGTATGGATAAAAATAAGCTCTTTCCTCAATTTTGTCGCACATAATTACATTATGGAAATTGTTTCTTACTTGCGATACTATTGAAAGGATGTATTTTTTTCATAATTTATGGGTTCCAATCCTGTCTAGGAAAATTGAGTTATTAAAAATTTTCATGTTTCAAGAGTTTAAGTTTTCATCAAGTCGGACTCGATATTCCGTAGGGCTAAATTGCTATTGCTAATTTTTTTTGACTTCTTTTACAACGCCCAGAAGTATAATTTACCATGTACTATATCTTTTTTTTTCTGTACCTAATCGTTTGAAAATTATTTTTGCTATTTAATTATATGTATTTTAATGTTTTATCTGAATTATTTGATTTTACATAAACCACTTCTCCAGCCCAGGATTCAAACCCGCAAATTAGGAAAAAAATACATTTTGTATTATTGCGCCATTCGATAGCGTTGCAAGTAAGAAACAATTTCCAGAAGTAATTATGTGCGAAAAAATTGAGGAAAGCTTATTTTTAGTATTTTATTATCATTCCATACATTTCATCAAAGTATGAGGCAGTTTATCAAAATATAACACTTTTCTAAAGTTTAGTGTATACCATTACTTTCCAAAAATTGTTCCATAGTAGCAACACTATGAAACGGTGCAATAATACAGAATGATTTTTTTTACTTTTTTAACCTTTAACCCTCATTAACTTTTTTCTCCCATTGTTTAGAGGATTTTCGTCATACAATAAAATTACACTTTTTTAAGCCCTTTCATTTGATATATTATGTCTTATAGTGCTACAAGGATGGGGACTATTTGCCCCTTCTTCTTTCATCTAAATAAGTTATGGCTTGTGTTCAAACGCTAAACATGCTAGGACGAGACAACAGCATCAGTCTGGTATGGGTTCTAGGCAACGGCAACATCTCCGGCAACAAAACCGCGGATGAGCTGGGTAGGCTTTGGGCCAATTGTGTCACGGTGTATTTGGAATATCTCCCAGCGCTACCAAGAGAGAACTCAAGGAATGGGGCCGCAGCTTAAGTATAAAGCAATGGGCTGCAATCCTAGGCCTTGAGTTTTTATATTTCTATACTTTTTATTATTTCAAGATCAAAATTAGCTCGTTTTAGTAACTGCAATTAATTTTTATAAACAAGAAGAAGGAAAATATTGTCAGTTAGGAGCAAAAATTTACAATGTCATTGAATAATAAATTTACTAAGATAACTTTAGCCGTAGAAAATTCTTAATGGAAGCAACATTTATGTAACTTATCTTGTTTTATTTTATAAACTCTTTGGCCATTTAGATGAATACTACTATAATTTTTTTAAAGTGTTTGGAATTAGTTATTTCTACCTGTTACTACAGAAAATGTATCTATAGCTTATCTATTTTTACAAGTTGCTGAAAACCTTTAAAATAAAATTTAGGCAATTTTACTTGCTATTACATAACTTTCGTTGATAGCTTAGATAATTTTACCTATTTTTCGAATTAGGACTTTTTTACCTAAGCGACATAAACTACCTGTAATTCGAAAGCTATATGATTCGTTTTAATATCGAAAATTGCTATAAAAATAAGATACACGTTGTATTTTATTGATATATAGATGTATGTTAAAACCATCTAAATCCGACTATTTTGTGATTTTTAATGATTTTTTTTTTCTAAAAATTTTAACTTTAAATCACTCTTCTATAAAGTTTACTAAATTTATGCGTCATATGTGTCTTTTTTAATTATTATTTCTTTAATTATTATTTTTTATCAATTATTATTATTTAAACTGGAAATATCATAATATGTATTATATTATAAAATATGAATTTGCTTTCCTACGCTATCGAATTGGATTTTGTCTGTAATGGTAGATGTATGTGTGTTAAATAAATAAATAAATAAATAAATAAATAAATAAATGTCGCTTAGGCATTTTTACCTCATATACTATATAGCTGAAAGCGTTGATATACTAAATAGACAATTAAAAAAGAAATAATATAATATATCTATGGACGCGTCACACCACGTCAATCTGATCCCGTGGTAAGTTCTTGAAGAACTTGTGTTACGGGTACCAGATAACGGAAGTATATTTAATGCTTTTATACTATTGGTACACATAATTAAGATTTTTATTATATTATACACATATTTAATACACATCCATGACCCAGGAACACAGAAAACTTTGTGTTCCGTCGGCGGGATTTGAACCCGCGACCCCCGGCTTGAGCAACGACACGCTCAACCAACTGAGCCACAGAGGTCGTCATAGAAATAGAACTATACACTTTCTGTGAAATTTACAAGTACATATACAATAAAATATTATACTATAATATACACTATATAATATTATATTAATATATTATTATAATTTCAAGTAAGAAGTTGAAGGAACAAAAAAGTACATTCAACGATCGAACATTTTCATTCTATCGCAGGCAGAGTGCTCGCTAAGGTTTTCATAATTTATTTTTTACGGCATGTTGTTCCCTATTATTTCAAGAGTAAAATAAACGATTGCGAAATAGCGGCACCGCGGAGAGTGACACAACCTCCTCGTACGAAAGTCAGCGGCTCACTGTCCCGCGCGCCCGCGCACGCACCGCTTACAAATATTTTCACAAAATAATAGTTATTTACGTATATTTTGAAAACAAAACGGTATTTCGAAAAACCCAACGATGAAATGTTAGATAAATATATTCTTCACATTTTCGTAAAAGAACCATCTTTATAGCCGTAGTAGGTAGTAAGTAGATAGAAAAAGAAATATGAAAACAGGGCTACTTAATTTTAATTTATTTAATATTAATCTTCGTCGTATTAAAAAAATTAACGATGATATTAAAGATGAAGGATTGAAGTGTGAAATGTATATTTTTTTGAATTTTTTTATTCCCATTTTTCGGAGTAGTTAGGACTCAAACTACGCGATTTAGGGGCTATTTGCCCCTTAATCAAATTTCAACTTCTGCATTAGTAATTCGTTTATGTGACTGCGCTTTGAAACCGAGTAAGCAGACTTTGAGGAAAAAAAAATACAGAAACTTGAAGAAAATTAGGAGCATCTTGAAACCCGCTGGATCCAGTAACTCGCACCAATGTCTCCCAAGTCACTTGTGTCACGTCAGGCCCGGTGTCTCGCCGGTATGACACGCGACTGAGTCCCGGTTTATTTCGGTGCCGATGTTATTACTGATTGCACATACGTCACGTCACATTGACAGCGCTGCGCTCCGCCGTCACGTTGACAGCGCCGCGCGATGTATTGACGGCGCATTTGACGAAATTATGTTTATGACGGTTGTTGTTCCGTCGATGCTGTTTATTCTATTGATGGCAACAGTCTGATGCGTCAATAAATAAGACAAATAAATGTGTTTATGCAAAAATGAATGTTGAATTTTGACATTATTCGGTACTGAGTGATAGAGGGTAGAAAAGCAAAGAGTAAAAAATGTTCTTCGTGTCCTTGTAACCTTAAGGAAATTTTAACTGTTGAAATCGGCAAAAACCTAAAGTATTAAACTAACATAAACAACTACCAATAGGCATGTTGCCGAAAAAATTTTTTTTCGTCTATTTGAAGTTAGTCAACATGTTAATAAACAATCCAGAACCCATTTTTGTATATCTGAAAAAATAACGTAGATACAAACCATTGAAATTTACAATATGAAAGAGAGCGATATATCGGCCTGTGACGTCACAACCTGCTACCGCCATACATTTGTCATCAGAAAATGTATGGCGGTAGCAGGCTGTGACGTCACGAATCGTTTTGCGAGAAAGGGATGGACAATATTTTTTATTTGCTTATATTTTTTAATCGCGTCACTCTAAATACCTATTTCTTTCAGATTTAGGTATCTTTAATCAACAATTATAAAATTTAATTTGTAAAACTGTGATATTCCACAGAAGGCAACATCCCTATTTCGAACCGAGATCTGTTAAAGCTAATAAAAGTCCGTGATCGTATGAAAATACAATTAAAGTACATACATAATACAAAGTAGGTCTTGAAGTAGACAGTAAAGAGGCTCTGCGTCAGTCTGACAGCTGCAGCCTTCACGCCCGTCGTGTCCCGCGACTGACGTTCTTAGGGTCATTACACACTGAGACGCGACAATTCAAAATTGAAACTGATTCATTACGCTACGCCCCAGCTCAAAATTCGAACTCTTGCAGAGAATCAAGTTCAATTTGGAATCGCTATCTTAAAAATGCAGGACGATTTTCATACTAGCGCAGAGACGAAGCGAAGCTATTCTGAAAACTTAATATAGCAAATTAACCCTTATATTCACAACGTAATGAACAATACCTTCTGGGAAAAAAAGCGTCGGTTGTGCATAGAGGCGCTGATGTCGAATGCGCGAACGCGTCTTCTATTTATCTCAGAGTATTAGGTTGTGGACATATCAGGGTGAATTTGCTTTTATATTCAACTAGCTTTTGCGCGCGGCTCCGCCCGCGTAAATACATTATCCCGCGGGAACACTACTTTTTCGGGATAAAAAATATCCTTTCCTGGGACTCAAAGTATGTCTATACCAAATTTCATAAAAATCGGTTTATCGGTTAAAGCGAGAAGAGGTAACAGATAAACAGACACACTTTCGCATTTATAATATTAGTATAGATATAGATTCAGAATTTCGCTTCGAGTCTGCGCTTGTATGAAGTGACCTTTACGGCATGACGCTCTCTTCTTACTTCTTACAGCTTGACGGTCTCACTAGTCGAACGAACTTTATTTCAAATTCATTTTTTAACTTCAATCGTTGGCAGGGAGTGACGGTTTGTCGTTTATTACTAGACGAATAAAACAAGTTTGCTTCTTTGGGTAAGTAATAAGTACGTTTTGTATGTGGACCGGCAGTCAAGACCGGTGTCTGGCAAGACAGGAATGGAACGAAGCATGCTAAATATAAGAAAGTCTAACAGAATAAGAAACAAAACCATTAGAAAACGCATAAAAATTGAAGACGTAACAACAAGAATTAGAAAACTAAAATGGAAGTGGACTGGCCACATAATAAGAGGCATTGAGAAGTGGGCTAAAATTACTGTGTTTTGGTACCCAAAGAACAGAAAAAGGAATAGAGGCAGACAGTTCCGAAGGTGGGAGGATGAAATAAAAGTCATAGCAGTGAAAACATGGACTAGGACGGCACTTAATAGAACGGAGTGGAAACAAATGGAGGAGGCCTTTGCCAACTTGGGCAAACAGACCGGGATGTCGGTGTCACTGATTCGACAGAGTCGTTAGGATAAGCTAAAATTGTAAAAAAAAAAAATTGTGTCTGAAAATAAAGGCTTATTATTATTATTATAAAACAAGTTTGCTATTGGTCTGTTTTAGCTTACAGGTTCTTGTGGGAAAATGTTTGGGAGATGATATAATATGGGCAGGTCCGCAGTCTGCAGGTCACATGCGTTGCTGATCTTTGAAAATGTTGACAAAAACAGTTCAGAACTGAAATATTAATTCCTCAGAATTCAAAAATAAGACACGACAGACTCTCGTCCTGATACGTATTATTTCCTCTATCAGTTAAAAGCATAACTTTTTATTTGATCTGAGTTTCCTCAGATCAAACATGAAATTGTAATTAGATTTGAATTAAATAAATAATTAAAATTGAAACTGAATTTTTAATAAAACATCGCGTATTCAAAGCATTGTTTGCAGTCTTCCCGCCCGCGCCGTCCCGTCCCGTCGCTGTCCCGCCTGTCCCGCTGTCCCGCGCCGCGTGGCCGTGACAACTGTCACGTCACAACTGCAACTTGCACGCTACAGGCTACTTCATTACAACTAAAACCGCCTGTCTGTCACAGAGCATTCATCATCATCGAGCAACTCGTAACGTGCCAATTGCCATTTTTATGGGATGGATTATATTATTATGTATGAGTAGGTTGTTACTTGTTACTTGTATCTTACATATTTGTAAATATTATAAAAGATGACTTCTGAGTAGGTTTGTTACTTTTGTCTTACATAATATTTATAAATATTAAGTGCTGCTTAAAAGATGACTTTTTTGCAGTGATTTTGTATTTATTGCGTCTGGCTGAAAACTATTTCTATTGACAGTAAAGTTGTGTTTTTTATAAGATTTTATGCTGACTTGTATAAATTACAAAATCATACAACGTACTCTTACTCAACGGAGATATAGATATTAGAAATGATGCTGTCCCTGAGCGCTGTCCAAGCGTTCAGCTGACAGAACGGCGCAGACGACAGACGTACAAACAGAAAAAGCGTTTATCTGAAAGACACATCAAAGAAGTCCTCATATAAGCACTTGATCGGGCGCTGCACTGACGTCCATCGATTGTCGGGGGGCGGGGGGTGTTGGGGGTGCCGGGGGTGTCTGAGGTGGGGGGCGAGGGGGTGAAGAAAGCTGTAAAAACAGTCGGAGCCGGCGGCGTCTCCGCGACGGCCCAATACGTCCCCTGCCGGCCGTCGATTACGTGCATACGCCGCGGTACCGCCAGCAGAGAAATTGTTTTGATGATACGTTAAAGTTGAAATAGGTTTTTTTTATGTTCTATATGTTCTAGTGCGGCAAACCACAGCGCTTTTGGCCAGCTTTTGTTGGGTAGTGCAATAGATAATGACAGAAAAAAATAAATAAAATGTGCTCGTTTTAAAATTACCAGGCTTGCAGAAATATTACTTATCAAAAAAACCAAATTAAAAATATTCAAGAACGTGTAAGCCATTCCAGCTGATGTGGTTCTATGATCTAGCCGAAGACACAGTAGCAGGTGGAATTTTACAATGTAATTCCTACTAAATTTATTTTAAATGCATTTTATGATGTCTCGGCATCTGACTGATCGACACAAAACGTTGATTTCAATGAAAGAACTTTTTCAATTTATTCCTAAGTAGTTATTTACTTTCATTTATTTTCACAATCTTCTAATAAATGTCCGATAGTTTATTTGCATGTTTTGTCTCTGTCTCTCCATATAAAGTAAGCAGCAACAAAACTGTCGGATAAGCTATTCGACACTTATTAGGCTTTTGTGAAACAGGCCCTACGTAAAATTACCCCCATCATTTAATCTTCCTACTAGTAGTAATAAATGTAAAAGTTTGTGAGGATCGTTGGATGGATGGAGGGATGTTTGTGACTCTTTCACGCAAATATTACGCAAATATAACGGAATTTGATGAAATTTGGTATGGTAGTAGTTTAGGCTCTGGATTAAAAATATAGGCTAATTTTATCCCGGAAAAGTACAGTATTCCCGCGGTATACTCGATAGTATATTTACGGGTGGATCCACGGGAAGCAGCTAGTCTCCTAACAAATGTATTTAACAAAACTCGTGACTTCACGGGCCGCTGCTGACGGTACGCGGTGCACGCCGCACGGAAACACACGAGCATTGGTAATACAACATTCGTTATTTTTCGCCACCTCAGCCGTATTGATTAGTGCTCATTGGGCCACGTGCCACATGTTCCCACTTCCCACCCGACACCACGCGATGCGACGTCACGTTGAAGCCTTATGCCCGCTACACACGTTACGATAAAACTGCACGATTCGATTAAACCAGTGGTGAGCAACGAGCGGCCAAGGTTACTCTAAATTTTCAATTTTTTCGCTATGTGGCCCATGGGGCATGTCTGATATCTTTTATCAGACATGCCCCATGGGCCACATAGCGTTAAATTGTTAGTGTGTAGCGGGATTTGTGCTAGCTTCATGATTATGGTTATCTTGTCAAATTGATTAACTTCATAATTCACGAAAATAAATTAAATAAACCAGATATCAGCCAACTAATGCTGGGAGTTGGGACTATATGATCCGGAATCTGGAAGGGCGGGGAAAATTCAGAGCACTGAAAATTGAACTCTGTGCTAATACAATAGAGTTGAAAATCGATGTGTCGAGTGTCGTGCTGTCATATATGACATTGACATTTGATTCGACACTTGTGTGTTCGATTTTCAGCTCTAATGTATTAATCCAGAGTTCTATTTTTAGTGCTCTGAATTTTCTCCGACATTCCGAGTTCCGATCATGTAGTCCCTAATCCTAAGTTCATTTCAGAAATCAATTTTTTAATTGTTTTAAACACTTACGGATTTTGTCGGTGCACTTTTCTTTTGCCCGACGTTTCGGCTACTTTCCAGCAGCCGTGGTCACGGGAGGACCTCCCGTAACAATATTCGCGTAAACATAAGAAATCAATTTTTTAAGTCAATCTGCAGTGTTGAGACTTGAGACTAACGTTCTCAAAAAAATTCAAATAAGTTTTAGCTCGCTATTTGGTGAACCAATTCTAGGAACTACAGCATTTCGAACATTTTTATGTCACAACAAGTCCCAGCTAAAATTACTAGGAAAAACAATGACTAAAGTCGTGTTATATTTTAATGAAGAAAGTTTTCGAGAAAAAACGACACAGACTAACGCGATTATGAGCCGACGTGACGTCACACGAAATAACTATCGGCGTAAACTTTTCAAATTAAACTTCAGGTTAAATTGACCTTACCATAGAATTTAAGTGTTAGCGCTCTGCAGCGGAACGGTTGAGTTCGAAGTTATGATTTTGTGTTCGTGTATTAAAGAACTTTAATTTTTTTGCTGACTGTACCTATTTTATGGCGCAAATAAGTTCAAATTATGTGATGATTGTGTAGAAAAGTCTTAGTTTAAGGCGAAAATATACGTAGATGACGTCACAGATTCGGGCGTGGCCTAACACTTCCCGCCGCGCCACCCGCATACACCCCGCAGCGCACGCGATCTCTGCGCGCGGCCGCGCGCTCGCGCCGCGACTCAAATTATAAACTGAGGAACGGCCCTTTTATACGACTTTAGGATTGATTTAAATGCAACTTGAAAATATTAATTTATTTCTGGTCTGGGAGCAAGGAAAAAACGTAGAATGTATTAGCCGCTTCTCCTTCTAGCCGGTCGAGGTAATTCCCGAAATCTGGAAATTATTTGGTAATGCGGCTTCCAACCCATCATATTTGATTTCATTTTCCACCTCTACGCCCACCAAAATGCAATACTTAGTGCTATTGACAGAATCACTAAAATATCCGCTATGTGTTTTTTCGCTTTCCTAAAAAAGAAGTTTCATATCGACGCTTGAAAGGTAAAAATGCCTAAGCGACAAAAATACCGAAAATGAGTTTAAATATCAATGAGTTTGTTTTTTTTTTGCGTCTATTGGTCTAATCGTCGTCTTCGTACGACGATTTTTTTGTCGCTTAGATATAGTGAAATTTATACAAAATCATGAATGTTATGTTCACTGAGCGACAACAAAAAGCGATTTATAAAAAAAAATTCACTTGGATCTTTTGAAGAATTTTAAAAATCAACTTAGTCTATTTTTATGTTTTTACTTTTTTTGTTTGCACAAAAATATTTTTACTTGTTTAAAAAATTCTTTTCGTGGACACTTTGTACATTTTCTTCATACAAATTATTTGTGAATTGTCCTTACAGTGCATTTAATTTGATACCATTATTTTACGAAAGTGCAACTTGTAGAATTTTACCCACAGTGAAATAAAACAATATTGGCGTAAATATAGTTTTACATATTTGACACAATAACTATTCGTGCTATGTAGATATTTTTATTTCAAACTTTTGTTTTTAAGTATGTCGGTTAGATATTTTTTTTGGTTCCCTATTTTTTCGCATAAAATCATGTCATAATTTTACTTGGCATAATTTCATTTGACCTAATAGTAGTTTCGCATAGTATTCATTTGGCATAATTTTCTTAGCTTAATTTTTTTTCGCATAATTACTAATAGCATAATAATTGTTAGGCATACTTAATAAAAGGCATACATTTTTTACGCATTATATTAATTAAGAATAATTATATTTTATGCTTAATATTAAAAAGCATAAATATAAATATGCGTTTAATTACCTTATCCGTGTTTTATTATGTCCTTCCATTTTATGCATATTTGTACCTTGTGACAGAATTACTTGAATTTATTATGACAAAAAATATGCCTAACGAGTTTATGCCAAAAAGCAATTATACCAAAGTATTATTATGACAAGAAAAATTATGCCTTACGAGTTGTGCCTCATTAAATTAGGACAAAAAATATTAGTCTAAATTATATTTATGCCTAATGATGTAGTATGCCAAGAAACCATTAAGTATGCCAAAGTTATAGTATGCGTAACAAAATTATGCCAAGAGAGATATGCCAAATGAAATTATGACAATTAAAATTATGCGAAAAAAGGGGATACCTTTTTTTCTTTGAAATGTTCAAGAATGACGAAAAAAAATTTCATTTTTTCCTGTACCCAAAATATTATCTTACGTCGCTAAGATACAATACGAAATCAAAAATGTCGCATGAGTATCAATAAATTCCAATACATATGAATTTATAGACAGGAATAAATAGCTAAATGATCTGAGTGTTTATAAAACTGACAAAATGTAACTAAAAGTATTAAATTAATAGTGTGTGGGAACATAAATGAACGCAAACATTGCTAAATATATTTCTATATTTATGCGCCTAATGTTTCGCTAGTTAGTCCTGTCGGTAGTAGTAAATATTAATATACTAGGTTATGGGAGTAAACTTTGCGCACATACTTGGATATAATAAAATAGCTCCTAAAGCTGGTCTATTTTCAATTAAACTGGCAACAGTCACTGAAATCGGCGTGGTTTCATTATTATTCCTTTTTTAAGGTTCCGTAGTTCATGTCTCGGAATCCTTATAGTTTTGTCATGTCCTTCCGTTCGACCGACCGTCCGCCCGTCCGTCTGTCCATCCAAACGGTGGTGCTTGAAATATAAAACTTTGAATGGGTAAGTTTATTTATCACGTCAACACAATGCTAAAATAAATGAAGATAATTTTTGGGTACACCTACACGAAAGGGGGAGATATAATTAGGTACATAGATATTTTAAGAACATTAAGAGGTTTCTGAGATTATATTTTGATGTACGTACATTCCGTTTGCGCGATATTCCACTTTTAAGCGCATTTCTTGTTAAAATACGGCGTACCCCCTCTAAAAGCCAAACGGCTGGCTCTAAAAATGTGGAAAATTCATGATGGTAATCCATGTAATAAACTTTGAACGAAAACTATAACGGTCCAAAAAACTTCATAAGTTCAGCAGTTATAGAGACTTAAATTGAATCAGTTTAGATGAAGATATCTGATACAGAGCCTACAGATTGTCCTTGTCCATAAAACATCCTAATCTTATAGAGAAGATTAGGATAATTTAAATGATATTTCTGCTACTGTCAATGCTTTCAGCGCAGTCTATCAAAACAATCACACTGCGCTGAAGGCACTGACAGCAGCAGAAAGAAGAAGGGGCATTTTTGTATGGATCCCGTCCCCACTACTGTAGCACTACAAAACATATATCAAATGAAAGGACTTAAAAAGCGTGTATTTTTTTTTTGTATGACGAAAAATCTCTAAACCATGGGAGAAAAAAGTTTTAACCCAAAGATGAAAAAAAGTTAAAAAATCATTCTGTATTATTACACCATTTCATAGTGTTGCTAATAACGAACAATTTTTGGGAAGTAATGTATACAGCAAGCTTCAGAAAAGTGTTATATTTTGATAAATTGCCTCTGTTTATAATATTTTGATAAATGTATGGAATGATAATAAAATGATAAAAATAAGCTCTTTCCTCAATTTTGTCGCACATAATTACATTATGGAAATTGTTTCTTACTTGCGATACTATTGAAAGGATGTATTTTTTTCATAATTTATGGGTTCCAATCCTGTCTAGGAAAATTGAGTTATTAAAAATTTTCATGTTTCAAGAGTTTAAGTTTTCATCAAGTCGGACTCGATATTCCGTAGGGCTAAATTGCTATTGCTAATTTTTTTTGACTTCTTTTACAACGCCCAAAAGTATAATTTACCATGAACTATATCTTTTTTTTTCTGTACCTAATCGTTTCAAAATTATTTTTGATATTTAATTATATGTATTTTAATGTTTTATCTGAATTATTTGATTTTACATAAACCACTTTTCCAGGCCAGGATTCAAACCCGCAAATTAGGAAAAAAATACATTTTGTATTATTGCGCCATTCGATAGCGTTGCAAGTAAGAAACAATTTCCAGAAGTAATTATGTGCGAAAAAATTGAGGAAAGCTTATTTTTAGTATTTTATTATCATTCCATACATTTCATCAAAGTATGAGGCAGTTTATCAAAATATAACACTTTTCTAAAGTTTAGTGTATACCATTACTTTCCAAAAATTGTTCCATAGTAGCAACACTATGAAACGGTGCAATAATACAGAATGATTTTTTTAACTTTTTTAACCTTTAACCCTCATTAACTTTTTTCTCCCATGGTTTAGAGGATTTTCGTCATACAACAAAATGACACTTTTTTAAGCCCTTTCATTTGATATATTATGTCTTTTAGTGCTACAAGGATGGGGACTTTTTGTCCCTTCTTCTTTCATCTAAATAAGTTATGGCTTGTGTTCAAACGCTAAACATGCTAGGACGAGACAACAGCATCAGTCTGGTATGGGTTCTAGGCAACGGCAACATCTCCGGCAACAAAACCGCGGATGAGCTGGGTAGGCTTTGGGCCAATTGTGTCACGGTGTCATGCCCAGAATCGGTATTTGGAATATCTCCCAGCGCTACCAAGAGAGAACTCAAGGAATGGGGCCGCAGCTTAAGTATAAAGCAATGGGCTGCAATCCTAGGCCTTGAGCTTTTATATTTCTATACTTTTTATTATTTCAAGATCAAAATTAGCTCGTTTTAGTAACTGCATTTAATTTTTATAAACAAGAAGAAGGAAAATATTGTCAGTTAGGAGCAAAAATTTACAATGTCATTGAATAATAAATTTACTAAGATAACTTTAGCCGTAGAAAATTCTTAATGGAAGCAACATTTATGTAACTTATCGTGTTTTATTTTATAAACTCTTAGGCCATTTAGATGAATACTCCTATAATTTTTTTTGTTTGGAATTAGTTATTTAGATACTCTGTAGTAACAGGTAGTGTTACTACAGAAAATGTATCTATAGCTTATCTATTTTTACAAGTTGCTGAAAACCTTTAAACTTAAATTTAGGCAATTTTACTTGCTATTACATAACTTTCATTGATAGCTTAGATAATTTTACCTATTTTTCGAATTAGGACTTTTTTACCTAAGCGACATAAACTGCCTGTAATTCGAAAGCTATATGATTCGTTTTAATATCAAAAATTGCTATAAAAATAAGATACACGTTGTATTTTATTGATATATAGATGTATGTTAAAACCATCTAAATCCGACTATTTTGTGATTTTTAATGATTTTTTTTTCTAAAAGTTTTAACTTTAAATCACTCTTCTATAAAGTTTACTAAATTTATGCGTCATATGTGTCTTTTTTAATTATTATTTCTTTAATTATTATTTTTTATCAATTATTATTATTTAAACTGGAAATATCATAATATGTATTATATTATAAAATATGAATTTGCTTTCCTACACTATCGAATTGGATTTTGTCTGTAATGGTAGTTGTATGTGTGTTAAATAAATAAATGTCGCTTAGGCATTTTTACCTCATATACTATATAGCTCAAAACGTTGATATACTAAATAGACAATTAAAAAATAAATAATATAATATATCTATGGACGCGTCACACCACGTCAATCTGATCCCGTGGTAAGTTCTCGAAGAACTTGTGTTACGGGTACCAGATAACGGAAGTGTATTTAATACTTTTATACTATTGGTACACATAATAAAGATTTTTATTATATTATACACATATTTAATACACATCCATGACCCAGGAACACAGAAAACTTTTTGTTCCGTCGGCGGGATTTGAACCCGCGACCCCCGGCTTGAGCAACGACACGCTCAACCAACTGAGCCACAGAGGTCGTCATAGAAATAGAATATACACTTTCTGTGAAATTTACAAGTACATATACAATAAAATATTATGCTATAATATACACTATATAATATTATATTAATATATTATTAAAATTTCAAATAAGAAGTTGAAGGAACAAAAAAGTACATTCAACGATCGAACATTTTCGTTCTATCGCAAGCAGAGTGCTCGCTAAGGTTTTCATAATTTATTTTTTACGGCATGTTGATCCCTATTATTTCAAGAGTAAAATAAACGATTGCGAAATAGCGGCACCGCGGAGAGTGACACAACCTCCTCGTACGAAAGTCAGCGGCTCACTCAGGGGGGTGAAACTCTCATACATGCACAAATTAACAGAGTACAGAGACATCTAAAAATGACTGTCCGGTACTAACAGTTTGAAAGTTTTCGGATTGTCACAACAGATGCCACTAAGCGACTTCTACATCGCGCTATCGCTAACACAAGGCGTATTTATAAGGGCTCGCGAACATTTTACTATGCAGCAATCATATCCCACTATTAAAGAGGAACTTGGTCGTTGTTGTGTCTACGACTTTCGATAAAACTTAATTTCTGTCCATAATTCAGTTCAATAAAAATTATCAGGCGGTACTACTTCCATCTAGCGGGTTTGATAGTAACTAAAACGGTACAACGCCATCTAAAAACGACATTCCGAAACTTTTGCAAGACTCAGTTTCAATTTTAGAGTTGCGCATCTATACTAATATATATCTGTATTATCTATGGGCTCACTGTCCCGCGCGCCCGCGCACGCACCGCTTACAAATATTTTCACAAAATAATAGTTATTTACGTATATTTTGAAAACAAAACGGTATTTCGAAAAACCCAACGATGAAATGTTAGATAAATATATTCTTCACATTTTCGTAAAAGAACCATCTTTATAGCCGTAGTAGGTAGTAAGTAGATAGAAAAAGAAATCTGAAAACAGGGCTACTTAATTTTAATTTATTTAATATTAATCTTCGTCGTATTAAAAAAATTAACGATGATATTAAAGATGAAGGATTGAAGTGTGAAATGTATATTTTTTTGAATTTTTTTATTCCCATTTTTCGGAGTAGTTAGGACTCAAACTGAGCGATTTAGGGGCTATTTGCCCCTTAATAACAATACAGAATTCATCCTTAGATAAAAACCTGCAGCCTTAGATAAATAAACAAAAAATTAAACCGACTTCCAAAGTAAAAGTACACAAAAAACTATGAAATAAAACTTAATCTCTAAATAATTCCCCTTTCAAATTCGGCTAAAATTTTTACTATTTTTCTACTCAATCTTATTAATTTTGAAATCGGTACCGGCCCAAACAATATTCTACAATATTTTATAGAACTTACGTTCATATTTGCTGGTACCGACTTCAAAATTAATAAGATTGAGTAGAGAAATAGTAAAAATTTTAGCCGAATTTGAAAGGGGAATTATTTAGAGATTAAGTTTTATTTCATACTTTTTTGTGTATTTTTACTTTGGAAGTTTTTTGTTTAAAAATAATAATTTCACGCTTTTTAGTTATATAATATTTTGTTAAGTTATTATTAAAACGTCTTAAGAACGTCTAAACTAAACGATCGAATGTATAATTGAATACGCGCCAAGCTTCCATTAGGTATTGTTATTAAGATGATGATGATGATTACTGTAAGTTATAAAGTGGCATATGCTTGCAGTTCTTTAAACAATGCCGAAATTTCCAAACGCATATATTTAAAGACTGAAGAGTTCTGTACATTGCTTTTGGATCCAGGGTATACCTTGCTACAATATCTTATTTTTTGGTAGCATATGCTTGTGTTACTTCAGTAAAAGTAAAAATCACTATATGTGTGGATATAAATTTCGAGGAGTTCCCTCGATTCCTCATGGATCGCATCATCAGGTTTCCACTTTAGTGACTAAAGGACCAATTTCGAATTAAACCCTTTACAACAACAAAAGAATTTTGCAAATAGGTCCATAAACGGCAGAGTAATGTTCAAAGATCTCCGTGTTAGTATAAAATACTATGAGAAATACCTTTTATATCATAATGTGATGATGTATGGTGTGATAGTGGTGATGATGATGATGATTACTCTAACTGCATGGTGGCATATGCTTGCAGTTCTTTAAACAACGCCGAAATCCCCAAACATGTATCTATAAGGAGTCAGGAGTTCTGTTCTGTACTGTTGGATCCAGGGTATACCTTGGAGCAAAATCTTACTTTTTGGTAGCATTTGCTTGAACTACTTCAGAAAAAGTCGAAATCACCATATGTGTCCATATAAATTTCGAGGAGTTCTCTCGATTCCTCATGGATCCCATCATCAGGTCACGACTTTGATATCAAAAGGACCAATTTGGGATTACACCCTATACATCACAGAAAAAATTTTGAAAATCGGTCCACAGGCGGCGGAGTAATCGTTGAACATACAAAAAAAAATAAAAAAATATATATACAGCCGAACGTATAACCGCCTCCTTTTTGGGAAGTCGGTTAAAAAGCTTAGTTAACACAATACTAAAAACGCATCTGCAAGCCACACGGCAGATTTCCATGTCCGTTATTCCGCTCACTGTTTTTTCATAAAGGTAACTTATTAGTATTTAAGCAACGCACCTGCAAGTATCCTAGCGTAGCAAATGTAGCTTTGGTTCCGGGGGTAACAACGGGGCCCTATTACTGAAACTCCTCTGTCCGTCTGTCTGTCTGTCACTAATCTAATCCGTACTAAAATCTTACTAAATCTATAGCTAGAACAGTTGAAATTTTCCCATGTTATTCTTCTGTTGCCTCTGTAACAATCAAACAGATTTCGTAGCGAGAGCGACTCGTACTCGGCCGGTTTGTTTTGTTATACAGTCTCCTATCCTAGCGTAGCAAATGTAGCTTTGGTTCCGGGGGTAACAACGGGGCCCTATTACTGACACTCCTCTGTCCGTCTGTCTGTCTGTCACTAATCTAATCCGTACTAAAATCTTACTAAATCTATAGCTAGAACAGTTGAAATTTTCCCATGTTATTCTTCTGTTGCCTCTGTAACAATCAAACAGATTTCGTAGCGAGAGCGACTCGTACTCGGCCGGTTTGTTTTGTTATACAGTCTCCTATCGCATTTTACAAAGTCGCGCGCACAGTATTAACCACCGTTCAATTCAGTGTATAAACTCGCAACTCACAGCCCTGGCTAAATCTCCAACTTTTCACTGTTTTTAATTAAGTTGACGTCACAGTTACAAGTGATTTCGCGTCGCGTCGTTTTGACGCGGCTTCTTTACTTCACAACTAGCCGACCAACTCCATCGAACGTTCCGGAGTTGTTTCAACGTTTTTGAAAGGATTTAAATTCGATATTCGAAATGATTTGACATTAGCTAGGGTTACGACTGGCGTATTATTTTTGACGTTTCTTACGTATACATTTTTCTAAGCTATCTTTTTAAATTGACTGCAAACAGGTGATAGGTTTTTAAGACCACGAAGATCACATACAGAATGTAAGCTACACAAAAATACTTACTGAATACCAACTTATGTTACCAAACAGTTCAGTCTATTTTAATGATAACACTGATGAAGACTTATATATTAGATTAGTCAAGGGCTCCATCGGGGAACTCGAGTTTTACATTTGACAATTTGGAGGTCAGTGTTGCGTTTCAAAAGGCTGCGAAATTACGACTAACGAGTTAAAATATGATAGGTAAAAGTAGAATAATATCAATTGTTGTAATTAAAGTATTTCGTAATAATTTCAAAATTAAAGCTTGATATCCGCAGATCACGGAAGCCATTGCAAGCCTTAGTTCGATCGCTCACATCGTAGTATCGGTCCATTCTCAACAGATGGCGTAAACTTTCCCTTGTATGAAGAAATTTTTAGGCTAAATGTGGCTTGTCTATGGATGAAGATCAAAATTGCGCTTCTAAAACCGTCCTAATGTTCAATTAGAGTGGTCTTACTAATTGCGGGGAAGACAGGCGGAAACGAGACAAGCAGTAGACAGATATTCCGGAAGTTGCGAATTTTTAACCCCCGCCCGCGCCAGTGACAGGTTAGACAGCAAACTACTTGTTAGACGGTTTTAGACTTTCGAGTTTTGATCGTCGGTAACCTGTTTTTGATATGTCTTCTCTCTGTTTTATTTGAGTCGTTCTAGAGTGGAGTTTTTTTTTATGAATTCTATAAATACTCTAGAATGTTTGTGTACGTAACATCAAAGTTAATAATACAAAATGAAACCCTACGGATTTCATAAAAGAAAAACATAAAATAATATTAAGAACGTGTCAGGTAACGCACCCGACCTAAAACCTCTCAATATCGAAGTACTTAATAAAATCCTATAAAAAAACGTCGTTGACCCATAGGAGAATTTCGCCGCAAAATAAGTAACTTCCCAAAGACATAACCTGAAATTGGATTACAGCACAAACGCACCCCTTCCCTCTCTCGTAAATATTTTAAAAACACCACTCGGCAAAACTATCCCTATCAGGCTTAACCCTGCTCCGGCGCGGCGGGTCCCGCGGTCCCCGGCGATATTAAACGGCCCAGGTATCCGATACTCCGATATTCGTCGAATCCCATCACGGCAAAGAAATCAAATTAGATATACAATAAGCGCAGTCGTGGTCCGATTTACATATGTATTTCAGCTATTCGGTCGCTTGATATGGGATTGCGGCGGTTACAATATTGCCTGCGTAAACAGCCTTGACTCCACTGACTTGACGGGGATCTTTTAACATTGATTTTATTGTACAACACAAATGGAAAACGCTCGGCGTTTTCCACATAAACATTTCTTTATCTCTACGGAGTCTTTGATTTATAGGGGTCGGATATGTTTGTAGGTTTATAGTGTACGTTTAGATAGCCTATGATGTCCTAAAAGCGTTCTAACTTCTAACTATTATTCTTGTATGCGAATTCCAATATTGACATTCATATTGAGAATTGAATAATTTATTTTCGAGATGTAATATTTAATGTGTAACATTTTACTTTATTACAATAAACCAAAATATTTATTTATTTTAGTATAAGGATAAAAATTATCTAATTATATTTTTTTCTTATTAGACAAAAATCATTCAGATAAGAAATAGTGGCAAATTCATCTTACTTCAATATTTCCAATAAAATATGGTCAATTCATCACACAACGAATTTCTATAACATGTGATAAAGCATAACAATAGTATATGTAAAACTGAACAATCAAAAAGTGTTCGGAACAATCGCACGATTTTCCCTAGAGGAGGCCGGTCTTTCAGCGACATTCCGGGCAGATATTAAATCCACTCCATCCCATAAAGAATTCCAATGGACTCCGGCCCTGAGACAATGAAGCGTCCCCGCCGTCCCCAATGCGGTCACCTTCTGGGATGTTTTGGAAATATGTAACAGCGGAGAATTCAGCAGTAAACAGCGGAGGGTTAACGTGTTTTTAAATGAAACGTAGAGGGTTAAGTGTTTGGAATGTTTGTATATTGCTATTTGCTCACTATACGAGGAGTTTTTTTTAATCTACTTATTTACTTACACGTATTTTTTTTTGTTTCAGGTAAATACGATACAGCATAAATAAATGTAACAACGTATGGAGTAAGGACACACGAACATACCTTGTAAGTTAGAACTATTTTTCGTAGTAAGTTCAATGTACTCGTACACTCTAGTAATGTAGTTCAATGTTGAATAGCTATCTCAAAGTCTCGTCAGGTGTGCAATGACCCTTACTTAACCTACTTATGATTATCGAGGTTTATGTTACTCACTTAGGTATTATATAACATTTTACATAAACCACATTTAAAAAATAAATAGTAAAAAAACCCGAGTGCAAACAATACAGATACCTAAGCAATGTACTAAAAATATCGATTAAAGATTGTGGAAACAAACTACACTATGAGCTGAACTGAAAGCTTAAGTGAAAAGCATTTTTAGGGCCTCACCTGCTACCAAACATAACGTCAATTATTTCACTTTCAGCTCATAGTGTTGTCTGTTTTTCAATCTTGTTTCGGTCTTTTAGTGCGTCAAAAAATATCGACTGCAGAAAAGACAGATACTACCTATAGTATCTGTCTTTTCTGCAGTCGATTTTTTTTATTGTTTATTTAATTTTTTTTAGTTTATCCAACACACACTTGGTCGATTAAAGCAATGATACGACTATTTGAATGCATTGATTACAAAATTCGAATGATTTAATTAAAATTGTTGTAATTATCCTTGTGAATATTTTTGAAATCTCCTTTTAATTTCTTTTATTTTGATACCCTACTTGATTAGGTTTAGTTAAAAAAACATTTTGAAGCATGTACTTTTATTTGGCGCCAATATCCGCCATTTTGTATTTTTTCTTTGAACTACCTATCCAGGGACACTTGGGTTTTTGAGACAAATCTAACCTTAATTGTCTTAATCCATCCAACCCTTTGGAAGATACGTGGGAATAAAGGAACTTACAAACATACATACATACAAGATACGCGCGAAAAACATAACCCAGTCGGGTAATTACAAAATTTAAGTTACCCCCGATTTGTCAAGCAGTGAGCGAGTTGATGATGATGAATTTAAGCTAAGAACACTCGATAATATCGGTTTAAAAAAACTAGATCAAAGACGGTTCAGCTGTTTGGGAGCTACAATGCCACGGACAGACAGACCTACATCAAACTTGCAATACCCCTCTGTTTTCTGCGGGGGTTAAAAATGAAAATTTTCGAGATGGGTTCACTGAAATCCCATATTATCGTCTTTAATTGCGTCTTACATACACCTGAGCACATTATCCCGCACATCACAGGCAATCATCCAGGGATCACGGCTCCGGGACTGGGAATGTCCCGATATCACTAATATCATGGTTATGTTACTTTCATTGCGAGGAATTTTGCAATATTATGATTGATTTTAATATTTGGCCATAGAAAGCCACAATTTCGCTCTATTCGTCTATCCGTCTATGCTACGTTGATACTATGAATAGTCAAAATTTTGTACAGTTTGATCATTTAGACTTTATTTTTGACATCACATAACAGTTATAATTTTGTATTTTAGGGGTTGATTGACATTCTCTCGTTAAGGTTTTTTATTCCGTTCAAAGAGTTTAACTTGTACAGCCTCCATGGTCCAGTGGTTAGAGCTCGGCTCTCGACTAGGAGGTCGTGGGTTCGGTTCCCGCATTGGAACAACAAAACTGTTGTTTCCAAGTTTGGTTAGCACACTGATCACCTGATTGTTTGACAAGAAAGATGATCCATGCGTCGGATGGGCATGTAAAAAGTCGGATCTGCGCCTGTTCTCTCAACAGTCTCATAAATACTGTCACAAGTAGTCTTAAGTCCGACTAACCACCACGGCTCCTAGCTTGCAGTGAATCTACCCCCATATGCTCCCATTATACAAGTGGAAACAATATGTAAACCGTCAGTTAAATATTGCGTTATAATAAGCCGGCCGGTTACTGCGGTCGCCTGATAGATTGATTCCCCCGCGATGTACTTTAAAATATAGATACACACATACATCATAAATTCATTTATCTCATACATACTATTACTTTCACACATATCACACGATTTTGCACGCGGCCCGCGTAATCACCTGTACCGATTTCGATATAAAAAGTAGTATATGTGGTTAATCCAGAGCCTAAACCGCTATACAACATTTTATCAAAATTTGTTCAGTTGTTTTTGCTTGAAAGAGTGAAACATCCATCAACCCATTCATCGTCAGTCGTCACAAACTTTCACATAATATTCTAAAGTCTACCTGTCCATCATAAAATAAATACTTTGCTCCATATATCAGTATGATATATTTTTATACGTGAATTGTTATAGTTTTTTGTCTTATGACGCATATTATAATCTTTTTTGTTCTTAGCTGTTGTAAAAATTTCAAAAAGATATATAATTAATAATTATATACGAATTTAATATGAATCATAACGTAATGTGCTATTATTCAAGTTGCTCAAATGAAACGCTTTTAATTTACGTTTAACTAAAAAATTTTATTACCAAAATACATCATCCTAAATAAGAACGTAATGTTTAAAATAAAAATAGACATTTACATGTCCTTGGAGATATTTAAATATTACTGAAAAGATTTTAAAACATGATTTGTATAAATACCATATTTAAAATCTAATAATCAAATCTATTCTGACAGGTCAATTCTGCTAAGTAAAACTTGAATTAATACAATAACCATCAAGTCCCGATACGCTAAAACTGTCAAACGGTATTCTAGTAAACGTTAAACCAACGTGATACTCGTTCTGATTGGTCCAAACTTCACAGGACCAGTTCATGATAGGGTTGCAACTTATTACAGCGTCCTGTTTTTAAATTCTGGTTTTTTAAATTTGGGGTTGGCAACCTTAGTTTATGATAACATGTAAATGTCGCTTCAGTTATTAATGCAATCAAAGTAAAATGAAATTCTACTTCGAATACGAGAATTGAGGTAAAATTTTTCCACGAACTAGCGTACCTGAGGGACGAGGAATGACCATCCATGCCATGCCATGCCACATGCCATAATGAGGTTTGTTGAATCTATATTTAATAGGTAATCGCGGGACCGATGGCGCGGTCGTCTGCGGCTAATTAAATATGCTGTCAGATGTGTCACAATGTTTTTAATTGGTTTCGTGCGCCAACTGATTGATGATTCTATTGATGTATAATATGTATACAATATACATTATACATATAGATATATGGTAAGCTGAAAATAGTTGTTGCGAGACGATAGCATCAAAAAACAATAAAGTTTTATACTGCCGTGGCGACGCGTCACAGCGCCACGTAGCCACGCAAATATCAGTTAGTACTGTTTAGCTTATGTCTAAGCATCAAAACACCTTCCCGGAGAAATCTTTAAAATCGCACACGTAATTTAACACGTAGCCGTACGTAGGGGTGGCGGGCGGGGTGTAGGTGTAGGGTGGCCCCACGGAAGCGGCATTAAAACTTTTGAGTGATTTCGCTCAGTCAAACGCTGCAAGACGGCAGTCCGAGCGAGTGACCACACCTCCAGCGAACGGCGGACAAACAGGACAAAATATAAAAAATACATTATTTTGTTTTTGGAATGTCTGCTACTGTACTAACAGGACCCGGGAATATTAAGCAGGGATCCTAGAACAATAAAAATGTGTTATTTGAATGTCGTCAGAATGTTTTAGTTGGCATAACTATGTTAGAACTGAGTGTAATTAACGAGCGTTCAAACTAAACTTATGTAGAAAGAACTAGCAAATGAGTAATAACATTTACTACATACTAAGGTTTTTGTAGCTGTGTAATTTTTATCCAACATTCTTTTTTTTTTTTAAAGCAAAATGTTTTTCGCAATAGAGTAGTAATAAAATCTTAACATTTTAATCCAAAACTTAGAAATCAATATAAAATCCAAAAACTTGTCCATAAAATGTGTAGCATGTGGTCACTGTCCTGGACGGACGTAGACGGCCAGGAACGAGTGGTCGTCTAATTTGTGACCAGCGGGGAATTATACCGTGTGCTCCGGACCAGTCCGGAGTGCAGTCGGCTCGGACACTTATGTTGACGTCTGATGTCTGGGGTGGGTTCATTACTAGTACTTTTAGACTTGTCAATATCTAGAAGCCTATAGAAGGCTGTATATTTGTGAAAACTTAGATATTTTGATTGAAAGACGATGAAACGACGGAAAGACATCATCTATAGGATAATTTGACAGTAATTAGGTAAAATTTAGGGTCAATTCACAACTAGACATAACCATACGCGACGCGAATTTTAAGCTCGCCATTCAAAATTGAACTTCATTCAATACGCAAGAAGATACACGTTTCATTGTAAGAGTTCGAACGTCAGATTGCACCACGCTGCACAGCGCATGTGCAGTGTGTGACTGATGTCATACGAAATGTGTATCTTGTGTGTCGAATAAAGTTAAATTTAGAATACCATCTTAAAATGTGGCGCCTCTTCGCGTATCGTCACAGTGTAAACTGATCCTTAGAAGGTTTTTTTTTTATGAAATAAGGGGGCAAACGAGCAAACGGGTCACCTGATGGAAAGCAACTTCCGTCGCCCATGGACACTCGCAGCATCAGAAGAGCTGCAAGTGCGTTGCCGGCCTTTTAAGAGGGAATAGGGTAATGGGGGAGGGTAGGGGATTGGGCCTCCGGTAAACTCACTCACTCGGCGAAACACAGCGCAAACGCTGTTTCACGCCGGTTTTCTGTGAGCCCGTGGTATTTCTCCGGTCGAGCCGGCCCAATTCGTGCCGAAGCATGGCTCTACCACGTACAAATTAATATATATTTTAGGTTTTAACATCTATCAATAAACTGCGTATATAATTTTATTCGTTGACATCTGACCATTTATCTATGTAACTATTGTATCTTACTAATATTAAAAATGTGAAAGTTTGTGAGGATGAATGGATGGATAGATGGATGTATGTTTGTTACTCTTTCACGCAAAAACTACTGAACGGATCTTGATGACGGTATGGTAGTAGTTTAAGCTCTGGACTAAAACATAGGATACTTTTTATCCCGAAAAAGTACAGTGTTCCCGCGGGATACTGTATTTACGCGGGCGGAGCCGCGGGCAACAGCTAGGCAGTAATAAACCTTTCCTTCACTTACACTAATGTCTGAAATCGAGACATGATGGACACACGATCATGCTAAACACGTCGGCGTCCAATTATCGTCCATCGCTCGCCTTAAACACGATCCATCCCCCGTCAATTCGTCCCCCGTCAATCCGTGAGTGTCCGAGCCCCCACCGCCTGGGGGCCGGGGGGGTCCGGCAGATCAATGCCGCCTTACAAGTTACAACCCACCTTCGACTTTAAAGTACGTTTGTATAGATTCAATTAATTATATGGCTGTTCGTTCGTGTTACGTACACGGATATACTATGGATAGATTGACTATGATGAGTGATAAACTGACTGTACATTATTGAGTTAGGGTTAGTGCACACCTAAACGCGGCATTTTTGAAATAGTGACTCTAGTAACGAAAAGAGGATTCTTCTTGTGCAGAGAATAAAGTACAATTTTGAAAAGCTATCTTTAAAGTGTCGCCTCGCGTCGCGTCTCCGTGTGAACTGACGCAGTTGATAAATTACGTACATGTGGATTCTAAGAATTGTTTAACGTACAAATACATTAATGTTACTTAAATTAAGTAACGCTGAATTCAAATCCTAGCATTTGAATTCAGCGTTACTTAATTTTGCCCAGCAGCAACAATTGAAATTAATAATATCTATAGACGCTTCTTAATCTGGCCCCGTGCTAAGTATCCGAAGAACTTGTGTTACAGGTACCAGACAACGGGAAGTATATTTAATACTTTTATACTATACACAAATTTAAGATTTTTATTATATTATACACATATTTAATACACATCCATGACCCAGGAACACAGAATAACTTTTTGTTCCTTCGGCGGGATTCGAACGGCTTGAGCATCAAAGCGCTGAACCACTGAGCCACCGAGGTCGTCATCTTTGACATTAACGTATTCGTAACGTTATAGAAAATTGTATAGGCGCTATCATAATTTTCATACAGTTCTCATTCGATTAATTACGAATACGTTGCTGTCAACTGTTCCTGCTAACCCTATCCGTTCTTGTCAATCTGCCAAGTACCACTTTTGGACTTTATTGTCATGAAAACGCGGTACCTACACCTGGTACTTAGATTATACACCTATATACACCTATAATATATACTAATAATAAAGAGGAAAAGTTTGTTTGTTTGTATATTTATTTGTTTGTTTGTTTGCATTGAATAGGCTCCGAAACTACTGGACCGATTTTGATGAAATGTAGAGTAGAGCACAGATGAAGAGTAGACCACGGGGAAGGACATAGGCTACTTTTTATCGCGGAAATATGTACGGTTTCTGCGAAATTAACTTTTGCACGCACGAAGTCGCGGGCAACATCTTTAAATGTAATAAAAGTACTCTTATGTGATTTCATAACTAAGTCTTATTGCATCTTATTGGATCTTAAATACATTATATACTGGGAAATCTAATTAGAAACTAATGTAGGTCCACAAACATCTCTATCCAAATCTTGCCCTTCGTCACAAACCGAAAAAAGAAAACTCTCCTGGGGGACAAACAATTTGAAACGAAATGAGATTTTACTTATCAAAAAAGTTATGTATATGGAAGCGGTGGGCAACATAAAGGATTTATTGAGTCAGTCCTCGGCGATAAGTGGTATTTCTAGTCGCCATTTTGTGTCCCAAAAGAGTGACGAAAAATCGGAAAGTTATGAAAGTTTGACGAGAAGGGTTAGCCACTTATGTAATTTCAGTTCGTAAGTATTTATAGTTGTTTCGGTTTAGTTTTAACCGTTAGTTTTTTTAGTGTCAAGGGTTCTTAGTATTACTGAATAAAAACAACATTCAAAATTATAAAAAGGACAATAAAATAAAGAGTTGTCAAATATTTGGGACTACTTTAAATAAGACAGCATTTTTTCTTCACTCAGACCACTGTTTCTTACATAATGCTCAAGGTGCAAACAGCCAATCACTTATCAAAGACGTTTCTTTTTAATTGGCCCCTCCCAGAAATTTCCATTAAATTCAATTGTTATCTCCGCATTAGGACCCGCGATAAGGGCGAGGGTGTTTTGTGTTTTTTCCCGGAGCCAACCCTTTGACGTTATCTGACGTCACGGGACGGACGGACGGACGGACAATGCTTTTTATTTGCGAAATTTTTGCACAAATGCTCCGAGGTCACTAGTTTGTGGCCGAATTTTCGTCCTATTGTGGAATTCTGTTTTGTCAACTGTTTTTATTTTCATTTTGGACTTTTGTAATTGTGTAATTAACATTTAGGTTCAACATTTTTTTTGATCCGCAATATTCAGGACCTAGTTCAATTCTAAACGCAATATAGCAATTCAATTGTTTCAACACAGACATAGAACCACTGCAGGGTATAAAAACTACACATCGATTTCAGATTAATACAATTTCAATTTATATTCAATCAAAGTGTGTGTCTTTATGGCAGTGTGTCGGGGAAACACCCCGTCCCCCTTCGTCCCCTTTCGTCCCCCGTTCGTTATCACGTCCCGGACATAATTTAAGACGGGAGTCAAAGGGGATGCTCGGCCGTCTCGCCACTGGATCCGTCAAGAACATCTGCACTTTGATTTGTTACTGATTTTTCACCGTCACGTATCCCAGTTAAATGTTCTGTGTAATTGTTTTGTTTCTATATTTTACGTAGACGATATATTTTGGACGTGATTTAAAGTCCTTTGTTGCTGTTAACACTTTATCAAATTCATGGGTCATTAATTTTAGATCTATACCTGTCATTAATGATATATTATTTATTGCCTGTTACAAAATCTTCTAATATGTGTCGGATAGTTAGGAAGTTTTGTCGCGGCCTATTGTATATCGAGCGACAAAGACAGAACATGCAAATAAGGTCTTTGGCAACTCCTCACTGGGTTGTGAAACATGGGCTATAGTGAAGATTGCCATGAGACAAAAGGTTAGGTGTTTAGGATTAAAGATTTTTTATTTTTCAAAAGATTACAATAATCACTTACGAGAAATACCATTTGTAACTTATTACTAAGTATCACAAAAGGTGATATAACTAATCTTACTCACAATAATATTTTTATTGCATTTACGATTGTCCCCAAAACTTACCCGCGTTATAGAATGATCAAGATGTAGACAGGGACGCGAATATGTTTATCGCAACGGCGACCCCCCGCGCGTTTGACGGATGAATTATGTGACACCTCTGAATTATGAAGTCTATAAAAATATTGACGGAACCGTCGTAAATAACAGACGGACGGGAATACTAATTGCTGCTTTGTTGAGTATTGAACACGGATGAATAGGATAAAGAAGAAAGAGCATCGAAAAATAATAGAAGCAAATACCACCTGCCGATATTTACGGCCTTGGCATTGAGAGAAAATGGTTATGCAGTTTTTGAGCGTATTACAAATTCTGTTACTGTATTTTTCCTGTAAAACATGGATCAAGAAGGATCTTACGATAATCCGTTATTTATTTTAATCCTTTTAATAGTTAGTTTACCTGTTTCTAGAAGTAAACAATTTAAAAACTTAACCATAAAAAATTTAGGGAGGAAGTTAGGAAAGTTATTCGAAAAAATATCTGGCAGAAGCAAATTTAGTTATGTATCGTTTTCAGTCGGAATTTTACGTGTAAAGATTATAGGTATGATGTTAAGAACTCAAAATTCGTAATCGTAATTTTGCGTGAAATACCACCACATAAAACTTAGTTGAAGTATATTTTTTGGCCGCTCAATTAACTTTTACCGTCTCCATATCCATCCCGAATCCTGATCTTCGGACTGTCGAGATTAAAACACATCCGATTCCTACCGGTTCAATTATTATAAATATGGCCGCGATGTGGGTCAGTGCAGGGGGTGCCGCGCCCACCCCACAGGAGGGGGGACACCCGTCAATCGATTGTCAAGGAGTGCAGGCGGACGGTGGCGAGCAAGACTTGCGCTTGTGCATCTAATTGATATATCTATGCGATAGTCGGTCGAATGCTTCAAAAGTAAGAGGATTTTGAGAATTTCCACTGTAGCATTAATTCAAAAGGCAACGTCATTTGTCTAAGTCTAAGACATTTTTTTTTTCAAACTTTGTATGTTATAAACACCTGCTGAATGTCAGTCTACATGATTGATGCCTACCATCGGTTCGGAAACTAACCAAGCAACTAGCAAGAGAACTGGTAACTGGCGTAAGAAACTCGCGCGGGGCCAAAAGATGTGAAAATTAATATTCTTTAAATTATTAAATCTGGAACAGACAGAGTAGACAATAGGACATAGGCTACTTTTAATAGTGACAAAATGTACGGGTCCAGCGGGAACATTTTCTGTGGCGGGCATGAATTCGCGAATTATGGTAACCTGATATGGACAAGATTCCACAATTTTTAAATGCATTTTGTAAGGCTATCAATAGGCAACAAACGTCGCATGCAAGTATGTCAACATGCCACTAGCATGTTGAAAAGACGAAATTCCAACACTGTGACAAGACACTCAGCTCTCGCGTGACTATTCCTGAAGTGTCTCACTATAAATATAGTTTATAGGTCTATCAATCCCGGCGCAGCAGCTGGACCACTCGTTAGGGGACGATGATTGATGCCGTCTCCGAGACGTCTCACAAACAGAATATATTGCGTAATGCATTCCTCTTTAAAAAACATGCCTATTTTTACCTGAAAAATTTGAAGATCGCATTGACGTATGGGCCCGAATAGTTGAACAGAAATATAACATCTCACTATTCCTTTTTACTAATCCTTGTAATCCTGATGTTCGAAAGAATTTGGAGCCATTTAAAGGAATAGCTAGCTAGCTTTTGCCCACAGCTCCGCACGCATAAATACAGTATCCTACAGAAACACTGTACCTACTTTTAGGGAAAAACAGTATATGTAAATCCAGCATAAAAATCCATTCAGTAGTTTTTGCGTGAAAAAGTCCAAAGTCCAAACATCCATCCATCTATCTATCCTCACACACATGCATCCTCACATTTACAATAGTAGTAGGATTTTTGGAACTTTCTGATGACTTTGATTTACTTTGAACTCCTACTCTCCTAGTAGATTATTTTGAATGAAATGAAATGGCTAAAGTAAAGAAAATTGATTCAAAGTTTCTTGTAATAATAAACAAAAATTCTGGGTTATTAACCAACCGAGCACCTTATATCTTTTTTCTTGGATTTATGGTTGTTGAATGTCGTGACGTGATAACTAAAAGGGGTGTGAATGAAAAGCAGGAATTAACCATACGCTTGTAGGTTTAGGGATGAGAAATCCTCGCGGAAGACGAGCCATGATATATACCAGGAGAACAGAAAAAAGAGCCCGTGGCGGGTGACGGCGCTTGATTTATACAGTAAACACATAAATCCGACCTCGCCTGGCTGATGTTAGGCACTGGTCTGAGGTGCGACTGAAAAATGCTATGTTGTAAGTTTCATTTCTTATATGGTGAGTTGTGCAACTTTGTAAGACTTGAATGCGAAAATCAAAGAAAAGACTGTGGGTACTCAAGAAGAAAATATTAAAAGTTAAACATAAAAAGTGGACATTACATTGCCAAATACATTCCAAGTTTAATAGAAGCAGCAACGACCTTGTCAAAGTTAACAACATTAGTTTTAGCCTGAAGGCGGATTCTGCTATTTTAATCCAACAATAATGCAACTTCGTTACTGTTTCGATACACTCCGGAACCTATCAAACAGCAAAATGGTATTCAACTAAACTTCAAACAAACGTCAAACGACGAATTACACCGCGATGCGATTATCATTGTATCACAGCTTGATTATAGATTGAGCGAACCACTTATCCATAGAAAATGGTATTCTCGTATGTTTATAAACTTAACTCCAATTTGACTCGAACCGATCCGTCAGCCGGATATTTTTTTCACTTTGACATGTGGGGATGCCATGACATAAAAATATTTATTTTACGCAAAAATCTCTTTTTTTGCCTTCCCCTCTCTAACCACGCGGGAAATAATTTTCCGTCCGCCTCAGAAGAGGATAAAATCGTCTATGCGTACACAAAAGTGCATAGCCAAGCCCCAAATTCGATGACTTTGTGTAATGTTTCAAAAAACACGAGCAGGAGACGCGCCTTAACTGACAATAATTGGCAACACTGGATCGTACAAACGTCAAGCAACAGCTGTCTTTATACATGCTTTGTACTCGCTTTATATAAAAATTGTAGTCAATATCATTGCAAAATGACTGTGTTGGGATTTTAAATTTACGAAAATAGTGTAGTAGAATACCGACTTTCGGTCAATTTATGATAACAGGATGATAAATTTATAATGAATTGATGGTAAGTTGAATGTCTAAGTTAATTAAGAGAATTGGCCCTCTGGTCCCAAAGTTATACTCAGTATAGGAATAAAAACAATAATTAAGCGTTTATATTATCATAAATGCCCTAAATTATGTTCCTAAAGTTTTAATTCTCGCAAGCGAACATTTGCGCAAGTCTGTAGTGGGCCTTATTTTATCTAGAGTTTTTCGCGTCACACAGCAAGTATGAACGCAGATGCAACGATAAGAATTGAAGGTTTTATCGCCCGAGTTATGTTTTAAAAGTTCTTTTATTTGTGCCTGTACTACCTAGTCGATGCTGAACAGGAGTTAGAATAGAAACAATATGCTGCAACTATTGCACAAAATGAAACAAAAGGGTAGTTATCCCAATAAATTTTAAAACAGTCAATAAAATAGTTTGAAAAACGGCAATAAGAATAAAGCGCACGATGCTGAAACTCAAACACATTGTTCAACAGTAGACGAAAAAATTTAACGAATTATTTGACAACCTGACGTCCCAGTGAACTTTTGAACCCATAAGACGTGGTACAAATCCTCAGGCGTCAGTAACTCAGTGCAACCCGTCCACCCCTAAAACCTGGCACGGCTCGTGGGGGTGCGTGCAAATATGACAAATTTATGTAAAGGGGGGCTCTTTGTGCGGCAAGGCGGTGGGGAAATTAGTGCTCATTTTGTGTGATGTTTATGAGCAGAGTTGCGCTTCAAAAATACGGTAATGTGTTCTGCGGTCGGCTTCATCTGTCGGGGTACGTCGGGTATCGATTGCGGACCTGGGAGGATACTTCTGAATATTTCGAATTGAGTTTGAGATCTGCAGAGATGGGCTAAGGTTTGTTGGATCTTCAAAATCTGCAGATTGGAGACTTGGACATTTTAGGAGTAGGGTTTAGAATGAAATCTCTTTTTGGTTTTGGTTCGTCCATATAACACAAGATCTGAGTGGAACATCCTGTCATGAACAATGAACTTGCAAGTTTCTAGAAAGGTCTCGACCTGTTTCACGATTTCATATTTTATGTCGTAGATATTGGCCGTTACTTACTTCTAACCGTCTTAAAACATTTATTTTGTATATGGGCAGCGTAAAATATTGCGCATTTCATAGTACGTGACTTTTGAGGCGCGGCTCTAAATCATGCCGCCTGAGTTGCCTGACGGTCTCCAGTGACGGCGCGTCAAACTCCTTCCACGACATGCTGCCCTGGTATATTAAAAGTTCATTTTAACTTTAACGATTAAACTTCAGTTAAAAAACTAGTTAAGTGTAACGGATTTATAACTTAACTTTGACTAAAGATGAGCTCCTCTGATGTCAATCTCAATAACTTGAAATATTTTTTGCTAAATGCTAAATTCAGATTCTGATGTGTGTGTATGTTGTTGTTTAAAATATCTTTAAATGTCGCCGTTAATTAAAAAAACCAAGAAGCAAAGTCGTCACTATTTTCTTAGAACAGCGTCGTTTCTTAAAGACTTATGAGAATGATGCTTTGAGAACTTTGGCGTAAACATTCTCCAATCGAAACAGCAAATTCTCAATTTCGTAGAATATAATATCTTTATACATAAAATATAATTACGAGTCGAGAATTGAACTGATATCCTTCAAAGGGGGCTTGGGAGTAGGGCGGTGATTTATTGGGTCATAAAGTATTATAATTAAAAGCTGGAAAAGGGGGGAAACTATACGGTGGACGGAAGTACAGACCGTTTGCGCGCCCGCAAACCCTGTAATGGGTACCAGGTATGTGGATCCTGTCACTGACCGATTTTAGACCCTAACACTGTGAACTGTGTGTCATATTCCCGTGAGATATTTAGTGGGTTAAATAATAAAAACGTCGCTGAGTTATTCTTTGTCTATAAGTTTTCAACGTAAATAGGGAAACTGATTTTTCAAATTAATAGCTTTCTGAAGGTATAAACAGGAATATGCTTCTCGTGAAGTAATAAGTGCTTTTCAAAAAAAAAAACAGAATAGGTAATCTAATTTTATGTTTAGTTTGTAACATTTTGGTTCAGTCAAAATGTTTGCCGAATGTCTCATAAAGTTGTAACCTTGGGTGATAGTTTTTAAGTTTTCCAAACAAGTTCGTTTACTTCTTGTTCCATCCGAGTTCGTTTGGTTGTTGCTGATGATGGTTATGAAGGGTCTCCAAGTAATCATCCACCGTCACAAATCATCGCACCAACTATGCGCAAGTACATCGGCGGCGACGGCCCGTCTGCCCGCGCGGCGTGACAAACGCTGTGTTTATTAAACTTAAAACATAATACGGCTCCGGCGTAAATCATGCGCCGCGCGGGGGGGTCCGACCCACTCCCCCGCACCCCCGCAACCCCCCTCCACACACCCGCGTCCACTAATTTTCAGAAATGGCCACTGAAGTTCAGACGTCGTAGGAATGCATCTGCATGTGATGTTGCGTTCTTTTTAATTTTGGCTTTAAACGAGCTACATTTTATGTTTAGTATATTTTAAAAGTTGAAATATTTTGTGCGCTCCGCTTTGGTCGGACGTTAGTTTTTGTTTTGCTAAGTAGAAAGGATTGGATTACTTTTTAGATATGAAGATTGAAGAACGTGATTTAAACTAAGAGCTGAAAGAGTAGCAGAAAATGTAATTACTATTAAGACTATCATATTTTTCATTTGATAACATCACGCCTAGCACAACCACCATTTCTACGGTGGTTGTGCTAGGCGTGATGTTTCTTTCTACGAAGGAATAGAGAAAATGACAGATTGACAAAGGAAAGCTGTAATTTTATCCATATTATCTGTCAATTTGCCTATTTTTGTGTAGACAAGACGCTTTTCTATGGTGGTCATACTAAGCGTGCAGGTAGAGGCACACTCAACTCAACCTAAATTCGATTAGACAGCCCTCAAAAATCCGACAAGAGGAAGAAGCCCTACGTCCTCGTCGCTGAGTGTCCTAATACAGTCGATAAGGACCCTGTAGACAATTTAATTTCAAAAAGGGACCCGAACGAATAATGTACGTTCTCCAGATAGTAGACCGGAGGGCAGGTGCCTGTTGCCCAGATCATTAAAAGGGCACATTATCGCAACACACGGCGAACGGCGATGACTCATTAGAATTATTCAGAGATTTGCGCGCGCCTCGTCTCACGAAATTAAATTCTGTCCGAGAGCCACAACAAATCATATTTATTTACACCTAAAATACCTCGGGTGGCCATTACGCCGGCAGAACGCGGACTGCGCCGACCGCTCAGGAGATTAGGCAAGGAGCGACATTAAAGTGAAATTATTTATTTAGGGCCCACCGGCTAGATTACATTACTCCAAACACATAAATAACGAAAACAATACCAGCTATTCTAATAAATTATCTTTTTATTGCCGGATTGTGAAAATTTTAGACACTTATCCGGGGGAGGGGGGCCGGGTTTTGTCCCAATTATTTATGGCGGTCGAGACGCGGGGGTTTTGTTCGTCGGCGCGTCTGTCGCCTTCTTATGCGGACCTCCTTTTTTAATTAAAACTTTCGTGTAGGTTAATTAATGGGCGCATAATAATTAAATAGATATCTTTATTTCGGTGACATCTGAGAGCGTCTTAATTGCTATGAACTTGAGTTATATTAGACATCGTGAGTGGTGTCGCTTAGGTAAGGTTAAATGCTAAAAGTGGCTTATTAATATGGACAATTATGCCGGGTGGTGGTGGTCGGCTTTTGCTTTGGTGTCGCATGTCCTAAAGATCCTAGCAGTGACCTTTTATGCTCATTTTAAGAATACTTATGTAAAGGTGTTTTTGGGCATATATATTACATATAATATGTATTTCGATTCTCTATAATCACAGTGATCTAAATTGTACTTTAAAAGTGAGTGTTTTTCAGTCAGAAAATTTTATTTCAAATTTCGTTTACTAGAAAATAGTCTAAAAACTAAAAACAATAGTGATAAGTCACGAGTCTATCTGCAGTCCGGACACAAAATAAAATGATTTATAAAATTGTAATAATAAATCTCGCCAAGTAGTTTATGGCTGTTTATCCTATCCCGTAGTTTGTAAACACGCCGCCATGAATCAAACTGCACACGCCACCCGACGTCCCATTGTCCGATCCGATGCCACAAATCAATCACAAAAAAGTCCAAAAACCGAAGCCACTAAATGTCCTTCAAACCAATACGGCACGGGAATACCTCGCTATGAATAATCTAATAAATAATCTTCTCAAACATAATTTATTAGCTACGCCACTACAGGACGGAAGAGAGAGTGGGGTGCTGGGGTGGAGCGGTGCGAGCGGGACGGAGCTAGTGTCGTCCGTCATAAATAACATCGGCAAAAACAATGAACAATGGCTTGTGGTGGCAGATACGTCTTCTTTAGCCGGGGGAAGTGTGCGCGATCTAATGCGAGACTGTCCCGCCTGCGCCGAACTCGTGCGCAACAGAGTGTTGCTACAATTGAGTTTTGTTGTTATAATTAATATTTCAAGCATTTGCAATATTTATACGCATTACAATACACTATACAGTCCACCGTCAACGAGAACGAGATTACTTCTGGTAGATTGACGGGACGGGCGTGCGGTGGACAGCGCTACTTCGGCGCCGTCATGTTTTTCTCGTTGACATCCCGTTGACGGTGGCGGTGGACTAAGAGCGTAAATTTTACCGACTTGCTGATAGTGAATTCTTTACGCTATTCGACAATGACAAAAATGATCTATTATCAGTTCGATTTTTCCTAAAGTGTGATTCAACCATACAGTATCAGCGCAAGGTTACCTGACAGGCATAACTGTGCAGGCAAACCTGTCAGGTTAACCCTTACTTGTATTGGCACATTCTTTAAAGCATTGTATTTTCTCAAAACTCATGTTTCTCTCGTACACAGAGTAAAGGTACACAGATCACAGAACAAGTTGGAGATTTTCCGGATAAAAAGTAGCCTATTTGTTTATACAAAGCCTTTTACTACTAACGTACCAAATTACATCATAATCCGTTCAGCAGTTCTTACGTGAAAGAGTCACAAACATCCATCCATTCATCCATCCTCACAAACTTTTTCTTTCATAATAGTACTAGGATAGCAGGAACTAGGATGAGTGTATACGCATATACCTATACAATAGAATCACAGAAAACAAACATGTTTCCACAATGCCCTTCCCGGATTTCCTCAGTTTCCTAAGCTGGGTGTCTATTTAGGCACTAAAATACACAATCCTAGTACCCGAACAATTTTAATTAGATCATCGATGAATGATATAATATTTCGACGGTCCCTACGTACAAATATTTGTACGTAGGGACCGTCGAAATAAATATTTTAAAATACTGTATTTTTTATTTCCTACGTAAAAACTCTTATATTTGTCTGTTAAAATATTATTTTGATGACAATGTAGAAACGGTCATCTGTCGGTTTTATCAAGAAAATCTATAAAAATCTAATATTTATAAATATGACTTTAAACTTGACAAATCTAATAAAACAAAATAATAAAAATATATTCATATTTGTACATAGCATAATTTGTAGAACGATTGGAACCTTTACCACAGGGGCGACACTCTCTACAAATGACAGTTCGAGCACCGACAAATGTCAGTTACGTTGACTTAAGCCTAGGGTTGACATCGAATTATTTTAAAATATTTTTTTACGCCCGCGTAAATATTATACTTTTTACGCGGGCGAAGCCGCGGGCAACAGCTAGATACTTAATATGAAAAGGGAAATCATATCTACCTACTTTAACCCACGTCTGTTATTTATTATACTGCGAGAGTAGTGTGTATTCGTGCATTCTGGATCACGATTCTGGATCCCCCTCCCTCTACCCCCGTCCTGTCCCGCGTACCTACTCTACTCTACATTCGGGCGGCGATGTCGGCTAAAAAAAAAAAAAAAAAAAAAAAGTTTGGTGTCAAAATGGGGGTTTTCGGCCACGCCCGATCGATCGCGCTCATCCGTTTTTCAATATCTCTAACGGTTACAAAGATAGACTTTTGCAATCACAAGCCCCATTAGGGTCTATTCATTACTGATTACTCCATCCGGTGATAGATAATGGAGGGTGATAAGCTAAGGACCATTAGTAAAACAAAGTTGGTATTTATTGTAAGTGAATCATTTTATTGACAAAAAAGCGTTCAAATAAACTACATAATTTCAAATCGTTGTGTAACGTATTCGCACCAAAATGTACCAGGAAATCATTCAGTGACTTATTGTTATAAATATAATACAGATACATTATACAATATTCTCCGCAAACCATGGTATAATCATTTTGTACTCGTGCTGTATTATATGACCATATTCTACAATTTCGCTCTAGAAACTCTCGGTGATAACCTCGTGGAGGGCGACCATATGAATCAAAGTATTGTCCAATATGTTGTTTATCAATATGTATGGCAATCCAATGCGAACCTGGTTTATTATCAGTATCCAAATTGCTCACGATGTAGCATGGAACTGGAACACGAATCGGTAATCGGTTAGCTGCGTACACATTATTTTCAATGCGTGCATCAATTTTATTCAAACATTTCTGTATGTCTAAAGTATCCATGAATACTGTTTAGGTATATGGGGGGGTCTTATCTGCTCTAGTGATTGAATATTAATGCGCACCATCTTAACCAAACTTGATATAAATCATGCTATTTAAACTTGATATCAATATATACTTAATATTATAAATGCAGAAGTGTTACCTCTTCATGCTTTAACCGTTGAACCGATTTTTATGAAATTTGGTATAGACACACTTTGAATCCCGAGGAAGGATATATGATATTTTTTATCTCGAAAAAGTACAATGTTCCCGTGGGATAATGTATTTACGCGGGTGGGAAACATCCAGTGTTAAATGAAGGAGAAAAAATATACGTTTTTGTTGTACATTTTTATTAAATACACATATAAGATATACAAACATAAATCTACGAACTTACCTACTATAGTCTACTGAAATATTACGATTTTTATTTATTTCTATAACATTATCGAATTCTGCATAGTGTGTTAACGCTGAGTCAAAGTGCATCTTTTCTTTTATTAAACTTGGATGAATCTTTTTTAAGTATGATTGTAGTTGTAAAGTATTCATAATTCTTTAAAAAATACTTATTCATTCCCTCTATCATACGCAAGTGAAATAAATAAAATAAGACATTCTTAATTAACATGCAATTGACTGGGGTTTTAAATTAAAATGAAAGCACAAGTTTAAAATAATCATTTACTTACACATTAAAACATATTACAGATTGAGAACTTAATAATACATAGAAAGATAATACAATGTTTGTTTCTTAACTACTATAGTCAACGGTTACATTACGATTTTTATCTATTTCAATAACATTATCAAATTCTGCATAAACAACACAATTTATCGTTTGAGTCAGAGCAGATTCAAAGCGAACTTCTAATCTAACACTACCGTGTCTAATTAGATTCCAATGACTAGAAGAATTGGCTGATAAATCAGGTGTGAGATCAAATGCTAGCAAACAATAACCTTTCGAATACTTATCATGAGATATCCCATTCCCTTCGTTAAGAAAATGTATTCCTGTTCCTGAGAATAATGTATGATAGGTTGTAGTAAAAATATTATTATCAAAAGATGGTTGTAAAGCTTTTGAAGGAATTTGCTGACCGTCAATATATAAACAAAAAGAATTCATTTTATAGTTCTCAAAATTAAACGGATTTTTAGACAAACAACCATTAAATGCTGCATTATTTACAAAACCCACTATGCATCTCTTAGGTACTTGACCCAAAAATATATTGTCTAATGTCTTGCCCTGAACCCCTGACGGTATCGTTAAAACTTTTACTTCGGCTCGAGTTATTGGATATTTTGCAGTTGTGGTGGCTAACACTTTTTGATGGGCAAGTTCTTACTTGTTCAACAGATACTAATGTGTTATCAATACAATGTTATTTCGGAGGAAATAGTTTCTAGTGATAGTTAGGGGTGGAATGTGTGCCTCCATTAACCAAGCGATAACAGTTGTGATAAAATGCAATCAGCATTCCACAAGTTTTGTATATAATGGTCGAAATTTTAAGTATTATCACAGTCAGTCATCTTGTGGTGAAGTTATTATTTCCTGTGTAACTCTGTGAATATTTAGTGGTCATAAATATGGAGGTAAGATATTTTTATATTTTTTTTGTTTTATTAGAATCATGTGTTTTTTAATTTTAATATTCTAACAGTTATTATAAATAATTTTACAGAACAATTTTGAAGAAAATACATACAAATCTTTCTACTTTGCATCTCCTGATAGTGAAACAACGGACTTGGAAATAGTATCCGATCTAAGTAGAAAAAGATCACCGTCACCGCTTGCAAGGCTAGATGATCTATTTGACGTCCAGAAAAGCAAAAAGAAAAAGCTATCATCGTCAGTTTCACGAGTGCAAAAGAGTGGAGGCACAGCATTCGTCTCTACTAATGCAGACGATGGACAAAATTCCTCACATCTAATAAAAATTGAGGTTTATGATTTGAAGAAGATTTCAAAGATTCCAGCAAATGAACACTGGAAAAATACTGAAACCAGAATAAAATTATACACATCTCAGACAAGCAAAAACTTCGAATGTATTCAAAACTTAATATTTGATTTTACAAAAGAGATTTGCACGTCTGACAGTTGCAAAAAGTATCATTTTAACAATAATTAACTTTAACAAGATCTACTCCATCGTTATATTATTAATCATAGGCTAAAAAGGGTTTGTTAATGTATTTTTTAACTGTGTTTTCTCTACAAATACTCTATAAATTGTATATATCTCATCAGTTGAACTAGGATATTTTAAAGGATAAGATCTGACTATTTTTCATTCATACAACAAAGATGGAATCATGTACGAGTATATTTTTTGATTCACAAATAGATGAAATTCTGGAAGACATAGAATCAATCCGACTGTGCAGAGAAGTTGAAGAAGCTGATTTGTTCTCACATTGTTTCCTTGAAGATTATGTCGATGATCAACATGTAGCAGTTGAAAATCATAACAAGTAAGTGAACCCTAGTAAAAATATAATTATAATATTATCTTTATAATTTATTGTAACTAACAACTTTTCTTCTTTGTTTTAGTCAACCACAACTACAAGCCGGGGGAGCTCTAAAAAGGAAGTCTGAAAGTGTAATCAACTCAGAATATCTTAAACATCGAAAAATGGATAAAACAGTATCAACTTCATCTAACACAACTGGAGAATCTTGTACTGAAGCAACATCAACTTCGGGTATTGCAACGGAAGGTTCCCATACCGCAGTTGCTTCATATCCGGATAATATACACACAGAGCCCCACACAGGTACCAATAATTCAGATAATGTTTTTTGTAGCGCTTGTCAAAAAGATGTACGTAAACGGTATTACACAAATCATTTAAAAAGCAATGTACACAAAAACAATGTTCTTAGAATGGAGGGATCGCTAAAAAATGTTTCCGTAATTGAATCTGTTTTCGGTCAAAGAATTATCACGTATAGAATTTGTAATAAATCTAATGAAACTCTTGAAACAACTTTCCAAACGCCAGAAATATTCATGAATTCAATCAAAGACGTCATATTTCAATTAATTGAACGTTCAATTGTAAATCATAACATTTTTAAAGTAAATTTTATTTTACAAGCTGAATTTGTACAACAAAGCAAAAATAATATACAAAATACTTTTGATTTTCAAACTAACAATTTTATAATTTTTCGTGGAGATGACTTAGATATCTTTTTTTTGTCACTTAGTAACACTTTAACAAATAAAGTAAGTAGCTTTGAGAGAAAAGACAGTGGATGGAGCCTCAAACAAATTATAAGCTTAGACATGAATGTTAATAAGTTTAATCCCCTTCGTGGTACTTCTTATATTGATTTACCTCATGATATTAAAACAAAGAAGGCTGTTATTAACGTTCAAAATGTCGACTATATGTGTTTTAAGTGGGCATTGCTCTCAGCTTTATTCCCAGTCAACAATAATGTTGGACGGGTATCTTCATACAGCGCACACGCGGATAAATTAAAGTTTGATGGTTTATCTTTTCCAATGAAATTAACCGATATCCGTAAAGTTGAAAATTTAAATAACATAAGTATCAATGTTTATGGGTTGGAATTTAATAGAGAAACTAAACAAAATAGTGTCGTAGGTCCATTGTATTTTACCAAAAACCGCAAAAGCATACACATCAACTTATTATACTTAACAAACGGTACAAATAGTCACTATTGTTATATAAAGAATTTATCGCGTTTGGTAAGCAAACAACTTTCTAATCAACATCATACGGTTTACATTTGTGACGGGTGTTTGTTATACTTTCCTACAAATGAGAGATTATCTAATCACCAACAAAATGATTGTTCTCATGTTACTATCGAATTGCCGAGTAGTCAGAAAAAATTTAAAAATTGGTTTGCAAAGCCAACATCTAACGATAAAGTCAAGTTTGATCACTTTGAAAGAAAATTAAAAATCCCGTTTGTAATTTATGCGGATTTTGAAGCTTTTTTAAACCCGATCAATTCATGTTCTAATGATCCGTCTATGTCTTATACTAAAAATATTCATAAACACGAACCTTATAGTTTTGGATATTATTTAAAGTGTTCTTATGATGATAATTTATCAAAATATGAATTTTACAGCGGGCCAAATTGTGTGCAAATCTTTATGGATAGATTATACATGGATATACGATCAATTTGTAGTAAAAATAACTTCCAGAAAGCTCCTAATACTCTGTCTAATGAAGATAAAAACAAAATTGATAATTGTTCCATTTGTCATATTTGTGAAACTGTTTTAGACAAAGATAGAATTTTAGACTTTGACTGGTATACAGGAAGTTTTAGAGGTGTCGCACATGAACTATGCACAAAAAAGTTTAGAGCTCCGAATTTCGTTCCAGTGTTTTTTCATAATTTAAGTCACTATGATTCACATTTTATAGTTCATGCGCTTAACTTTGTCGAGGGACAAGTTGATTTAATACCTCAAAACAAAGAGAGATACATTTCCTTTACTAAAACATTATTTATTAACAATCAGATGTTTAAATTGAGATTTGTCGATTCGCTAAAATTTTTGCCTTGTAGCCTTGATCAACTAGCTAAAAATCTTAAGGACGAACAGTTTCACACACTCAAAAAAAATTTTCCTAACAATGAAGATTTTGTTCGTCTAAAGAAAAAAGGTATTTATCCCTATGAATTCATGACATCTAATGACAGTTTTAAACTAACATCATTACCCAGTCAAAAACATTTCTATAACACACTTACAGATTCAAATGTTTCTGATGATGATTACCATCATGCACAAGATGTTTGGGATCATTTCCAATGTTCAAACATGTTAGATTATTCAAATTTGTACCAAAAAACTGACGTATTACTTTTAACAGACATATTTGAAAATTTCAGAGATCTTTGTATTAATACTTACAATTTAGATCCAGCATATTATTATACTGCACCTGGTTTAAGCTGGGATGCTATGTTAAAGTACACTAATATAGAATTAGAGTTATTAACAGACTTTGACAAAATAGCGTTTATCAGGGCAGGTATTCGAGGTGGTGTGTCACAATGTAGCAATAGGTATGCTAAGGCAAATAATCAGTATTTGAATAGTTATGATGAAACAAAACCTAAATCCTTCCTTGCATATTTTGATGCTAATAATCTCTATGGTTGGGCAATGTCACAACATCTTCCTGTGGGAGGGTTTGAGTGGGTAGATCCTGACACCAACTTTGATATTCCTGACACATCTGAATATGGTTTCATTTTAGAAGTTGATTTAAAGTATCCTGAAGAACTTCACGATTTGCATTCTGATTTACCTCTTTGTCCTGAAAATATTTGTGTAGGTGATACGAAAAATATAAAATTAGTTCCAAATTTAAACAATAAATCAAAATATAAAATTCACTATAGAAATTTGAAACAATGTCTAAAGTTAGGTATTAAACTACAAAAAGTTCACAGAATTTTAAAATTCAATCAAAGTCCTTGGTTGCAAAAATACATTGATTTAAATACTCAACTCAGAATGAAGGCAACCTCAGATTTTGAAAAAGATTTTTACAAACTTATGAATAATTCAGTTTTTGGTAAAACAATGGAAAATATTGAAAAAAGAGTTAATGTAAAACTTTTAACACATTGGGAAAATCGGGGAAAGTCTCTAGGAGCACAAGATTTGATAGCAAAACCAGAATTCCACAGTCTATCAATATTTTCAGAAAACTTAGTAGCAATTCAATTACGGAAAACAAAGATTTTACACGATAAACCCATTTATCTAGGATTTTGTATATTAGATATTTCAAAAACACTTATGTATGATTTTCATTATGATTACATTTTAAAAAAGTTTGGTGAAAATACAAAATTATTGTACACTGATACTGATAGTTTTATATACCAATTTTTTACTAATAATTTATATGAAGATCTCAAACCTGATTTGATGGACAGGTTCGATACATCTGATTATCCTCCCAATAATTTATTTGGTTACCCTAAAATAAACAAAAAAAAGTTAGGATATTTTAAAGATGAAAATAACGGTGATATTTTAGAGGAATTTGTAGGAGAGGAAATGTATGCGTTTACAGTAGGTGAAAAATTCGTTGCAAAAGCCAAAGGTGTAAACAAAAGTGTTACAAAAAAGTTAGAATTAGAAAATTACAAATCTTGTCTTTTTAATAAAAATATTCAACACCATAGTATGTGTAGATTTAGATCGCTTAAACACACAATATTTACCCAGGAAATCAATAAAACTTCTTTGTCATACCAAGATACCAAGCGCTACATATTACCAAATCAAATCGATACATTGGCGTGGGGCCATTACAGATTAAAAAAAACTACTATAGGTACAAAGTTTATTTAGTTGATAATAATTTGAGATTTTTTGTTATTTGTATTTTATTTTGTAAGTTATAAATAAGGTTTTAATGTAATTTTTTTACTGTTTTTAGATGTATTTACATTGTTTTATTACTTCCATTTACTGTAATGTTTAGTTTAAGAATCAATAAAACAGTTTTAAAAAGCAAAAAATAATTATTGTTTTCTTGTATCTCGTCTAATACACACGTAAGGAAAAATGAAACATTTTATTCATCCATTCACTGCAATAGTTGCGGGGCCTAGTGGTTGTGGGAAATCAAATTTTGTTACAAAATTTATTAATAATATGGAAGAAATATGTAATGTATCTTTTGTCCAAGTAACATGGTGTTTTGATGAAATGCAACCCTTATACAATTTAAAAAATGTTAACTACTTTCAAGGATTACCTGACTTGAACATGTTTGATGGTAAAGAGGCTAATTTGATTATAATAGATGATCTCATGAGAGAATCTGATGGTCGAATTGTAGATATATTTACAAAAGGTAGTCACCACAGAAATTTAAGCGTATTTTATATAACTCAAAATCTTTTTCATCAAGGAAAAGGCCAAAGAGATATTTCTCTAAATTCGAGCTACATTATTTATTTTAAGAACCCTCGTGATAAAACTCAAATTCGATATTTAGCACGTCAAGTCTCACCAGATAATGTAAAATTTGTTCAAGAAGCTTACAAAGATGCAACAACAGAGGCACATGGCTATTTAATGATAGATCTTAAACAAAATACCAATGATATGTTTCGTTTTAAGACGAATATATTCCCCCCTGATAAAAATTGTTCTGTTTATGTACCGAAAAGAGGGTTTAAATACAACAAGAACTGACAAAGTTATATCATTTACAAATAATGCTTGGAAGCTTAAAGACGCATAAAAATCTACTCATCGCTTTGCAAACATTAAAACCAAAGTATCAAAAAGCTTTATTAAAATCATGTGATGAAGATGAAATAAATTGTTTATGTGAGTGTATTCATAATGTGTTACAAGGGAAAGTACCACTAAAAGAAAAGGATAAAAAATCTTTAAAACAATATATACAGATACTCCGCAAGCTTGTTCGTAAAACAACAATCAAAGTAAGAAAAAATATAATTGTTCAAAAAGGTGGTGCATTTTTACCTATTATTTTAGGTTCTATACTAAGTGGGTTAGTTAGTGGTCTTGTCTAAAATGGAACACACTAAGAAAATGTTACTGGTCGAACCAAGTTTGATTGATAAAATAAACGGAAAGAACGAGAGCCATGAAAATCCTAAATCGCGATTAGATACCGAAATGCAAAATATTCTTGAAAGTAACGATGATGACAGAAAAAAATGGATTTTATACTTACAAACATTACAAAGGTATTTGCATTTCACCAGTGAAGATCGCCAACCTTATCAACTTCCAATAATTACCTCAAATAATGATTTATCTGAAACACTTTTGAAAAAAGGACAATATATGGATAAAAGTAGTGTTTCAAACAATAAAGATCCTATTGTTGATCAGACATGGAATGAAGAAGTTGAGTGCAAAGAAAGTGATATTGTTCAAAATAAATATATATACTCGAAAAAACAAATATTAAGTTTAATACCTAAATCCTACATTAAAAAAGGTGAGCCATTGTTAGATTTCTTATTGACAAGACAGAACAAAGTACACTGGGATGATGATGGTACAGTGCTCGTGGATAATAACAAAATAATTGGTAGTAATATTGTAGATTTAGTCAATGATTCATTAAGACCATTAAAAAAAAGTGATCCAATAGGATGGGAAAAATTTGCTAAAGCATTGAAGGAGATAAAAGTACCACTCACTTATATTGGTAATCCGAAGAGAAGTGAGTATATTAACCAACTTCAGTTGAAAGATTTTGGTAAAATATCTGGTGGCGAGAAACATTCTACATCTGCATCTGAAAACAAGTATATTAATAAAATAAAAAAGAAAATTGATTGGGAAAAATGGACCCCCTACTAGAAATTCACAATATTTACTATGATGTATCACACCCCGCTGGTTACAGCAGCATTGATAAACTTGCAAGAGCTATGGAAGGAAAAATGAATAAAAATGATGTCAAGAAATGGTTGCAATCACAAGAAACGTACACACTTCATAAACCGGTTTACAAAAAGTTTCCTCGAAACAAATATATCGTATCTGATCTTAATAAACTGTGGCAAGCAGATTTAAGTGACATGCGAGCATATAGTAAATATAATAATGGTTATAATTATATATTATGTGTTATTGATGTATTTAGTAAGTATGCTTATGCTAGACCTATGAAAAATAAAAATTCTTTAACAACCAAAAATTGTTTTGAGAGTATTTTTGAGGAAGCTCATGTAGTTCCTACCCACGTCCAATCTGATAAGGGTACTGAGTTTGTTTCCAAAGATGTTCGTCAATATTTTAAGAGTAAAAATATTAATTATTACACGACAAATAATCCTGATATTAAGGCTAGTATTGTAGAAAGATTTCAAAGAACACTTAAGTCAAAAATGTGGCGCTATTTTACACATAAAAATACATACAGATATATAGACATTTTACAAGATTTATTATATGCATATAACCATAGTTTTCATTCAAGTATTAAAATGTCTCCATGCGATGTAAACTCTAGTAACATTATGACTGTTTGGAATAATTTGTATGCTCGAGAAAATAAAAAGTCACCACAAGATATCTTCTTACCAAAGTTTAACGTTGGTGATTATGTTAGAATCACAAAATATAAACATATATTCCAAAAGGGATACGAATCTAACTGGAGCGATGAAATTTTTATTATTTCAACTGTCATCCCTAGATCACCATGGGTTGTGTATACCTTGAAGGATTTACAAAATGAAGATATAGAAGGTACTTTTTATGAAAGAGAATTACAAAAAATTACTCCTCCTAGCCCGACTTCGTATCACAAAATAGATAAAATAATAACTTCTCGATATTCTGGTAGCAGAAGGCAAGTGCTTGTCAAGTGGAAAGGTTATCCTGATAAATTTAATAGTTGGATTTTGTCATCCCATTTAAAACAGATATAATGAAAGAAAGTTTTTATTTAACATTACTAAGCAACAGCTCAATACAATATTTTCCAGATAATATGACAACAAAGTTTTCAACAAAATTACCAAAATCAATTAAATTAGAAGGCGAATGGGTTGTCGGTGTTGTTGAATTTCAATATCCGTGTACAATGTTTACTGTTCAAGAACAAGAAAATATAGTCTATATTTCTAAGAATATGATAATGCCTAATGAAAAAAATCCTTCTATTGTTCACTATAAAAAACACATTCCTGCAACCAACTATGATAATATTAATCACATTTTAAAAGCTTTAAATAATATAAGAGAAAATGTTACCTTTCGTTACGATGAAATATCTAAGTTTGTATCTGTAACAATCGCAGATGATTCATTGAAGTCCGTATCATTATCACCTAAGTTAGGTATTCAATTAGGGTTTGAGCCTAATAGGAATTTGGTAGAAAAAACGTTTGGCAAACGTCCTGCAAACTTACATCTGGGACTTCCATCACAACTCTTTGTTTATTGTGATATAGTGGAACCGCAAATTGTTGGAGATGTTATGACCTCTTTACTTAGAATTATACCACTAGATCCCTCAAAATATATATATGGGGCAAATAAGATGCATGTATTTTCTCCTCCTCACTACTTACCAGTCATGCGCAGAGAATTCGATACACTTGAAATAGATATAAGATCATGCACTGGTCAAAAGATACCATTCCAGTTTGGAACAGTGTGTATTAAACTACACTTTAGAAAGTTATAATGCATCATCACAATAATAATATAATTTGTCCATACGAAAATTATTATACACATCAAGCTGGTTCTGGAATAGGAGTAATATACAAAGGAGCTCCTTATCAACGTGGTCATGGTATTGGAAGCTTTTTGGGAGGTTTGTTTCGATCCGTCTTACCTTTGCTTTCAAGTGGCGCGAAAGCAATAGGAAAGGAAGCTTTGAGTGCGGGTGTTGGATTTCTATCTGATATGACGAAAGCACGACCCATGGACGAATCAATAAAATCGCGACTTAAGGAAATTAGTTCAAATTTGAAAAGAAGGGCAGATCAAAAAATTGATAAATTAAACATGTCTGGTTCAGGCTATATAACTAAAAGAAAATGTATTGGAGCAGTCATTCCTTCATCGAACGGTAAAGGAAGAGGTGTTAAAAAACGAAAACCAACTCGTCAATATAAAGGGGATATATTTTCATAAATTAAAAAAAAAATGTCTTTCTTACATAGTCACTCTTGTGAATGTATAAAATCTGAATTAGATTTGTTTGCTTTACCATCAACACAAACAAGCATCGAAAGTGGCATGTGGGTGCACTACAAACCAATATCATCTTTAGCCGACGATGGACCCATAGAATTTCAAGTCCCTGGAACTGGTGATGATTATATAGACTTATCTCATACACTCGTTCAATTAAAAGCAAAAGTATTAAACGAAGATTCTTCAAAATTGGCAGCTTCAACTGTTGTAGCACCTGTAAACAATTGGCTTCATTCAATTTTTAGTCAACTCGACGTTTACTTAAATCAAAAATTAGTTTCACCTCCAAACAATACATATGCTTATCGAGCTTACATTGAAACTCTTTTGAATTACTCACCCGAGGCAAAACAATCTCATTTAACTTGTGGCCTTTGGTATGAAGATACAGCTGGCAAAATGGATTCAACCGAAGAAAAAAATGCAGGTTTTACTACAAGACAAAAATTAGTTTCAGAAAGTAAGGAAGTTGAAATGATAGGACACCTTCATGGTGACATATTCAATCAGTCAAAGTTTTTAATTAATGGTGTTGAGATGAATATTAAATTGGTAAGATCACGTGAAACATTTCACCTTATGGCAGCAACAGATGATGTTAAATACAAAATAAATATTACTGATGCGACTCTCCTTGTTCGAAGGACAAAAATTAACCCTTCCGTCTTACTTGCCCATCAAAAAGTGTTAGCCACCACAACTGCAAAATATCCAATAACTCGAGCCGAAGTAAAAGTTTTAACGATACCGTCAGGGGTTCAGGGCAAGACATTAGACAATATATTTTTGGGTCAAGTACCTAAGAGATGCATAGTGGGTTTTGTAAATAATGCAGCATTTAATGGTTGTTTGTCTAAAAATCCGTTTAATTTTGAGAACTATAAAATGAATTCTTTTTGTTTATATATTGACGGTCAGCAAATTCCTTCAAAAGCTTTACAACCATCTTTTGATAATAATATTTTTACTACAACCTATCATACATTATTCTCAGGAACAGGAATACATTTTCTTAACGAAGGGAATGGGATATCTCATGATAAGTATTCGAAAGGTTATTGTTTGCTAGCATTTGATCTCACACCTGATTTATCAGCCAATTCTTCTAGTCATTGGAATCTAATTAGACACGGTAGTGTTAGATTAGAAGTTCGCTTTGAATCTGCTCTGACTCAAACGATAAATTGTGTTGTTTATGCAGAATTTGATAATGTTATTGAAATAGATAAAAATCGTAATGTAACCGTTGACTATAGTAGTTAAGAAACAAACATTGTATTATCTTTCTATGTATTATTAAGTTCTCAATCTGTAATATGTTTTAATGTGTAAGTAAATGATTATTTTAAACTTGTGCTTTCATTTTAATTTAAAACCCCAGTCAATTGCATGTTAATTAAGAATGTCTTATTTTATTTATTTCACTTGCGTATGATAGAGGGAATGAATAAGTATTTTTTAAAGAATTATGAATACTTTACAACTACAATCATACTTAAAAAAGATTCATCCAAGTTTAATAAAAGAAAAGATGCACTTTGACTCAGCGTTAACACACTATGCAGAATTCGATAATGTTATAGAAATAAATAAAAATCGTAATATTTCAGTAGACTATAGTAGGTAAGTTCGTAGATTTATGTTTGTATATCTTATATGTGTATTTAATAAAAATGTACAACAAAAACGTATATTTTTTCTCCTTCATTTAACACTGGATGTTTCCCACCCGCGTAAATACATTATCCCACGGGAACATTGTACTTTTTCGAGATAAAAAATATCATATATCCTTCCTCGGGATTCAAAGTGTGTCTATACCAAATTTCATAAAAATCGGTTCAACGGTTAAAGCATGAAGAGGTAACACTTCTGCATTTATAATATTAAGTATATATTGATATCAAGTTTAAATAGCATGATTTATATCAAGTTTGGTTAAGATGGTGCGCATTAATATTCAATCACTAGAGCAGATAAGACCCCCCCATATACCTAAACAGTATTCATGGATACTTTAGACATACAGAAATGTTTGAATAAAATTGATGCACGCATTGAAAATAATGTGTACGCAGCTAACCGATTACCGATTCGTGTTCCAGTTCCATGCTACATCGTGAGCAATTTGGATACTGATAATAAACCAGGTTCGCATTGGATTGCCATACATATTGATAAACAACATATTGGACAATACTTTGATTCATATGGTCGCCCTCCACGAGGTTATCACCGAGAGTTTCTAGAGCGAAATTGTAGAATATGGTCATATAATACAGCACGAGTACAAAATGATTATACCATGGTTTGCGGAGAATATTGTATAATGTATCTGTATTATATTTATAACAATAAGTCACTGAATGATTTCCTGGTACATTTTGGTGCGAATACGTTACACAACGATTTGAAATTATGTAGTTTATTTGAACGCTTTTTTGTCAATAAAATGATTCACTTACAAGTTTATTTGAACGCTTTTTTGTCAATAAAATGATTCACTTACAATAAATACCAACTTTGTTTTACTAATGGTCCTTAGCTTATCACCCTCCATTATCTATCACCGGATGGAGTAATCAGTAATGAATAGACCCTAATGGGGCTTGTGATTGCAAAAGTCTATCTTTGTAACCGTTAGAGATATTGAAAAACGGATGAGCGCGATCGATCGGGCGTGGCCGAAAACCCCCATTTTGACACCAAACTTTTTTTTTTTTTTTTTTTTTTAGCCGACATCGCCGCCCGAATGTAGAGTAGAGTAGGTACGCGGGACAGGACGGGGGTAGAGGGAGGGGGATCCAGAATCGTGATCCAGAATGCACGAATACACACTACTTGCGAGTGACAAAAGCAAGGGTTAGGTTAGAAAAAATAAGTAATAATTATCGAGGTAGGTAGGTACTTACCTTTCTGGATTATTAGGCAAGCGGAAGAAGCTTTTGTCATAATTTTTTTCTTGGTTATTACGGCGACCATAATATATACAACCACAATTAAGCCCATACATTTTAATGCCGATAAGGAAATTTCTAATATTTTAGATACTCGATGCGTGCGATTCGAACTTTTAAAGGATACTATTTACAACGAAAATTCAAAATAGTCCCCAAATGTTAACGTCTAATAGCCATATTTTTTTAATCAAAAATGTACTCAGCCATTGGCCCTTAAATTGGAAAAATATACCTTGTGTCCTTAGCAATTGGGTTTAATTTGTACTTAATTCTTATGTAGTATAAAGACTATTTGAATCATATCAATGCAATTTTAAATTTTTATTGCCACTCAATAGGTGTTGTAACACAACTAAGATCGTCGCACAATATCGATAGGTATCGACAGATTTAAATGCGATTAAGTATTACATGTAACGTTCAATCTACAATATTATGCGGAAATCATTACTAATATTTTACTTTTACTATTATAAATGTGAAAGTTTGTGAGGATATATGGATGGACGGATAAATCTTAAAGGAGCAAATGGCACACCACACGTTTGTTACTCTTTAACGCAATAACTATTGAACGGATTTTAATAAAAATTTGATTTAAAATTTTATTTCGAGGTTAACCTCCTACAAACTTTACCCAACCCAAGCATATTATTTCGTTAAAAATATCGATAAAATCAAATTATTGCATGACTACATCACTAGTGAAACAAAAAACAAATATTTTAAACGTCGCGTCAGACAAGTCTTATGAAATTACACTGTCGCGTCGGCGAAACTGCCAGCCCCGTGAACCATAGTCCAGGCTGGGAAAAAGTTACACCCCACCCGCCCCCGCATTCGCCCAGACACGCACACACAGCTGCGAGCGGTGAGTCGTGTAAATGGTGGAGTGACGGTTCTTTACGTTAGTATTCTTATATATTCTTTGCCTTTACTACGCTCTCCTGTAAACCGCCACTTTTGACATGTCGCTTTATACGTAGGGACCGTCGATTTATGAAGATAATATTCGAAGGATAAACTGTCGATAATGATGAACATTGCAAAAATCCCACTCTGCCCACGTGTGGGCAGTGGGCATGCGCGGGCGCAATTACTGTGCTAATTGACTTTTCATGTCGCCGCGTGTGGTCCCCTGTCTCTTGTTTCAAACTACTTAGGGAGTATAAAACAGGAATAAATATTGTCTTAGAGATAAGTCAACGAATAGCGACAACTTTATCCTACATTGTAGAATAACTATTTTTTAAATCTTAATATTAATTGCTAGTCCATTTTCTTTGTCTGTCTAAAACTCGAGATCGGCTGGACCGATTTGGCTAATTTTGATCTTTTTTGGACGTTTAGGGTAGGTTTAAAGTTTTAATCAGTGAGAAATATTAGAAAATTTGCTAGGAAAATAAAAAAGTAACAATTAAATTTTCCTACCTGTCAAGCATTTGATGATCATTCTGTCGGTAGCGGAAATTCGGGTCTCCAGTTTCACTTGGCTGTCAAATATGCGTTCGGTGTTGAAATGCAAAATTTCCGAAAATCAAAATCGGTTCATCCGTTTGGGAGCTACGATGCCACGGACAGACACACAGACACGTCAAACTTACAACCGCTAACCCCTCTGCTTGCGTCGGGGGTTAAAATGGAAAGTCTGAAAAATGCACTACCTACCAAAAAATTTAATTAAGAACATTTAAACAAGCTAAAATTATTTTAATTGACAATAACACATAAAAATCGATCCATTCGTTTTGAACTTACAATACAGACGTCAGACAGACAGACCACTTTTTTTGGTCGAGGGTTAAAAAAGGATTTTAGGTAGGAAGATGTATTTCTACTATTTAATTAAAAACGTGATAAAAAGTCAGGATAAAATAAAACAACCCTCTTCCGTTTCGATTTCGGTAGCATCACTTTATCTACAAATAGAAATATTTATGTATATGTATAATGTATATAGACATGTTTTATGTTTGTCGGTGTGCTTGTCACCTTATCACGTTTACGACCGCGATGCTCTTAGTGAAGAATGCGATATTTTTGTGGATCGTAAAACTGAAGATAACTTTCTAGATATATTTAGTTCTTCGTATGCTAATTTCTTTCGATTTATTGGACGATAGGCTATTATAAGGTAATTAAAAAGGTATTAATAAGGTTACTTCGCCGGTGGTATGTTTATTAAGCTATTATATAGCTAGCAGTAGGTGCGGAAGATTGACTCGGAATCATTTAAACTTTTAGCTGTTAGTTAATAGTTAAGTAAAGCGTTTTGTCGTCTACGTCGCGTTGCAAGTTGCAACGATGAATGAGCATATTATAGTGATTATGATGTTATTCAGTCACCTTCTTATTCATTCATATTCTAGAAATAGGTATGTGATTTTGCATTTGCGTAATCTAAATGTTTGCCTTTGGTCAAAAGAAAGCAATACAATTTTCCAACTTCTAATGGAAAACATCTTGAGCGAAACATCAAAACGAAAATTCCCCAAAGGATTTTGCAAATGTGGGCTTTTTGTTGGTAGATATTTTTATGAATAGGTACATAAAGCCTACTTTTATAAATTATAATATAAAATATTTCAAATTCATCGGTCATTGCTTGCCATCAGGCGAACCGTCGTCTTTGTCCGTATAAAATAGTACATCAAACCCTTGGTCACTTCGAATAGGTGTATGACTCTACAGAGCCTCCATTTACTTTTTAAACCCCTGAACCGATTTTGACCTGGTTTTTTAGGTCGAAAGCTGACATAATCGAGAGTGTTCTTAATTCATGATCGGCTCACTCACTGCTTGACAATGAGGGAGGTGCTTTACGCGTGCTTATGCGTGCACACACATTTGCTTCCAGGTTGTGTATTTTTTCGCGATATATTGCTAGATATAATATCATTTAAATTGTACGGTAACTGTCAGGACTTACGATTAAGGTTTCATTCGATATTTATATTTTCTGAAGTAAATTCTGTTCCCGACAGAAAGAAAGCTTTCTGAAAGTGTTTACAAGATTTACATTAGTCGTTAATAGTTTAAGAATGGGTCGTAAAATCCCACGTAGATATAAATTGGGCCATCCCATCAGGAGCGTTCTAAATTACGACGAAACGCGAGTGAATTTACTATTGTTTATCTTGTTCTATGCAGGTTATTTTTGTATGAATCTATTCTTCTTATATCTAGCGCGCGATTCAGAGCATTTAAAACAATATACCACCTTTCTTATAAAAATATTTTAACGATTTGCTAATCAGTGCCCGCGTCGCCTGTCAAGTTATGTTTAAAATAAAGAAGTTCTATTACAAATCATTACATTCATTAACAATTCGGCCATTAATCCTACTAGATTATACCTATTATACATGTGAAAGTTTGTGAGGATGGTTGGTTGGATGGACGGATGGATAGATGGATGTTGGTGACTTTAAAATGCAAAAACTACTGAACGGATTATTATAAAATTATAGCCATGATAATCTTGTAACTAGTTTAGAGTCTGGATTAGCACATAGGTTACTATTTAGCCCAGAAAAGTACAGTGCTCAGTGGGGTACTATATTTAAACGTGTAGGGCCCATGAAGAGCCGCTTCGCTACGTTGAATATAAGAGGAGGAATGGATGGTAAGAATGAAAGTGGACGAAGCGAAACAATTATGTAAGAATCGTAGCAAGTGGAAAGAAGTTGTCTCTGCCTACCTCTACGGGGAAATGGCGTGATTATATGTATGTATGTATGTAGGGCCGCAGGCAAAAGCTAGAATACTAGAATTTTTATAAATAATCGCACTAGAGCTTGATCCACAATCCTCCAAGTGTCGGATAGCTTATTCGAAAGTTTTGTCGGTACTTACTTTATATCGAGCGACAGACACAAAACATGCAAATAAACAGCAGATTGTGAAACATGCCCTTAGTTGTAATAATATCTTTTGATTTCTGTTTACGCAATTCTTGAAGTCTGTGTAACGTCTAGCTCTTGTAATTCCTGAACATCAGTCATGTCAGTAAGCACTTGGTAAGAGTTAAGACGTGCTTAGACCGTTTTGCTTCTGCGTATTATTAGTCTGTCATTTCATATTTGTATATTGTAACTTGTAGGTCAAGAATTAAGATTTTTTATGGAGAAAGTCTCCAAATGATCATGGTATATTTCTGTAAATTACGGAAACTCTTGTTTATAATGCATACTGTCATTACCTACTTTAATATTAATTGTATCCTAATGTTGATAAATATTTCATTCGGATAAAAATACGCCCTGCATAAAAGTGTTCTACTTATCCCAGAGAGAAAATACAACTTAGTTTTTTTGTAACTCCAACTGACCCTAGTTATTAACCAAGTATTAGATATTGTTAACTTTTAAATATAAAGCTATTTATATTTAAAATTTCCCATGTTCCTCTTTCAATTTATTCCACCTTCCACCTCCACAACTTTACCAAAACCTCCCAAATATAGGTCCGTAACTCGCACCCGTTCTTAAGGGCTGCTCAAGTCGTCTATAACGGTACTGGCAGGTCGCCAGCCAGAGGCTTCGAACCCTGATTTACGAGCTGCTAGTCTACCTCACCCAGATCCAGTTCATCCAGTGAGAAATAAGTACTCTAGGTGCCCATATAAAATTGATTTTATTGGGACTTATACGGCTTTCATAAATATTAAAGATTTTGAGCAGTCAGATAGACTGAATTGCGATGGAATTTTATAGTAGGAGAGCTTAGGACTTTGGTACGAATGTCCTGGGTCGACCGGAACGATACTAGGGCCACACGTAAAACTAGCTCGAAATAATACTTGCGAAATGTCCATGATTCGTCTGTTAGTTTGTGTCACATAGACGGTTCTTACAATCAGCTAACATTGTGCCAGTTTTCTAGTTTTTAATCTACAACTACCGTAGTTTTCCTGAGTAATTTAGCGTTTCTTATGACACCACCTTTACGTACATAAACTGTGTTGAGTGACAGGCGGTGTTTACACAACGAGCGGGCGCGCCTGATGTATGTGCGTCTGTGTTGTGTCAGAAGTGCAAACTGCACGTCCACACGTAGGGATAATATACTAAATGGGGCAAAAATAGGGTGTACTATGTGTGTATATGTCACCGTAAAATTGTAAAAAAACTAACCAGATTGTAAAAATGTGTAGAAAGATTAAAAGCTATATAATAATCTAACGAAAAATAAATTAACGTGTTAAATTTTAGCAGCATATTCACGTCGGAAGTCTATCAACATTTTACAAATCACTAGTTTTATTACAATCTAACGGTTTTTACAATTTTACGGTGACATATACAACGACTTCTGTTGCTCAATGGTTGAGCGCGTCGTGCTCAAGCCGGAGATCGCGGGTTTGAATCCCGCCAAAGTTGTCTGCGCTCCTGGATCCTGGATGTGTATTATCAGTTCTGTGTATAATACAATAAAAATCTAAAATATATTTCCATGGTCTGGTATCCGTTACATACATAAGTTACTTCGAGAACTTAGCGCTGGACAATGGTCGTTGTGAAATTTTCTCACAAAACATGCTACAATAATAATTTAACTACTATATGAACTATTAGACAATATAGTATTTATTATTGGTCGAAAAGCCTACAATAATTTAAATAAGATAACATGACAAGTGAATCTATGATAATACATCGATGAGAAATATAAAATGCACGTCAAGAAAAACCTCGATGTAAAATCTAAATCTAGACACATTTGTCACCGCATCCGTTACTCGCGTTTTATCGGCCGTTACTCTTTGATTAAAACTATAAAATAAATCGTCAACGTTAAAAATACGTCTTGTCGCGTCGAGCCGCCGACGCCGACGCACTCGGATCGAATATTTTACATGTTTTATGACAGCTTTAATGTTTGACATAAATAATTGACACCCACCGCAAATTGACAGGTTGTTTTGCGAGGATTAAGCAATGTAGCGGCATCGGCAGTTCCCTTTAAGGTTTTAGATATCTCTCTTCTCAGAAGGCTTTTGAATTAAGTTATAGAAGTGCGCCTGTATAACCGACTGGTAATAAAAATAATTGTAAAGAGTAGCAGATTTGTATGAGACAAAAGCCTCAATAGGAATATAATATACTAGATGTCGCCCGCGACTTCGTGCGCGCATAAGTTAATTTCGCTGAAACCGTACATTTTTCCGCGATAAAAAGTAGCATATGTCCTTCCCCGTGGTCTGCTCTACATCTGTGCCAAATTTCATCAAAATCGGTCTAGTAGTTGTGGAGCCTATTCAACGCAAACAATCAAACTTTTGCTCTTTTTTAAATTAGTATAGATTATTTTTATATTAATTTTAATTAATTTTCCCGCGGCTCCGCCCGCATAAATACAGTGTCCCACGGGAACATTGTACATTTTCGGGATAAAAAGTAGACTGATAAAAATCCAGAGGTCAAAGTACTGCCATACCAAATTACGTCAAAATAATGGATCAATAGTTTTTGTATGAAAGAGTAACAACACCCCATTCATCCATCCATTCATCCATCCTCACAAACTTTCAGATTTATAAAAGTATAGTAGGACTTCAAACTTAAATCATACGAACCAACTACAAACTTGATAATATGATATTGACTTTTCGTACCTACCTATATTTTTACCAACTAATCTAAACCAACAGTTCCCACTTACTAGTAGTATAATATCTATCAGCACTTCATTATCACGTATTTTACGTGATACATCGTTATGTCTTTTACACGGTATTTCGTGTTTTTGCACAATATGTCTCCGCATTTTTATTAGATTTATAATTTTGCACCTACGATTTAAAAGCCACTCGAGTGTGTCTCGTAGCATAATATTCAGGTGTTAATAGTGTAAACCGTATTCATCAATGCCACAGAGAGCCAACATAAATATAGATATGACAGTATCATCTTAATTATTTTTGACGTTGATTTAAATCATAGATTAGTCTAGTTTTGTAACGTCCGAGAAAAAATGATTCTCGTTCTGTTGACGAGGTGACGCAATGCGTGGGCGTGCGGTAGTCGCCAAAAGTGGCCGCCATCCGTCATCGGCTGACATGACACTGATGCTGCAGTGTGCATCTAGCCGTGGGACATCGATGGCATGTTCCTTTGCAATTTAATTAGGTATCTAGTTTTTCGTAAATTTCGCAAGTTACAAATGATCTTTTCGTGAATGCTATAAGTAGTCATTTGTAATAACGCCGGGGGGAGGGAACTGATTTTTTGACCGATTACTTCAAAAAGGTTGAATTTGTAAAAAAGTCATGTATGATTTTTTTTATGATGCGAACAATTCTATAATACACAATTTATAACTACACAAATTTCATCCAATTGTATTCATAATTACAGACGCTAGAAGGGCGGATAGACGGGCAGACGGACGGACAGAGCGAAACTATAATAATAAATAATATATAATATCTATGGACGCTTTTACACCACGTCAATCCATTCCCGTGGTAAGTTCTCAAAGAACTTGTGTTACGAGTACCAGACAACGGAAATATATTTAATATTTTTATAATATACATATACATATTTAAGATTTGTATTATATAATACACATATTTAATACACATCCATGAACCAGGAACACAGAAATCTTTTTGTCCCCCAGCGGCATTCGAACCTGCGACCTCCGGCTTGAGCGCCAAGGTCGTCACTATAAGGATTCCTTGAGTACTATGGAACCCTGAAAACGAAGTAGATGTACCATATTTATGTTAATGCTAAGCATGCAGATTTCATGAGACACGTGATAGTCCAAAAGCCAGTGCCAACTTCCCCGGAAGTTCGTTACCCGACGGACGCGTGTAGCCGCGCCCTAAGCGCCCCCGCGAGCCGTATTCCGTCTACTTTATTGTCCACAAAAACTTCCAACTTCATATGCAGTTATCATCTTGGAGGAGTTGGAAGTTGGAAACTGATATTTATGAATAACTGCTTCGTTTCAGCTTCTTTTAAGCTGGCTCTGTGGAATGCTGTAGGATTTTGTTTCGCTGGCTCCTAGACTGTACAAATACGGTTTTGTGTTTTGTAGTCTATAATATTATGATTTTGTTGTTATAGAAATGAGCTGCCCAGCACGATGTAATAGACGCGACGCGACACATCGTTACAAGATTTGACGATCTATTGGCGGTGCGAGACACGTCGCGGGCGGCTACATTTAACTTCGTTTATACTCTACGCGTTTCAGAAACTGTAAAATGGCGTTAAAAAGTTAAAATGTCCAATAAAATCTCAACAAATGTCTATATTGATTAATTCCAAGCTTTAAGTGATCGATAATTTTGATTTTATAGTTTTTAAGTTGCAGCTTCTTTATACCGTTTATTTAAAATACAGTATAAATTTTAAACTGGGTATAAAATCACAGTTGTGACGATAAAAATCAAATAACAATAAGAAAAATTTGAACGCCAATCGCCATCAATACTATTTTTTTAAAAGCGATAAGGCGAGTGCACACTGTACCTACTGTGAAACACGATTTGAGGCAAAAACAAAAAAAATAATGTAAAAAAAAAGTACCTATGTCAAGTCTATATTTTTGGACCATTTACGTAAACTAATACCAATGTTATCTATACTAATATAATAAAGAGAAAAAGTTTGTTTGTTTGTTTGCATTGAATAGGCTCCTAAGCTACTGGACCGATTTTGATGAAATTTGGCACACAGAGTAGACCACGGGGAAGGCAATAGGCTACTTTTTGTCGCGAAAAAATGTACGGTTTCTGCAAAATTAACTTTTGCGCGCACGAAGTCGCGGGCAACATCTAGTAATTTATAACTTACTATATTCTGTTCATATCCAATATAATATATTTGTAAACAAAGGGACATTACTACTCGTGCAATAAAGATATCTAGAACACATGAATTTGGTCGAATTTAATCTTCAAGATAAGATTTATCTGAATAGACTTCATTATCTATACTCTATACTTATATAAAAAAGAGGAAAAGTTTGCTTGCTTGTTTGCATTAAATAAGCTCCGAAACTACTGGACCGATTTTGCCGAAATTTGGCACAGATCTAGAGTAGATCACGGGGAAGGACATATGATACTTTTATCGCAACAAACTGTACGGTTTCTACGAAATTGACTTTTGCGCGCACGGAGTTCTAGTCATAACAATAAATATGCAGCAGTGTGGCCTCAGCTTTACAAACCGGTGTAGCTATTAAGGGAACAGACAACATCATTATATTTTATTACTATATCAAGACACGCTCGTCGTAAATAACTCAAAACTCCAATTTTGTGAGTTTGACTCATCGCGGTGAGAACTTCGATCGCTTGCAAATGGACACACGCCTCAGTAGGCTAGCGTGGTATTCCTCCTCAAAATGAGGTAAATCCGATAATTGATAAGGATGATAATGATTTCGCTTACAAACGGTAAACTGGCCAAGTGCGAGTCGGTCGTAAAAATTAAGTTTGTTTTATTTTCGGTTCGGTTTAAGGAGATACCGCCTGATGACAAACACAGACAGCGAAGTCTCAGTAACAGTGTCCCTACTGCCTTTGGATACGGAACCCTAATAAGACCAGCGCAACTGGCTAGTGTCCTCACATTGAGGAAAAACTCACAGTGATGATAATGATTTAAGGTGTAGGAAAACCCAAAGTAATTAATATCATTATTTATTATCACTATGTATATTAAGAGTTGGCACACATTTTTTATTTTGTTCTTACTTCACTGAATACGAGGGTATTTAAAATATAATGCAATAATTCAATTTGTTGTAACAAAAACGTGTTGACGTTTTGAATTCTATTGGCTCTCGTTATGCACACACATACTATATACACTCATGTACTATTGGTGGAAACAAACATGGCGGAAATAAAAAGATACGTAAACTTGTCACATTCTGGTGACTACTTCTAGTCCTTTACGGCAACCAAACGACGTCCATACCGCACCAGCCAGCTCCAGAGCTATCGTCCAGCCACGCGAGCAATCTTGTCCCTTATCACGTCCAGATAAAGTACGTTTTGCCGTGTATCCGGAAAGACGTCTAGATTTTAAATTTCCAACTGCCGCGACATTAAATCGTAATCGAACACTTTAGTCTGACGGTCGCGGGGAAGTATGGCGCCCGGGCAGTATAAATATGCACTTATCTTTCTTTTTAGTTAAAGTAAGTCTGCATTATGCAGGCCTTGCAGTGGGCCACGTGTGCCGCGAATAAAATTTTAGCACCCGACATTGTTCTAGGGGAGATAGGCCATTCTGTTGCAATAACGAAGCAAGTGACTATAACTCGGAGCGAGCTCTTATTTTTTTATTGAAACTAGGAGTTGGATTCTTTCATTTTGGCTCTGCAATTTGATGCTTTCAAACTCGATTGCCTTTTTATGTTATTATTCAGTATTTTTCTTTTACAAACCTTGATAGCTTCTGATGATTTTGAGAAACTGGTACATCTGTCCTAGCATTCTAAAGTAAAAACAGATAGTAGATTTTAGAGAGGCCTTTTAATTAAAGTTGCATTCAATTGGGTTACGACTAACAATTTATAATATATATTTTTATTTTGTTGCAGGTAAAAATCAGAGCATACAATTTCCAACTGAAACATATTTTAGAGGTAAGGTTTTTTTGAGCATAAGCGTAAGGAAGTATATGGAAAATGTGCAAGTTAACTATGCATATTCAAGAAAATTAAATATTATGTTGTTAGAATAGTTTTCATCTAAAAAAAAATCAATTTGTCAGTGTGCACCTAGCCTTAGCCAACAATTATTATCAATCAATCTGCGCGGATTATCGCAGCGCCCGACTGACGTGTTTCGCCGTCAACTGACGTGTGACTTATATTTTTAATTACGGGCTAATTATGCCGATAAATTGGCCACTCCACTTTAATACGGTTTTGGCGGGAAATATATTTTATCGTCCAATTTGGAAATTATTGAATTTTTATACACCGCGGCACCGCCAATAATATTATGCGAGCGCAGTTTTTTTAAATTTTTTTTATGTGAATTATTTTCGCAGTTTGTATAACACTTTCGTTATGATTCATTTTCCGAGTGTAACGCAACGGGGTGAGCCGTGCCAAGGAAATAAAGTTGGGAAGCATTACCCTCCTTCTGCAGTCGGTTTAAATGTTAATGGCGGGAAGCGGGTCAGTATGAATAAACAGGTCAATAATATCAACATGTTCGATATTACTGAAGTCTGAACATGACAGGTGACAGTGGCGCCAGACGCAAAACATTATTTCATTAACAAAATGTCATAGTGACTAGAAAGCATGGAGGTTAGAGAACAGGAGACCGATCGCTGTAGAAAATAGTGTCCCAGAAATATGGACAAAATAAGCGAGGCGCTGCGATCGCTAAGTTGTCTCAATAAAAGCGGGCCACCAATGCCGCGAAGAAAATTATACTACTAATACCGATGGCAGCGCGGCTGGTGGCTGAAAAATGAATTATAAATTCTACAAATTTTTAGGGACAGGCGGGCAATGCTTCAACACGTAGCGATCGGTCTCCTGTTCTCTAACCTCCATGCTAGAAAGGTTGAGATGGTGTCAAAAACGACACACTCGATACCAGAGTGTCAATTCTGCTGAATAAAACCTACAATAACATTCAAGTCTCTATATGCTAAAACTGCCAAGGGGCTATCCACATATTACGTCACACAAAATTTCGACTTTTTGAACCCCCACCATGTCATAGGGGTATGACACGCTTTTTAGTATCCCTGTACCTGTACATGCACTGTCACATTTAGTATGACGGGGTGAGGCCCCGTAATATGTGGATGGACCCCAAACGGTATTCTCGTAAACGTTAAACCAGCGTTAAACGCGTTTTGATTGGTCGAAACTTCACAAAATCAGTTCATAATAACATGTTGCTTCACTTACAATACAATCAAAGTAAAATGAAAGTCTACTGTAAATACGAGAATTGAGGTTCTGATACCACTCGCACTGCGCACAACGAGCTTATGACACCTTCTAGAATCTCTCGCGCCAAATCCTGGTGATAGGTGCTAGCCGCTAGGGCCTAGCACTGGGCAAGAACAACCAAAAATATAAAACTAGTTTTAAAGTAAATGACACCTAAGTAAAACAGAACTAAATAGGAGGTCATCGGTCCATGACCCAAGAAACGCGATGTCGTTGTTGATGATGATGATGATAAAATAAATATTATTAAACAGAGACAATAAATATTTTCGGAGCGAGATTTATTGAGACACCGTCAATCAGGTGCCAATGTCACCTTTGTCAAATGTCACCTTATCGCGTCGTTTTGGACCTTTTGTGACGGACAGACACATAAATTTAAAAAAGGTTTGAAGTGAAGCTCGAAACAGGATCTTAGTGACAAATAATAAGAATGAACGCTAAAATTGTAGCCCGTGGAGAGTTATGTTGCCTTGGTGTTTCTATGAAAATTATCCAAGGCTCAGAGGACCTGTGAGCTGACAGAGGTAATTGTGAGCAGTGAGCAAGCTGATAGTGATGAATAATAGCTTCTTAGCTGAATTAAACACTCGATCATATCAGCTTCCAAACAAAAAAAAAAAACTAGATCAAAATCGGTTTTTCTGTTTGGGAACTACGATGCCACGGACAGACAGAGTGTCAATTCTGCTAAATAAAACCTGCATTAATACAATCAAGTCCCGATACGTTAAAACTGTCAAACGGTATTCTTGAAAACATTAAACCAACGCGCAACGTGAAACGCGCTCTGCATTGGTCGAAAGTGGAAACTTCATAAAATCAGTTCATGATAACATGTCGCTTCGCTTACAATACAATCAAAGTAAAATGAAAGTCTACTTTAAATACAAGAATTGAGGTACAGAAAGCCCTCCGCCACCCCTCTTTTTGCATGGGGGGTTAAAAATAATTCTGAATAGACTGTAGGTGCTGCACTCTGCTTTGCCTGTTTTTACTACACAACTACCTATTAAATGACACTTAGAATATCCATAAAGAAGCAAAGGTAATTTGTAAAATAAACACTTATTAACACGCCAATAAACCTGTTATTAGAATATGCTATTGTTCGCTTGTCGGCTATTGACATTTTACTTGGTTAGAAAGTGACATAACTTCAACTTGATTTATGCCAATCTTTCAACCGGTGTATGTACATACTATATTATTATATGTGTTGTTTACTTACAAATTCCTTGTTATATATAGACCGTATGCAGCAGAATGTAGTAGAATAGTTTAAAATATTAATAAAAATGTAGCTTTAAAATATGTTATCTATTTTTGTTAAAGTTATGGTACATGTGTTGTCAATTTTCAGTTGTTACACAATACAGTCTCTTAGTTTACTGGGTGACTTCGACTAAACTGACAGGTACATTTTTGTTAATGTAACTAAGCTTACAAAAAATAGGGTTTCTATTTAAAATTACGAGCAAAGTACCAATTTAACGGTACCTACTTATAAATTCTGAAAGCCTTTGACATCCACAGTAATATATCTGCGACCCTGGTACCACGCATCCATCACACGTCAGGGCCGGGTAAACAGACAGGTCAGCGCCCACCCTCCCCCGCGGGAGGTGGGGGGTGATTGATTCGTAAGTAAATATTCCATCAGACATCAGATGCTTATCGTAGAGTTATGACCTTGTCAGCAAAGTTTTTTGTATTGTACCTACTGAAGTTTGCTGTTTTTTTTAACCCCCGACGCAAAAAGAGGGGTGTTATAAGTTTGACGTGTCTGTCTGTCTGTCTGTCGGTCTGTCTGTCTGTCTGTCTGTCTGTGGGTGTGTCTGTCTGTCTGTATGTGGCATCATAGCTCCCGAACGGATGAAGCGATTTCAATTTAGTTTCTTTTGTATTAAAGGTGACTTACATGCGAGTGTTCTTAGACATGTTTGATGAAAATCGGTTGAGCCGTTTAAAAGTTGTGGGGGGTGAAAGCGGGGAAGAAAATACGAATGTGAAAATATACTCGAGTAAGATCTCAAATGAAAGCGCACTGAAAGAGAATATTGATGACTTAATCGACAGTGTTCGTAGCTTCGTTTGATGAGAAAATTGGTGGTGGGAAGATCAGCCGTTTGAAGATGATCAGCTCTTTTCTAGTTGATGAAGGGATCTGACTAACTTTCCAATGTCCGATCGATTCAAAATTTGGTACTGTGTTACTTCAACGATATTCAAAGAACATTCTAATGTACCCATGACCTGATCAGCCGTTTGAAGATGATCGGCTCTTTTCTAGTTGATGAGGGGATCTGACTAACTTTCTTATGTCCGATCGATTCGAAATTTGGTACCGTGTTACTTCAACGATATTTAAAGAACATGGTAAGGTAACCATGACCTGATTAGCCGTTTGAAGATCATATTTTCTTTATTAGTTGATGAGGGCTGGGGTCGTCCACATGTCCTATCGATTCGAAATTTGGTACCATGTTACTTCAATGATGTTGAAAGTATGTATATGGTAAGGTAATCATTATTTATACCTACTTTAGGTATAAATAGGATAAAATATAAATTAAAATATAATATAAATTAAAAAGGATAAAATAAAAGTAAAATTAAAAATTTTAAAAACCCCCCGACACAAAAAATAAACTCTAAAAAATAATAAATAATATTTTAAACCTATTATAATTATAATATCACATATAATATTAAGTAAGTTGAAATAATTTTATTTTCCAATCGTCGTCTCGTCGGGGGACCGCTATGTGAAAAAAAAAACACATGTAGTCGCAGAATGAACAAAAGAATTTACTCCGAAAAAAATTTGCTCATACCTAGGTACTTAAATGTAATTCGTAATAATTAATTAGCTGTTGTTGTAAAAATACTTTATAAACTTTAGCGGTCCCCCGACGAGGCGACAATTGGAAAATAAAATTATTTCAACTTAGTACTTACTTAATATTATATGTGATAATATAATTATAATAGGTTTAAAATATTATTTATTATTTTTTAGAGTTTATTTTTTGTGTCGGGGGGTTTTTAAAATTTTTAATTTCAAGTAAAATTAACTCATAATCTAATACAGTACCTAATTGCGATCTAAAAGTTTATTTTTTTACAAAAAAAAAAAAACTCAAAATCCTGGAGTTATACAATAATTGCGCTTGTATTTAACACAGAAGTGTCCTACCTCCAAAAGACAATGTTCTCCAGTTGATTTAGCAACGTAACTGTCCTATTTTCAAGAAAAGAAAAATCAATACTTTATCATGATAATATAAATAAGCAAATACCATTATGACGCAGGTAGAATTGATATTCAGTAATAGATGTGGAGCGCCGTGCGGCTGTTGCGTGTAACATCTGATGTTGTTAGTAAATAGACGTTATATGTGTGATTTAACTTGTTATGACGGCTAACGAACGGTAAACACTCGCAAGTCAACTGATGGAATAAATTATGCATAAGCCCTCTCAAATTCATCCTCAACCATCAGTATTAACAGTGGATGACATTTTTGTGCTGACAAGTACCAGGATAACATCATCTCTGACTCTACTAGGTTTACCTACTAATTAATTTGAACACATACTAAGTGCTTTGTTTAAAAGTTAAGGTAGTACCATGGGTAGCCTACTTTAGATTTACACATTAATAATAGCTCCCACATCGATTTCGCTGGCGGTGGTTTCGTTGAAACCTTCCCGGCTACGCAGGAGTTATTCTATAGTGCCCAGGTGTGTACGCACTACGCATGAGCAGTCTCAGCTTTTGGCTCTCGTAATCCGGGATAATAATGGGACGGATGACCGACACGTCTAGCGAAAGATCCGGCGCAGGGCCGACGTATGGATCTATCTTTATTGTCAGACAATCAGGTTATCAGCCCCCATTGTCCTAACCAGACATGAAAACAACACTTTTTTGTTGTTCCTACGCGGGAATCGACCCCACGACATCCAGAGACGTGAGCCAAGATCTAAACAACTGGACCACGAAGGCGGTACACATTATTAGTAAATGAAATTAACAGCAGCTTTTTTTTAATAGCAGATTAACAGAGACCACAGTGCAGTAGTTACATCTATAGAATAAAAATGTAAAAAAGATTTAAAAAATGTTGCTGATTAATAATAAAATCTGTTGTACGAAGTAGCCCATCATCCCCCAGACCGGATTCCCTGATCAAGACGTTATTAATTCCCGTCGCGTCCCGTATGATTGACGGCTGTCTGATACGTCACCCCCAACACCCCCACCACCGACACCCCCAACACCCCCACGATGCAAAACATCTCAATGTGGAATTGATGGAAGACGTCGATGGACGACATTTACTATTATGTCTGTCTTGTCAATTTATACCTACGTAACATTATGAAAATAGATTTGTTTGTTTGTTTGCATTGAATGCATTGCATTGCATTGAATAGGTTCCGAAACTTCTATGTAGTGTACTGCATCGTTAGTATAATATACTTTGTGATAACGATTAGATTTATCCTTAGATAACTGAACAAGTCCTGTTCCTCCACTCTCACTTGTCTGGTGAAGCGGGCGGAGATGGCCATTGTGACACTTTACTAGCTGTTGCCTGTTTTGCTTGGCAGTGTCCACTACGCTGGCTACGCGTAATTAAATACCTAATAAATAAATAAATAAATAATAAAAAAAAAGACTGAGACAAGACTCGGCAAGGAATTTTAGGAAAGTGATTCAAAATTGTACTCTATTCCCTACACAGAAGATGCACGTTTCATAGCAAGGTGTGAGATGTGTGTGCTGTGTTTCAGTTACTAGTTATAAAATTTATAAGAAAATAATGATATCTCTCTCTTAACTCTAAATTTAGTCATATTTCTGCAAAGCAATAAGGCATGTCATTTCTGCGATGATGGAGTGGCCGTCAATTGAGTGCAGTTTGATTGAGTGCGACTCAGATCCGCAGATAACAGTCACCGGCTTAATTTAATGCCGCCTCAAAACGGGTTATTTGTATTAAAAAGGTAATATTCATAGTTAATTTGTAACTAACGATGACTTACTCTTATAAAACTCCTATTTAATAAATAGTAACATAATTATGTACTCCTGGTACCTCTCCTCCTTTTAAAATAATTCTTAAGCGTTTTTACCGGACTACGGCGAAACTAAACGGAAGGGTAATTAATGGTTTTGGCGGTCTATAAGTATGTATGTATGTTTGTTTGTTGCCTAAACTACTGGTCCGATTTTAATAAATGAGGTTTCAATAGATTTGTAACAACAGCCTGGTAATAAAGGCTGTAATAATGTCGGGTTATAATTTTTATAAAAATTGTAGTCAACCCCATATTAACTATGTCATACAAATGCCCCAAACGTAAGAAATGTCGTCTGTCCGTCACAGAACTCACCGAGGCCGAGGGTAGCTGTAAACACAAACAGGGAAAATCGATGACGGCCATTGTCCGACCCGCGTCGAATACGACCTGTCAACTTTGATTGAATCAACTAGTTGAAGACCTAATGATGTTTAGATGTGACAATAAAATTTATTTTAAATTACAAAAAATTGTAAAGAGTCACTTCGACTCATGTTTTTAAAACTTTAATTAATAATTTGGGGTGTTTGTTGACTGACAATTGACAAAGCAGTTGACTGATGTTTTAATTACTTTTACTATCGATGTACTTTTATTTGCTATAAAATAAAACAAAATTTTAAAATTGAGCGAGCTGATGATGATGAATTGTAGCTAAGAACATTTTCAATTATGTCAGCATTTAAGCAAAAAATACTAGATCAAAATCGGGTAAGCGGTTTGGGCGCTACGATGCAACGGACACACAGACAGCCACGTCAAACTTATAACAGAGCGGCTGTTTTCGTTGTTTAAAAAACGGTCCACTACTGTCTGTGGACCGTGACGCGGGCGGACAAAGACGTCCGTCTGCGCGCGACATCTGAGCGACGCGCGACGTGAGACCCCCCTCCCCCGCCCGCCCTGCAGATAATGATGTTAGGCGAGCGATTTTGACGTTGTTTGCACAGTTTGGGCACTTGGCTTTGGGCGTTTTTTTTAATACTAGCTGTTGCTGCGGCTCGGCCCGCGTAGGTATATATAGTATCTCACGGGAATACTAACTCCCGATTTATCCTGAAAAGGGATAAAAAGTCTATCTAAACTACTACCAATTACCATACCAAATTTCTTTGAAATCCGTACAGTAGTTTTTGCGTGAAAGAGTAACAAACATCCATCCATCCTCACAAACTTTCACATTTATAATTTTAGAAGGATGCTGAGGCCCACTAGCGCAGGTCCGAGTTAAAGGTAACCCAGGGTAGGTTAAAATAATGAGCCTTCTCTTTCATAAATAGGTACGACGAACGAGAGATATATAACATGATTAGCTGACGCCCGCGGTTCCGCCCGCGTAAGTACAGTAACCCACGGGAACCGTATATGTCTCGCGATAAAAAGTAGCCTATGTCCTTCCCCATGGTCTACTTATATCTGTGCGAAATTGTCCTTTCTCAGGCTCTAGACTATCTTTGTACCAAATTTCATTTAAATCTATTCAGTAGTGAAAGACGGACAAACATATTTTCCATTTATAATATTAGTATGGATATTTAACCCAGGATTAACTTAACCTTAGTTCTGCGCAAGTTGGCCTCAATTGAATTGACACATTGTTTAAGATTTGATCTAATTTTTTGCAGTTTTGTTAATTTGCAAAATCGAATGTAAATTATATAAGCTTATTTGCATGTTCTGTCTCTGTCGCTTATAGATATAAAGTAAGCAGACACAAAACTTCCGAATAAGCTATCCGACCGATAGTGAAACAACATTTTACCCGACTGCGCCAGAACGAGGGTCTAGATCTCTAAGTTCATCAAACTAAATAAGTATTAAGTGATCGACGGTAAGTTTATTGTCCCCTAACGCATTTATAGCTACTAGAAAATATCTAACTAACAGTTAGTAAATGAGTAGAAACTAGAAACGCGCAGAAGGCTTAATACATTTGTGGCAATAAACCTCCAACCTCCTTCAAATACTAAAGCTAGACTGCAAACGATGAATATAAAACGAGAAATATCGCAAAAGACTTTCGAATAAATACTGAAACATTTTAGCACAGTAAATTGTCTTCAAGAGCTGACCACCCCCCCGGCGAGGGGGTGTGGGGGTGTTGCCCCCCGTTCGTCTTGCTTATGACTGACAGGCGGACAGCTTGAGTGATTGAGAGTGACTCAAGGTATAATGCGCTGAGGCGAGATAGAGGGTAGATGGATATAAAAGATCCTATGTCCATACACTGGCTATGGAATTTGAATTCTGGGTGTACGTGTTAAGGTGGAAATTTGGTTGGAAATGCAAGTGATGTGTGTTTTAAAATTTTAAAACACGAGTATGCAATGTTATTATGAATTAAAACAAGGTGCGCCAGTTTAATACTTTATAGCGAGCTCTGTAATAATTACAAAATAATGTAAGTATTGTATGTATGCAAAAACTAGATGCACAATTATAACTAGAATAATTTTGTGCTGTCGCTTTATAATATTCTCGGTTTTTAAAAAAAGTTTTTTAAAAAACAAGCTTTTATTACTTGGGGAGTAAAATGAACTAAAAAGTTCAAAAATACCATGTAAAGTCAAAGTACTTATCCAGACAAATCAAACAAACCCAAACTCGATTGGGTTGTGCCATTTTGTTTTATTACGGAGTTCCTATGGCCATTTTTCAGCTCCACCATCAGATCAGCTCCACGTCATTATAATATTTGTGCATTGTCACGCGATTTACATATTCGTGCAAAATTTCAGCTCAATCGGAAACCGGAAATTGGGTCAAATTTAACTTGCAAGATTCCATTACAGACATCGGGACAGGCTTGTAAAAATATTCTATTTTATGTCCTATTTTTTAAAATGTAATGGCATTACAATTGATTCAACATAATATTAATTATTACACAGTACACACTACATGGCGAAACAATTTGACTGTCCGTGAGTCACAGTTGACAGACTTCGTAGAAGGTATTGCCCAAGCTACGTATGTACTAGGGACACATAAGCACATAAGTATTGATTACTGCTTGTCCCCCATAAAGAACCTGCTGACATAACGTCCGTCTTCGTAAAGGTCCGGACGCACTAGGCGGAACTGCACTTCGGCGGAACTGAGCGACAAGTCGCGTCAAAATATTCTTTATATGAAATTATATGAGATAACACGCACTAAGCGGTAACGGAACTACACTGCAGCGAACTGCGCGTCAAACTTGATCAACTCACCAAAAGTGTCGCGAACTGCAGTTCGGTTTCGCCAACTTCATTTTCATAGTCAGTCAACCGAGATACTTGGGAGCGCGATAATCGTTCGTCAAAAATGTCGATAGATGAATAAAATTTATATTACATACATAATAATATTATGACGTCCAGCATAAAAAGTACATGACAATATGATATACACTTCTATGAAAAAAAAAAACCAACTTTGGAGTGAAACGACCTCTGTGGCTCAATGGTTAGCGCGTCGGCGCTCAAGAAGCCCGGTCGCGGGTTCGAATCCCACCGGGAGACAAAAAGTTTTTTATGTTCCTGGGTCATGGATGTGCAATAAGTGTGTATTATATAATAAAATTCTTAAATATATGTATAGTATAAAAGTATTAATCTACACTAATATTATAAAGAGGAAAACTTTGTTTGTATGTTTGTTTGTTTGTTTGTTTGTAATGAATAGGCTCAAAAAGTACTGGACCGATTTCAAAAATTCTTTCACCATTCGAAAGCTACATTATCCACGAGTGACATAGGCTAAATTTTATTTTGGAAAAAAATAGGGGTCCGTAAGATATTTGGGTTTTTCGGACACAAGGTGTAAAAAATCAACCAGAAAAGTTACTTATTTTGCGTACGCTGCCTAAACTATAAAAGATAGAACCATAAAATGTTCTAATTAATTGTAGATCTTATAAATATCTACAAAAAAGTCCGCGACACACTATACCTATCTATGTCGAGTGAGGCACAACAACCATTTTTTTATTTAGAAATCTTGAATTTTTTTGGACTACATTTAAACGCGTTTATTTTACTCATGTTATTAATCCTTATCAAAATAAATTATTTCATCACTAAGTACAGTTTATGTAGATAATATTTGGTCTTTGAATGATTAAAATTGGACGTTTGGTTTAAAAGTTATGGCGAAATTAAAATATTACGATTTCTGCTGCACGGCCCGTTGCGAAGTGGGCGTCACCAAGGCGGGGTGCGCGTGCGGGTTAATGTTTAGTTTAGTTTAGTTAAATAGTTTAGTTATTTTATAAACATCAAATTAATAATATCTTAAAATATAATACATTATAATATCTATACATCTATACAGTTAAATACAATTAAAGTGTCTGTTTGTAACTTCAAATTAACAGCTTTTTACATAATGAATCTGAAAGTATATTCGGTACTTACAATAAAATACATTTTTTTTTTAATTTTTGGCTGTCCGTCTGTCTGTATGTCAGTCGGTCTGTCTGTCTGTTTGTTCCGACTAATCTCTGAAACGGCTGGACCGATATTCACGGGACTTTCACTAGCAGATAGCTGATATTATAGGGTCTAACATAGGCTACTTTTATTTTAGGGTTCCGTTTAAAAAAATAGGATTCCGCTTTCGTTAGTCATAAATAAAGTCGCGGGTAAATTTCAGCGATATCCCAAAGTATTGTTCCACGCGGACGAAGTCGCGGGCAAAAGCTAGTTAAATATATTTTCGTTGTCTGGTACCCGTATCACAAGTTCTTCGAGAAATTACCACGGGACCAGATTGACGTGGTGTAAAAGCGTCCATAGATAGATATTATTATTAAATAGTTCAAGAAATGGGAATAATTGGCAAGTTAATTTTTCTATTTCTTTTTCCAGTGGATGAACGACGACCTCTCCAATGTTAATTGGTTTCATAGTGAAAATTATAAAAATAATAATATCTATGGACGCTTCACACCACGTCAGTCTGGCCCCGTGGTAAGTATCCGAAGAACTTGTGTTACGGGTACCAGACAACGGAAATATTTTTAATACTTTTTATACTTTACTTATATATAAGATTTTTATTATATTATACACACATTTAATACACATCGTTGACCCAGGAACACAGAAAACTTTTTTGTTCCCTGGTGGTATTCGAACCCGCAACCTCCGGTTAAAGCGCCACTGCGCTCACCACTGAGCCACGGAGGTCGTATGTAAATTATTTAGATTGTAGGTATGTAGGTACATATTTATTAAAAAAAAAAAACTTTTAAATTTCAATTGTCCATTCGTCCATCTTGCTCGGAGGTTACCTAGCTACTAAATATATTTTTGTAGCGCCGCTGCAGTTGCAGTGCGACTTACCAAAACGTGTCGCTCAGTTCCGCTGAAGTTCAGTTCCGCCTAGTGCGTCCGGACCTTTAAACACCAGGCGCACATACACATTAAAAGGTCGCAAATTATTCAACGTCAGTCCTGTTCCCTCCGTGTGCCTTATGTTGTACACAATAGAGTCGTATTCGCGCCTGCAAGATATATTTAGTTGCGTAGGACGTAAGGTCCTCGATGATAGGACAATTGGATTCGGAATACGTTTATTTCGTATACTAGCCTTCCCCGCGGCTCCGCCTGTGTAAATATAGTATCGGGTATCCCGCGGGAACACTGTAGTTTTTCGGTATAAAAAGTGGCCTATGTTTTCATCTAGAGCCTAAACTACAACCATACCTTTCATCGAAATGCGTTTAGTAGTTTTTATGTGAAAGAGTAACAAACATCCATCTATCCATACATCTAATCATCCTCACTAACTTTCACATTTAAAATAGTACCTAGTAGGACGTATATTCGGAATGTTTTATTGCAGGTACCTACTAGCCACTAGATACCGATTTAAGGGTGTACCGTGTAAGCCGTTAGCCAAATTGTGCAGTTTTATCGATTGTTATACTAATATAATATACTATCTGGGGGCACAGCAGTGCCCCCGCCAAGTCGAGCGCGAAGCAAACACTGCCGTACCATCCTTTACTGGAACCATTTCACCGCATTTTCAGGCGCCTATTTGAGAACCTCTGGATAAGACCAGAACGCAGAAATTTTCGTCATCCAGTAAGCTATAATCACATACTTAAAATCCAAAATTTCAAGTCTGTAGGTCATTTAGTTCCGAAGTTAAGCGAAAGCAAAGTTTCACATTTATGACACTCACTCACTCACTCACTCACTTATACACTCACTCATGATCATCAAAATAGAACTAGTACTTCCCATAAACTCAGAGAGCTGAAATTTGGTACAGAGTTAGGGTTTAATGGCCACATAAAGGGAAAACTATAAAAACTAGGATAATCGATCTGGGGGCACGGCAGTGCCCCCGCCAAGTCGAGCGCGAAGCAAACACTGCCGTACCATTCTTTACTGGAACCATTTCGCCGCATTTTCAGGCCCCTATTTGAGAACCTCTGGATAAGACCAGAACGTCGATCTGGGGGCACGCCAGTGCCCCCGCCAAGTCGAGCGCGAAGCAAACACTGCCGAACCATTCTTTACTGGAACCATTTCGCCGCATTTTCAGGCCCCAATTTGAGAACCTCTGGATAAGACCAGAACGTTGATCTGAGGGCACTGCAGTGCCCCCGCCAAGTCGAGCGCGAAGCAAACACTGCCGTACCATTATTTACTGGAACCATTTCACCGAATTTTCAGGCCCCTATTTGAGAACCTCTGGATAAGACCAGAACGTCGATCTGGGGGCACGGCAGTGCCCCCGCCAAGTCGAGCGCGAAGCAAACACTGTCGTACCATTCTTTACTGGAACCATTTCGCCGCATTTTCAGGCCCCTATTTGAGGAGCTCTGGATAAGACCAGAACGCAGAAATTTTCGTCATCTAGTAAGCTATAATCACATACTTAAAATCCAAAATTTTAAGTATGTAGGTCATTTAGTTCCGAAGTTAAGCGAAAGCAAAGTTTCGCATTTACGACACTCACTCACTCTCTCACTCACTCACTCACTCATGATCATCAAAATAGAACTAGTACTTCCCATAAACTCAGAGAGCTGAAATTTGGTACAGAGTTAGGGTTTAATGGCCACATAAAGGGAAAACTATAAAAACTAGGATAATCGAACATCTGGAGTACCTGGTGACCCTGATTAGAAAACACAAGAGCCCAACCAAACTATTAGAGATCGACATACCGCCTTTACAAAAAATATTCAACATGGTGGTGGGCCGCTTCATTTGATGTCAAAAATCGAAGGTCTGAAGTATCTGATGAAGAATCCTCAGCTGGTTTCAGCTGATTAGAGATATGGTAATGCCCCCCTTCTACTATTGGTACATAAAAAAATCGACTGTCATTTCAAAAACCTAGCGAAGTGGGACACATCTTCTAATTTAATCTAGTCCGCAGCATTCCACTGCTGGGCGAATGCCTCCCTTTCTGCTTTTGATACGCATATAATTAAAATTAAAGGAAAACTTTTATACTTATATTTACAAGTTTACAAGAAGAAATAGTCGAACGATTAACTTTATTGTACTCGATCATTACACAAATTAAATAAACAAATTACACTGAAATCTAGTAAAATAAATCAATATGCCCACCTTTCTACAAAAAGAAGTGAAATCCCACCAAAAACATTCTTTAAAAAACTAGCCAAGTCTCGATAGAGCTGCTTGTTTATCTCTAAAAAGTAGTGAAATCTAGACAAAGTCGTGCCAAGTCTAAGGTTCCTTACTGCGATTTCTTTATTATTATAGTTAATGTTGTGTGACTTGGCCGTTGAACATTCTTTATACGTTACAAGTGGGTACAAGTCAATTTTGTTTACACGTAATGTATATCTGTTGTAACTACCTATGTTTGTTAAGCGAGATAATAGCCCATACTGGTATTGGTAATTGGACGCTAGTGAGTAGTGTCTCATTTTAGGCTGTTGTTGATTGTAGAACACATGTATTGGAGCAATGGTGTCATGGACCCCTTTTGTACCATTGTGTACCCTTCAACGGCCAAGTCACAGAACATTAACTATAATAATAAAGAAATCGCAGTAAGGAACCTTAGACTTGGCACGACTTTGCCTAGATTTCACTACTTTTTAGAGATAAACAAGCAGCTCTATCGAGACTTGGCTAGTTTTTTACAGAATGTTTTTGGTGGGATTTACTATACTAATACAATAACGATTTTCCATATTATGCGACTTCGTGCGCGCAAAAGCTAATTTCACGGAAGCCGTACATTTTTCCACGACAAAAAATAGTTTATATTTTTCCGTGGTCTAGGTACTCTATATCTTTTTTTTTCCGGGGGGGAAAATGCATTACACATACCACCCAGGCGCAGGGGGCACCCGAGTGGTGATGTGGGACTCCCGTATAGGCTAATGGGACCCACGGTATACCCACTAAAAACCACGCCCCACCTTCCTCCTCGCCGCCCTGTGACGGGGCCACGGGAACGATACACACATCCGCGACCCCGCCGGCGGCAGCCGCCCACAAGCGGCTCCATCCAAGGCCCGAAGGCCCTAGGCGCACCAGATGGTAAGGTGCGCCTCCCTCCTCGGCCTCCACCAGTACTGTAGCAGACTGGTATCCGTGGCTTCCTAGTAGTTAGTAGTAGCCGAGTCTGCTACTAGGAAGCTACGGATACCAGCCTCCACAACCGGTACCCGGTGGCAGATCTGGACTATGGTTCTGCCACCGACCACACCTCGGACGCAGAGGATAGGGCAAGCGGCGCACCGTAATACCAACTTGCCTTTTCCTCTGCGGCCCCACCAATGCCGTTAACATACGGAACGGCCCCGCCAGCTCGCAGGGGGTAGGGAGAATGGCACAGCACCATCACGCCTAGCCCCTGCGTTCCCTCCACGGCCGCAGAAGATAGGGAGTACGGCGCACCGTAATAACGGCACTCCTCTTCTTCTGCGGTCCCACCTCCAAGCGCGTCCGCAGCGGACTCCTCCAGCCCGCTGGGAGCGCCCTCCTCGGGCCAGCCGGCGACAAACAAGCCGGCCCTGGTTGCCTCTTCGCTTCACCACAGTGTAATAAAGAGATACAGTGGTCCAACGCGTTTGAAGTCGCGCGAAATGCCGCTTTTGTGTAGGTATTCGTCATTGCTGCAGGGTTGTCACAATAATGTGTTTTATTATAATCTGTTCTACATTTTGTGTATTCGTAGTATGTGTATGTAGAGTACTAGGAATAAAACAAAAAAAAAAAAATATATATATATATATATATATATATATATATATATATATATATATATATATATAGAAGTATTAATGAAGAGTTTTATTATAAAAAATACAAATGCGTATACAAAAGCTCAGGGTTAGCATGATATATATCAATTGATATTTATGCTTGATATATATCAAAATTGATATTTATATTTATATTTAAAAATGTAAAAGAATGTTTTAAATGTAAAAAATCTTACATCAACACAGGTCTTATTTTCCGAGAGTTTTACAACCCTAGGTCATCAAAAACTTGCTATTTGACACGACATTAACTAATCATAGCCGTCGACGCGGCTTGTAACGGCTTGTGACACCCACGTGACCCCCTGTTTTTTGGAAGAAAATTCCTTGTTTGTTATTATACTATTGTTATACCATTTATACCATGTGTCAAATCAATTCGACTGATAAAATTAATACACTTTTTTTTCTTCTGGTTTTAAACAAAAGTCATTTTATGGATTTAAGACTTAAATTGATACTCAAAAGTATCTATCGTTGATTTTTAATTTATTTGATAACTTTTAATATCAATAATAAATAAATGAGTTTAATTTTACTTCCCTATCTTCAAATTATCAGACATACAAATTATTTCGATTCAACTATTACGAAAAAACATATCAGAGTATGAAATTTTGAAAATATCAAAAATATCAAAAAATCAAAAATATCGGATATATATCAATATCTGATATTTTGATATTTATTATAAATATCGGATATTTACGAACCCTGCAAAAGCTACAAATGCGAAACTGAAAGGTATTTTCGACATTTGGATTTACTAGTTTTTAGATTGCGATTGTTGAATTGGACGATGTAGTTAGTAAATTCTCATACGTACATACAATTTTATTAAAAATTCTGACGGGAAACAGGCGCATGGTTTTGTATTAAAATTAATCTTCTTTAGCTGTTCATATAATTGACCATTGTAAATAAGTACCTACATACAACTCAAACGAAACACTGTCGCAAACCACTTAAACAATCAAATTAAAAAGCGTCAACCCCAGCTGACGTGTCCCAAGCGAGTGTATGGCAGCTTGGGCTCGCTACCAGTGTTGCCACCTCGCAGAAAACTTTTTCACTAGTTTTATTTTGAAATATCACCAGATTAAGGAATATTTCAAACTAAAAAAATCACTAGAATTCACTAAATAATTTATAATGTAGTGTAGTGTAGTAGTAATCAAAGTAAGTTAAAAAAGTGTGCGTGGCGTGGTTTCAAATTGACATATTTGAAACCACACCACACACACACAAGACCACAATTATTGTATATAGAGTCGAACTTATTATATTACTCTCATCCTAAGATAAATAATTAAGTAGCTCTCATTTGAACCAATGAGTCGTGGGAATGGCGCGGCGCGGCGTGGCTCAATAGATTGGCGGCAAATTAAAAAATATATTTTAAGCTGTTAACTTCAAGTATAGTCGAAAAATTATCTTGATACTTTAACCCTTGGCATGCCTGGTGGGTCTGTCAGACCCACACCAACGCGTGGTCCGTTGTAGTTCCTTCAAATTTGAATTGCGCACCTCGCCGTTCTCAGTAGCTTACTGTTACTAACCGCGGAATGTTTTCCGCCTGCTTCCCCAGTTCGCAGCTAGCTAGGAGCGTAGAAAAACGTGCGTAAAGTGCGCGCGGGTCCCATAGACCCCACCAGGCATACGACGTGACATTATTATGTTAGTATTGATTTCTTTTTTTTCTTATGTTAATAGGGAATATGCATAAAATATAAAAATAGTTTAAAACATAATAATATTATTCTAGACTGAAAAATAAAGGAAATGGCGAAAAAAATTTCAATATCTGTTGATAAATGAGTAAGATATGAGCGGTCAAAGTTTGTAATCTATCTCTTTCTAGCAAAACGACATTTAGTATGAACTTTCTATGAAAGTCGTGTTATGTGACGTCACGATACACGTCCGATCTCTCTGTCTAATAGACTACTTTAAACGTTCATATCTTAGTTATTTTTAATGATATCAAAAAACTGATTTTACCATACGATTTACCAAACAAGATAGATCTATATAAAAAAATAAAAAAAATACGTGCATATTCCCTATTGGTATTTGTGTGTTAAAAGGTTGTAGTTTTTACATATTTCAGATTCAACATGAATAAACGTTTACCAGACGAGGGCATAGCCAGATTTTTACTCTAAGAGATGAATGAGGTAGATGAAATTGTATTTAACTCAAGTGGAGAGAGTTTGACATTGCATTGGAGAATGATGAAGAATCTGATTCTGAGATGGAATATAATGATAAGATCGCAAAATCCAGTATATTTGAGAAACTTGTACTAGCCATATTTGTCTTGACCATTCAATTTTTCAATATAACAAGTGTTATCAAACTAAAGCTCTAGAAGATAATATACAAGTGATGCAGACTAATATTTTGTTTGCTACATTTAAGTATATATAAGTGTCTGATAAAGATGTCTTTATTTTTAATACTTATTATTATGTTACCAAAGTTATGATATCTAAATTTTGTTTCAAAATATGATTGTTGTTTAATTTAAAAAATATAAATAAAATTGGTTTATTCCTAATATGATTTGATTTATTATCGTTTGTTTTCCTTTTAAGCATACGTTTTAACGCCTTAAATCACTTTACATAATACAATTTACATAAAAAAAAATCTATTTGAAAATCTGGGTCTGACAGACCCACCAGGCATGGCGTGTAACTTTTGCCCACCAGGCATGCCAAGGGTTAAATATTTTGAAATACTTTTAAACATAGAAACCTCAGAAAAATATGTTTCTGTAAAATTGTGCAGTCACTACAATATTAAGAGACAACAGCATAAAATTTTTAAAGCCACGATTTGCTGGTTCGACTCTCTTTGTGTAGAGCAACGTTTCAAAATAGGTAATTTTTACTCAGCAAAGTGTACATTTTACTTTAAGCCAAATCCAAAACATTTATCTGGGCCTTTAGCGAAGGGTTGCCAATATGTACTTTCTAAATTCTTTGAGATTCTTTAAATATCACTAAAAGTCATCAAATAATTTTTCAGTGATTTCTTTTTTAGAATATCACTGTCCAACTCCGAAAATTCACCAAATCTAGTGACAAAATCACTAAAGTGGCAACACTGCTCGCTACCGCCCCTCTCTCACCCCGCACGCCCCGCACGATTGCTCTGTCTAGACGTGTCCGTTGGACGACTGTAGGTAAGTTCCATAGGCTGTGGCTTCACCGTGGGTGTCCAGTCCACGGTTACTAAGCCCCATCGCCACGACAAGGCGTGCAACCATCGGGGGGGTATGGTACTCTATATCTGTGCCAACTGACATCAAAATCGGTCTCGTAGTTTCGAAGCCTATTCAGTGCAAACAAACAAATAAACAAATCCTTCCTCTCTATAATATTTGTATAGAAATAGCAAATAGATGAAACTAATTATTCAGTGAAGTCAATTTCTCCACCAATTTTTTTACTTACATATTTTAATTCAATTATTAATGTTATTCTGCAATCTGTACAATGTACATCCAATCAATCGCCGATTAATGCCGTCAGTTGTCAATCAGCTGATCAGCGGGTCGCGGGTCACGGGTCACGGCCGGGCGTTGACCCCACCTGACGTGCTACCTTCTGCTACTTATGCGTACTGTGTTCAATGAGGCTTAAAATAATTAAAAAAAGCCAAGTTCGAGACGGACTAACGAACGAAGGGTTTCGTACAAAACGACAAGAAATCACGTTTGTTGTATGGGAGCTACTTTAATATTTATTTTATTCTGCTTTTAATCTTCGTTGTTATATCGGCACCAGCACCAACATCATCTGAGAAAATTTAAATTTTTGAGGCGACTAGTGCAAAGAAAAATGTTTACGAACTGGTCGAGTAGTAACTTTGTCAATGGTACATTTACTTTGTCTAAATAAATAGGCAAAAGAACACTTGTAGAGTTCAAACTTAAAAGTTATTTGTGAATTATTATGCGCGAATCTCGACATCAGGGCGACCCCCCATTTTTCAAACATCATGAAAACAATACAAAATCAATTATTGGGTTTGTCACATTTACTGCTGACAAATTTTAATTAGATATAACACTATCAATCACATAATATTATCTGTCTGATAGACATCTGTCGGCTACAGTCGCGAATAGAAATTAACAGATATCAATATAATATAACAATTATTATAAATTATGACATGATGCTTATGATTGACAGTTTAAATGCCATTTTAAAAAAGGTTTTTGTATGAAATTTGAAAAATAACTATTAAAATATATTAGTATCTGCTACTTAATATTTTATGAAGATTTATTTATTTATTTACCACCAGATTTAGCCCACAACTTAGTGCGCGCAAAAGCTAATCTCGCGGAAACCGTTCATTTTCCGAGATATAAAGTTTCTTGACCTTCCCCGTAGTCTACTCTATATTTGTGCCAAATTTCACAAAAATCATAACATAACTTTATTTTATAAGTAGGCTGTTTTTGGTAAATATGCTAAAGTTATTAAAGAAGCTAGTTTTGAAGAGTTATTGTGTGCGTGAACATACCAACATAATATTATATACTTTGGACATGTGTTACTGTGATAACAGGAATTAGACATAATATAATGTTGAGGAAAAATCGTCAATAATTGATAAGTGACCCACGCATCAGCCTTATCTACTTCATCAATTATATAACAATTAGCTATCATCAAGTTTTCATCGTGTTGATATGCATGTCACAAAAAATAAAGGTATTAAATGCCACGATCATTGAAAACCGAAAAATGAGTCTTATCTGTGGAAGAATAGACAAAATAAAAGATTGATAAATAAAACGTACTACTGCGTCCATACGATCTATCATTTTTCGGTAACCAAAGGGTAAGAATGTGACTATTACTGAGTCTGTCTGTCTGTTTGTCCGTCCGTCTATCACTAGGCTGTACCTATCTCCTTGAAATTTTCACAAATATTTCTATTGGCGCTATAACAACATAATATAAGTACTAAAAACAGATTTAAATAAATATTTAAGTGGGGCTCCCATACAATAAACTTGAATTTTTTGCCGTTTCGTGCGGAACCGAGACTGACTCGGGCTTGGCCGGTTTTTGTATTCTTTCGTAGACATGTCTCATTTCTCCTATAGTCATGCTACGCGCGTGGATATCTACAACGCCACAAGCCACGGCAAATTATAAGCAGCTTTAGCCAAATCGGTGCACGGTGGTTGCCGGTAGGCGTCAATCAGGTTGGGTTAGGTTAGGTTAGGTTAGGTAATGTCGTGAGATTTATATCTATATATCTATATCTATAGACGCTTCACACCACGTCAATCTGGCCCTGTGCCGACCCGAAGAACTTGTATTACAGGTACTAGAAAACGGGAAGTATATTTAATACTTTTATACCATACATATATTGAAGATTTTTATTATATTATACACATAACACATTTATTATTTAAAAATTAATATACATCCATGACCCAGGAACACAGAAAAACTTTTTGTTCCCTCGGAGTTCGGCGGGATCGAACCCGCGACCCCCGGATTGATCACCAACGCACTAAACCACTGAGCCACAGAGGGCCACAAATTTAATAAACTTTATGGAAATATTTTTTCGAATTTGATTTATTTTGATCGATGTATAATATTAACTTGTTACCGCTTTTGTCGCGAACTCGCCATCAATAGCCGTAACTTTCGGTTGCATCTAAACACAGGTCTGCAATTATTATCAATCTTATAGCTCAGAAGACATTCATTCATCAGCTGTAGAATTTGAGTCACAAATACGTAATAATATTACGTATTATGTAGATGTTGTCAGGCTGATGATGATGATGTGCCGGGTTAATATGCGCGCTGCAGTGTCTATTCCGGTGCGATAATAATAAGAAACCTGTCCGTCCGTCCGCCTGAAGACTTCCCGACGGCTCGCGCAGGTGGGGCGGTGTCGAGGGTGGTGACACTCTGACGAGCGGAGCGGAGCGGGCGAATCCTCTGTCTATGATTTGTTTTTCTCCATTTATGACCGGCTCCGTGGATCGATAGGAATCTCTGAAATCTGGTCTGAGCAAATGGTATGGCGATTGAAAACTTTTTTATAGCATTTTTGTGATGTTCCGTAAGTAACTTTAATAAGTTCAACTCGAAAAAGGAAACACTCATTTTGTTTTCTTTACTCATAGTAATTTGGATGGTCGGATAGCGTATTTCAAAATATGTAGCTTAAATGTCATACAGTGTATTATTTGTATTTAAATTAAAAAAATCGCTAAAACTTAATATTTTTGGCAAAACTAGAGCTTATTTAACTATTGTAGAGCTTACTGTTTTCCAAGAATTTATAAATACAGAAAAGGGTTATTTTTTAAATCTTTGCATCTTTACTAGCTAATTCGTCATATTCAACGTACAAACACGGGTTTCCCGCTACCCGCTCCGCTTATCAGCGTGTGCCCGCTGCGCTCCAGTAACGCATATCCGCGCTGTCGTCTCATATCAAACTGCGCCCGTGTCTGCGCGTGATTGATACGATACACTATACTTGCCAGTATTTCATATTTATATGAATTTGTATGCAGATATACAGATAAATAAAATTAAAGTGTCTGTTTGCAATTTCAAATTAAGAGCTTTTCACATTATAGTCGGTATTTACAATAAAATATCAATTTGTAAAATTTTGGTCCGTCTGCTTGTTCCAGCTAATCTCTGAAACGGCTGGACCGATTTCCACGTGAATTTCACTGGCAGATAGCTGATGTTATAAGGTCTAACATAGGCTACTTTTATTTTAGGGTTAAGTTTAAAAAGTAGGGTTCCGTTTCCGCTAGTTCTATTTTATCGAAGTTGCGGGCATCAGCTAGTTTAGAATAACATCTTAGCAACTCATAATAGCCTGGTACTCTAAAGTTTATTAGTTAGAGGTTGTAAAAGCTTTAGCAATTAATATTAATAATATTTTGTATGGATTAATAATAATACGAGTTTAGCAACATATTTTATATTTTAGGGCATATAATAACGTATGAGACTGTAATTTTCCACAGGTTTTTCCACCGCCAGCTCAGATTAGACTCGAAGATAGCAAGGTTGATTGACTGATTTAGGCAGAGCGAGGCGAAATAAAACACCGATTTTGAGGAGATTTTCACAAAAATTGGTTCACTATCCTAGCTCTTGGCAATGCCGTATTGAGAATCGCACCTGTATGCTTCTTTCAAGCCGATCTACTATACGGCTATTTTCCGCAGTTTTTCCTATTTAACATGAGCTAGGGATAGTGAAACACACTATGTGAAATTATTTATTTACTTTCCCACATATATAAGTTATTACATAGTCACATACTATACTATTACAAATATTCACGTAAGTCACAAGTACAAAAAAAAAGCCATGTATTTTCACCACTATTTTCTTAATAATTTATAACCATTTACTCTATGATTTGAGCTTTTATTATATACTTTAGTTATTACTTTTATTTACACAATACAAAAAGAATAAAGTTAAACTAAGTTACGGTTTTAGAAATATAATCAAAATAAGCTTACGTTCATAAAACAACTATTTTACATGAATCATGATGCTATTAAAATTAACACTTACATTTTTCTAGATTTTCACTCTTACCCCCTTACTTATAAACGCGGTATATGAGCATTTCTCAAATTTTTTGACCATAATTTTAATAATCTTCTTAAAATACAATAAGTATATTTTGGACATATTATGTTAACTACAGCTAGCTAAAACTAGACACATTCTGAATTTATGGTTGTTTTTTTATTTTAATAGAGTTTTTATACAAAAAACCTGTAAATTATTAGTTAAGGGCGAAATAAAAGTTCTTATTTTGTTACTTGGAAATTAATGAAAACCATAAAGAAACATGCAGACTGTATTATAAATTTATGTTTTTCTATGTAGATCATAAATTAAACAACATCTGATAAAAGTAAAAATTGTGAAAAAAATTATTTAAATTGTTTTTAGCAGTACTGAGTATTTTTTGTTACCTTTTTTAAACTTTCTAATCAAAATGTTTACTTTTCCTCTAAAATAGAAAAAGGCATGTTATATTTACTATTTATAATTATAATAATATTTATCATAAAATTGTTTTAAATTATTGATTATAGCATTTCAATTTAAAGAAAAAGAAATATCTACCATTATTATCAGAAAAAATTTGGGACAGTATCAAAACAAGAAACTTGGGTAAAAAAATCGGAAATGTAAGGCTAAGCATACACACACTTGACACTCCATTATAAAATGAAAACAAAATAAGTGAAAATGAAAATTATTTAGTTTTATCCTGTGTTATAATCTTCAAATTTAGTAATATATACATACCAAAAGATATATATAACATTATGGGGATTAAACGAATATAGATACCTACCTACCAGTATGGCAATTTTACGAAATGTGTACTTAGCTTTAAAACTCCTTTTTTGTTACCCCTCGTTCTGGTTATACGTTACCACGCGAAAGTAACAAAAACAGAAGTAACGAAATGACGGGTACAGATTTTGAATAAAATACATATTCTTTAAAACTCAATACTTAAAACAGTATTTTACATCAAATTGTAACCCATTAAAAGAACTATTTATCAATTTCAACAAGAGTATTAAGTATCTTGAACTTACCTTCACACAGTATAACAAAATCCAGATCGAATTAGTCGCAGTGCAGAGCACTACGTCAAGCCGCGGCTGTTGTCGACACCGAAATGACATCACAACAAAATGGCAATGTGAAATGTCGTCAATAGTGTTGCCAAAGGAAAAAAAATCAATTAACTTTGTAGTTTAAAAAATCTTTCGACACAAAAATCGGTAACAAAATCTGAATTCCGTTTTGGAATTTTTTTATGGGACAATATTATTTTCCTGAAACTGATTAACTTACGAAGTATTTCACTATTATACTACATAAAATATGTATTCAAATACTCTAAGTAGTGTTTTAAGACTATAACATATATTCCGTTTCTTAGAATTTAATGAAATAAATGAGTTCAAAATCACCGCGGTCGCAATGGGATGCGGGACTGATGATGGGATGGGAAATTTTCGTAGTATGGAAAATAGGTTGCTATTTTCCATACTACGAAAATTTTGGTATTTTAGATTATTAATTATTTATTGTAGTGAGAGTGTTTTATTTATAGCTTTGATATTTTCTCTGATAATTAAATAATATCAACGAAGTTACGACAGTCATGTATGTTATTTATGTTATCGTAGTAAAAAAATAATCAAAGACCAAAACATGGGACATCGACGTTGCGGCTATGGTCAAAAAATTTGAGAAATGCTCATATAAGCTTTGAATAGTTACACAGTGTTTTGTCTTCTTCAATCGAATTAAAAATGTCACTGACAATGTGACGTGAACAAAACAGAATAACTGTTCAAAGTTATATAGCGTTTATTAGTAAGCGGGTTAGAGTTTATGAAATGTTTTCAATCACTATTTAGCGTTCGTTTATGCACTCACTATGTGTTATTTCACTGCGAGGCCGCTGTCCTTAACAAATAAATACATATTTACAAATTTTTTCGTTTTAAACAGTTATCTTAAGCATCAGTTGTCTATAATAATTAAGGCATCAAATTAATTAATCACAGTTTGTGATTTGATTGCGATAAATGTTTCTAAGGAAAACAATATAATTCATTAGTTATTGCATCATTGTCTGTTTCTAGGTGATTAAAAGTGGATAGCATCATGATTGATGATGATTAGTACATAGGTGATTAATATCACAATTCACAAGAAGGGAAATCATACATTATAAAAATAAAACTTGGATTAATAAACCTATCTGTCTCACAAAACGTCAATGGCAAAACTCATAAGAGCGAAGGAGAAAGCAAATCCGTGTTAGTTCGTTTTTAAGGATGTCACATCTTTGGTGATCTTTTGGTATCCTTTTTATAAGGTTGGAATTACGACCTTATGGGCACTCATTTATAAGTGTTAGCATGTGGCTACGACATAATTATGTTTCATATCCTTCTAATAGCCCGATATCAATGCTATAGTCATTAATCTGAGAAATAATATATCTAACTCAAAATGAAAACGAAATCGCCAAAACATTTAACTTATTTTCATATTTTCCCTGTACGATGTATGCTCTATTCCTCTGATCCAATCTTTATTATACTTTTCTTTTGTGCATGTGTATGTCACTGAACTAAACGGCTGGACTTATTTTGATGACTCTTTTTGTATGTGTTCATATGGATTCGAGAATTGTTTAGATTACAATAGGACCCGGTAGATGGTGCTGCTGTCGGTGTGTCAACAGATTTAATTCTAACTTCTAAGGCGGTACAAAGTTTACCGGGACAGCTAGTGTGATATAAATAGTAAGCAGAAAGGTTAATTTGTCTCAATCCCACTCTTATTAACTTATCGTAGTTAATTATAAATCTTTAAGGGCAACACATGACGTGTGCGTCACGTGACACGCCGTATGTGTTAATTGGAGGCTTGGCGGAAACAAAAAAATCTGCATGCGTTAGAGTCGCGGCATACGGGCTAAAGGTGTATGCACATTATTATGTCGTGCCGCAGCGGGTCGGACCGTATCGCAAATACGCGCTCCATACATTTTGTATGATCTATCTATAAATGAGTCTTTTTCTCTAGTATGTATGTATTTTTGGGTGTCACTGTGGGCCTTTCTTTAGTTGTAAGTTGTAACTATTTTCTGTTTAAACGTAATGTAAAATTACACGACTGTTGTTGTCCAAATAAATAAATAGAAATGTATCGGTGGCCCTCATATTATAATATCTATAAAATATCATATGCGGGCGGCATCACTCCTTTGACCCGTCTCGCTGCGCCCCGACACAGTGTGCTAACTGCTATAGCAGCAGTAGAGTGTGGTATAAAAAGCATTTTTGTAGAAGTTGCTCGTTAAGGTCTTCTAACAACAGACAAAAAAAGTCTTCGTCGAAGCTATCCTTAACGTACTGTACTCAAAATCCGTCAATCCTAATGTGCCAAGCTGTACACATTTTTCGCTGCGATGCGGCCGCTGCGGTTCGACACAATGTGTGCGTACCATAAGGCTACAATGTCAATTACATTAATACTCAATCAATATTCAATGCTGTCTGTCAACTGACTATCCACGCAATATTGAAGTGTAATATTTCCAAAAATGTGAACAATTTTGAAAATTACTGGTGGTCAATGGCACGTTAGTCTCCTGTGGGTTGTCTATCTAAAGCTTTTTAAAGCAATTCTAAAAGAAAAATAGTAGAACTGATCATCCTTTTATTTTGATGATGATGATGATTTTACAGTTTAGAATTATCTGCGCACACGCCGTGAGCGCCGGCACCAAACCCGCGCCCCGGGCTCGCTGATTGATGGGATAGCGAATACTAATTATATGGTGCGATTATTGCATGGTGCATGTGAGGTGTTCGTATTCATCATCATCATCAGCCTTTGAAACCCTTTGTTTAAAAGGTGTGTTTTCTGGAGACCTATCTGAAAATACTTCAAAAATATTCTCTGTTAAAAATAACGATGGTAACGACTTATTCGTTACCATCATGAAATATACTTTTTAAGCTTTGAGAGGAATTATTCATTATTGAATATCATGTCTTCCCAAGGAGGTACCGACTTAAGAATCAGGGTCAGTACCATCATAACAAATTTTGTAAACCACTTTAGCATCAATACCTTACATAAAAACATTGCTCATAAGAACAAGGTCATCGTCCTGAAATATGCAGCAAAGTGACACGTCGCCAGATCCATCATGGCGGCCTGTCAATCGGCCAGATAATTTAATTGATGACGTCACTCAATCTGCCGGCAAACAGAAGCGTGGGCTGAATCACTTAGCGATTGAAATCTTCTCGCGAGTTCTCAAGATTTCTAGAACATTCGCATTGAAGAGTTATCCCGATGGGATACACCCGATACTTTAATTAAGTGTGGGTTTAAGTATGATGAATCTCAAAAAATATTATTATTAAAGTCTACTGCAGGTTGACGCTAAGTCTTGATCTGTAGAAGTCTGCTCTGAGAGTAAAAATATCTATTTCCTCTGCCCCACATTTGAACCCGGTAATAAAAGACGAAATTAAACCGAAACTATCTTATGCAAATGACCATTAATGTCACAGAAAAACTATCACCGAGATTAGACTTTAAGCAGTATATCTTGCCCGCTTCGCTGACGAAGAAAATGGCAGACATAGCCAGACTACCCAGACTCAGGCAGACTCGAGGTGGGCCCGTGGGAGCTATAACGATGAGCGCTAAAGAACTGCACTCATTTGCATATGCACTTGAGCGAGGTATTCCGCTTTCGAGATGGGGTTATATTGATCCTATGTTCGATTATTACAATCTTAAGGAAGGCTCTAGGACGGCTATAAAAGTTAATTTTGTCCTAGTTGTTCGTGATTGAAACATTGGTATGTTTTCACGTCAAGAAGGTGACTTGTGTCCAATTCTCGCGCTTTTCAAGCCATATGCGTTCATTTTCATTCTGCAAAGTGACAGAATGTGTTTTAATGAATAATAACTGTAAAAATTTGGCGGTTAGATCCCAAAAAGCGAAACATAGATCAACTCGTTCAACAAATAAACCAGCAAAAAATAAGACTTCATTAAAATCAATTATTCCGTAAGCACCCATCGAATAAGGCACAATCAATTTGACAGATTGAAATGCGCCATTAAGGCTGTGTTGAGTGATCGGGAGTCGGCGGTGAATAATATGATAATTGTGGGATATCTCAATATCTACCAACGCCACTAATGCTCCACAAACACCCATCAATCATCACGAAAAAACTGATCGGGGCACAGTGTGGATAAGACATTTTTACCTCTACCTGAATTGTAGAGGTGGTGATTTTTTAAGTGTTACAAATGTTTCGTAAAGGTTAGGAATATTACAAAAATGTTTGTAATTAATGGTGAAAACTTTAAATTTTAACAAGATCTTAAGGTCTTGTATTTTGGTATCAATCTATTAAGATAGATACCGAGGTACAAACATTAGGTATAACAATACAAAAATATTTATTGATAGATACCAAAGTACAAAAGTGTTTTGGTATCTATCGATTATACTCATATGTCTATACTTAATAAAAAATGAATATTGCATGACATTCGTGTATTATTATAACCTTTTAATTTAAATCAAACAGCCATATCCACATTATATCTCCAACAAAAAGCAAAAACTCAGTCGTTGAGATGCGCGTACGCTGTTTATTTTGGTCCCTCGTCAGTCGCGCATCGGTCGTCATCGGTCAGGTGGACTGACAGTGCCCGATGACATGCACTTTTCACTTCTAGTGACAAATGAAGGAGTTCAGTTTATTAGGGCTTCGGTGAGCTCAGATTTATTTAAAAAGGATAATTGTTTTTTGAAAATAATTAAAATGCATGGCATGTTACTGTTAGTAATTCACACTGTGAAACTGAAAAAAATCAATCAACGAAACTTTAAAATATCACTAAAAGACATGAGAATCCTAAAGTTAAAATTTCTACAAATAACCTCTATACGCAGTAGATTTTGGAGCAAGGTCACTTGTAATCCATCGTTTTAATAAAACTCATGCTGCAGCGAAACTAATGAGCATCCGATCACGCGACAACTTTACCAATTCACTCCCTATATCCCTTAACTCACCTCAGCAAGGATCCATTTCGTTCGGCCAGGAATTCCCCAGCGTGGTCTTGCTGAGATGTCAATAAAGATTAAGAGGATCCACAGCATCAGGTTACGGACGGACAGATCCAGTCGGTGACGGGTGATTGACGCCGGGATCCTTTTGGATCGCTCGTCAAAGACACGACAGGGCTTAATGCTTGTTTTTATTTCGCAGTAAATATGACGGATAAAATGTATTTAGTTATGGTTACTTTACAGAGCAAAATCAGCTGGCACATAGGCTGTTTGCGAAAATAATGCCAGCTGTCTTTGACATTGCAGTAAACAATTCGTGTCCTAAGAACTGCTATTTGGTTACGATTGTTTGTTGCATATTTGCTGCATCGCATCTATTAATTCATAAGAAAGCAACGCCTTAAAAGTTTTTCCTTAAATATATACAACTTCTCAACCCTAAGGTGTCGTGAGACAGGTTAAATTTGTGTTGTAGATTCTTGGCACGCGCGTGGACCACCTAGGTTTGTCACTCATTGACAATTGACAAGTGGCATTTAGTCTCACGCAAATAGGTCGTGACTCAACGTCCATTGACGACGACATTCGATACGTTAACCAATCACTATTGTTTTGGATCTATCATAAAAGGTACATTCAAATACATTTGTGCCAATCGTATATTCTAGAATCTAGGATGTATACATAGATAAGTTCTAGCTAGATAGTTTTGCACATCTTAAATCACATCGATGCTAAAGCAGTTCCCATAAATCTGGTATGTAGTAGTATTCAATTCCTATTGGACTTTAGTTAACTAACGAAAATCCCCCTATTAAAAAAATTCACTAAAATTCCTATTAAACAAGACATCCTTCCTAATATTATAAACGAGAAGCTCGTAATAATGTATAGGTGTTTGGATGTTCGTCACTCCTATTACGAAAGAACTACTGATCGGATTTAATGAAAGGGTAGTAGTTTAAACTCTGGATAAATACATGCTAATTTTTATTGCAGCAAAACGGACGGTATATTTTTGCGCATACGAAGTCGCGCTCAACATCTAGTATAATTATAAACTTACAAAAGCAACACAACGTTCAATTTATAAGCCTTCAGTTCCCCGCATCAGATCTGCAATGTGCATAATATAGGTGTCAAGATGTCGCTCAAGCCTCAATCTTCGTCTCCTTTTGTGTGGTCTGTTCGTAGAACCTGACTGACTTGATACCCAACACCGGTGTTATTTAAGGTTGCTTCGTGTTATAAAGTTTAGATTCATTGTAGAGGTTAAGTTTTGGTGTTGAATATTTTTTTGGTTTCATGCTTTACCTGTCGGAAAATTAACGTAGAATTTTCTTGAAATTTTAATGTAAAAAGCATAATATATTCCAAGGAAAAAACACTGATTGAAAAAACTAAATGTGGTTATTGACTAAAACTGATGACTAACTAAAATCTTCTATCTTCTAATATTATATAAAATTTCAATGTCACAATGTTAGTTACCGTACTCCTCCGAAACGGCTTTACCGATTTTTACCAAATTTTATATGCGTATTCAGTAGGTCTGAGAATCGGCTCATATATTTTCCATACCTAATTTATAAGGCAAAACAACGTTTGCCGGGTCAGCTAGTAAATATATAAAAGGCAAACCTGACTGACTCATCTATCAACGGTTAAAATTTTATATGGAAACCGAACTCCACGCGGACGAAGTCGCAGGCAAAAACTTGTAATAAAACAAAAAGAAATGACGATCCCTGGTAATGTAGACATATATTATAATTATTTCAGCAGTGGACCGATAAAGCTGATGATGAGAAGCCTGCAGAGGTCGGTGTGTAAACGTGATGAAAGTTGCATAAGGGTTAACAAGATCCCAAACTATATTATGATTTACATTTCAAACTGCCGAATAATATTGGTATCAGAGGATCAAATCAGTTTGCATATTGAAGAATTCTTATCGATATTTCGTATGCGCGTTTCTATATTTCCTAATGGAAAAACAAAAATATTTTATTGATCATTTTAATATAGAGTGTACTTTTCAACTTTCAACGCATTGGAGAAAATAATTTCATGGGGTTTCAAAATCAATGTTTAGCTAAAACGAATGACATCATAGGTCGTTTATTTGCAATACATGATGCAATAAAGCTGATGGCATACCCTCCCCCAGATATAGGATCCGCATTAAACGGTCAGCCGAGCACAAAGCCGGGCCAATCAGCGGGACGATTCTTTCTGGCTTCACGTATTTACGTCACATTTCTTCGATTTTCGCGGCACGTTCGAGACGTAATAAGCGGACGGTCGTCCCCCGTCCGTCACTGTGCCCCCCCCAGGGTGGGGGGTCGTGGAGTTAATGAAGTTTTCTCCGCGATTCCCACAGGTCGTCACATGGACGGAGTTTGCGGCACATATTGTGCACGTCGCCAGATATTGGCCGGGTGAAAATGTTTTAATAAGCGCATCCCGGCCGTTGCTCGCTCTTATTAATGTCTATTGTTTGGACTTTTGTTATTGCGCTGACGTTCGACGCCGCTTGTCCGTTATTAAGCCGCCGGTTCTGAAATGTCTTAATGTCGTCGTTACGTCTCTTGCCACACCATTTCGCTTATATTAAAAATGTTATCATCATGATGTTACTGATACTATTTTTTTCTGTCTGCCATCATGGCGAATAAATGCTTAGTCAACATTCATGACTACAAATCGGAGGACTTTTTTTCCTAATTCTGACATCACTTCAACACTGACGCAAATTTGAATAACTCGACTGCATGAACAAAAACGTGTATGCTGACTGCACTATTTATTCTAAACTGCATGCAATTTCAACTCATGCACGTTCCCGTCTGGTTCCAATTGCATGTCCAAATTAACAAACTTTCCAAATCCGTCCCCTCCCGAACTTTCTATTCAACGCTGTTTATGTTTTTGCGAATTACAATTTATCACAGACCGCTTCATTATCGCCTAATCGGTTTGTCTCGTAATTAATTGTAAGAAATAAAATTGTTAACAGATTATGTTACTAGGGAAGCATAATTTTGGAATGCACTTGCTTCTTCTGAAACTTATTATATATTTCATTCGTAGTTTACTAGATTTTTTCCATTACAAAGGAATTAAATGACTTAGCTATATCGGTATTATTATTATTAATCCAGATGTCATTATACCAAGGCACCATAACCCTAAGAGCAACCAGCGGGTGACTCGATAAAGCTGTATTGAACGTGAATAGTGCATTAATGACATTTTTCACATGTTCCTCACACACGGGTCAGGTTGGGGGTGCGGTATGGAGTGTGGGGTATGGGGTGGCGGGGGGGCGCGGACGTCTCGCGTCAATCAGTTCGGGCAGACGTGAGGGGAATGGCTAAGACGTTATGCCCTGGTGATGTCGATTACTCGTCTCCCGTAGCTCGGACATCACTTTATATTATAACCTCATACATAGTATGGTATTATGTAGTTGTGTCTTATGTACTGGCATTTTCTTTACCAATGGACTTACTTTTTCTTGATTTCAATAGCCTCCATATTATCAGAAATTTGTTTTTTGGTAGTTTCCAAAAGTAGTAGGTAGATTGTAGCTTAAATACTGTCTCCGTAAATGGGGTATCTATTTAAGCATTACTTTTTGTATCATGCACTGTATACTTTGTGAATTGTCACTTCATGAGTACTCAAAACTTTTTTACGTAGGTAATCTTGACTCCAAGACAGATCCATCGACACATGGCGTCAAACAGCGGAAATCAAACTAAAACTTCGTAAAAAATAGCCAACAAACTTCAAAAATTTGTCGAAAAAACTTTTGAAACAAATTGAGAATGCACATTTGAGTTGTCTTGTTAAAAGGTTTCCGGCGGTTGTAAAAACGCTCCGACACTTGAAAATTCACTCGAATAAAAACTTCCAATTCGATTTCGCATAAAAAGGTTCGCGATCTCTGATCACCGGCGACCGGTGAGTGAGTGAATGAGTGAATGGGTGAATGAGTGAGTCGCGGGACACCAGTTGATCGGCGTGATGCGCCCTGTCCGTCAAACTGCCGGCTAACGAGCATGGAGTCAGCTATATGCGTTGAGAGCTCCTTCTTATTTCATAACATTTTTGTGGCTGACGCATTTTATGGTCATCAAAATTAAAAATTGCTTAAATTTTCACTCGGATTTAACATGCCTTATATTTATACTAACTAAACCCTGTAAATTGTGTGGGATGTTGACATATTTATTATCTACAGCCTTCTACAAAAAATCAAAACGTGCAATATAAAAATATTGATTGATGGGCAGCGACTGAAAATCATATCATTCAAAACTGAAACTTTATTTCTAACATCACCGTTTTTTAAATCGCGTTGCGAGCGGATTAGTTTTTTTGACAAGACACTAAATTTTACTTTTACGCGGCGCGTGCAAAATAAAATTTGTCGATATACAGAATTTATTTAGTGTGTATCGGAGCAGTGAGTGAATGTCACAAACGGTGAACACGGACTTTTCCGTTTATTTACAGCCGCGCTATCGAACGCATTAAAACATGCAATAGCGGGAGTAAATCAAACGGCCATAAACGCCGGGGAAGCCGACTCCATACCGGCTGATTTATTCGGGCGGGCCGGTCGTGACGTCACGGTTTTTTCCCGGCCTTTCGGAGTTTTGGCGGGACGGCGCGGCGCGGCGTCAGAATTTGTGAATGATTTTCCATCCTCGTCCTGCGTTTCGCGGCCATTTGTCAGCGGCTGAACAAGATGCATGTACGCGCTGTTGTCGGTGTTTTTTGCCGTTTTTTTTCGGCTTTTTAGGCTTTTACGCGGGCCCATTGACACGTGAAAGTGTGTTAGCGTCGGGCCAGTTTACAAATACCGCGTTTTTCACGTCGCTTTTAATTTCTCGTGTCGTGTTTAATGGCGCTTTAAACGATTGCTCATCATTAATTCGCTCTTTTTCATCTTCTCTATTAATCTTTTGGAATATCGTTTGTTGATTTGTGTGTTTCTCGTATTTGATTTGTCGCACGGAGCTGCATTCGAAACCGGGAACTGTCTTTGTCCTGGCTCATATTATGTTCAATCATATTCGCGCATTTGGGATATAATCCAATGGTAGGCGACAGACGATCTTGGACTTTAAAATTTTCATCCTCCCGCTTGGTACTATAAAAGTTAATTATGTACAACAATTTGGAAAATGCTGTGAATGACACAACGTTTTTCATGGCTTACCGCGACGTACGAGCTGCTGTTCGCCTGATTGAAGCGTTCCCGCAAAAATAGCGGCCAACAGCGTGCGGCCAAACCGCACGCGCGAGTTACGGCTTCATTGCACATACGGCATACCGGGTGTCGAATTAAAAATACCAGACATGCCGATGCCGATACAAATACAGATAATGATGCCGATTACAGCCTGATATATTTAAGGAGTTGGAGGTGCGTTGGGCTTCTAGTACCCTCTCTCATCGATACGTAATGCAAGCGATTATTATCGATGCCCGTTTTCTGTGAAGGTGTCCCTCTCTCGAGCTGACCCATTCCTGTCAAAGCATTGCTCTTCTACGGCTCAAAGCATCTGAATAACAAAACTCGTCACTTCAAAATTAGGAGACAACCATGCGTTTAAGGAAAAATATTTTCACCACAACTGCGGAGAGCGAATTCAAACATTCACATAAAAAACATACGGAATAAACATTAGAGTGCAAAAATCACCGCGCCTGCCCCGTTAACACTGTTAATAATAGGCTCCTTACCCCCAACACCTCCGACACCTCCAACACCCCCCGGCACCCCCCGGCGGTCCCTCGCCAGCCTTATCTGCAGTATTAACCCATAAAACATTATAATTTACAGCGTTACGTCGCCGCGCTATGACGCTGCGCAGTCGGTGGCCAGCGTCTCTCAAAGCGTCGTCGTAATTAAATCGAAAACTCAAGATCACAACTTTCATAAAATCTGGAATTGGTGAACGAATGGGCCATGATTTTCGCATTTTTTTTGTTGATAAAGCAGCTACCTACGTTCTTAAACCTTATTTGTAAGTTATGTGTGAATTGTAATAAATTAACAAAAAACTCTAGAAGTTTTTAAGCTATTAGAGTCAATTCACACCAAAACGAAACGAAACGATACATCATACACGACATGGCGCTGCATTTTTGTTACAGCCATTCAAAAGCAAATAGACACGTTTCAAGAGTTCTAATGTGATGATGCACAGCGCTACACGGCGCATGCAGTGTGTGATGATGTCATATGAAACGTGTATCTTTTTCTGCAGTGAATATGTCATCGTAAAATTGTAAAAACCGTTAGATTGTAAAAAAACTACTTAACAAGATTGTAAAAATATGTCGAAAGATTAAAAACTTTAAATTTATAATCTAACGAAAAATAATGTGTGAAATTATAGGCAGCATATTCGCGTCTGAAGTCTATCGAAATTTTACAATTTCACTAGTTTTATTACAATCTAACGGTTTTTACAATTTTACGGTGACATAATATATAAAGTTTAATTTTCAATAGCTATCTTAAAAATGTTTCGACGTGTAGCTTTGCCTATTCTCGCGGTATGAACTGACCCATGCATTAATTACCGCTCTGTGTTTCTAAGATTAAATAGGAATGCTTGTGAAAATGTGCAGGTTTAGTTATGGATTTGTTAAACGCTTGTTAGGCGAAACGTTCATCCAACAACGTAAAGTGAGCGCACCATTAAAAAACGATGCTCTGCTTAACTGACAAAATTCTTAACACAAAAACAAACAAGCATCAAATTTTAATTAATTTACAAAACAATGTCGTAAAGTTTGAAAACCGCTGGCGGGAGATACTTAAAAATAACGGGATTCCAGCAAATATTGTAATAGCCGGGCGCGTTTGTCGACTGTCGATAACGCGTGTCGATACACAACCCTACGGAATTAGTGTTGTGCCTAATTCGCGGTACACATCGATATAGGCGCAACCCTACAGATTACATAATTAGTGTTGTACCGAATTCGCGCCGCGGTCATTAAACGTATTTACAACTTAACCCTATACTGTACACGGGGGTTTTATGACCCAATTAGCTTTTGCCCGCGGCTTCGTCCGCGTATATGCAGCATCCCATGGAAACACTGTACTTTTTCAGGATAAAATGTATTCTATGTTTTAATCCAGAGCCTAATCTACTGCCATACCAAATTTCATCAAAATACGTTTAGTAGTTTTTGCGTGAAAGCGTAATAAACATACATCCATCCATCCATCCATCCATTTGAAGTGTTAAGGTTGCAGTTTTGGAGGATATACTTACAAAAACATTTAGCTCCTCTGGTTGAGTAGCTTTTTTTATATATGTCTCCGTTAAATTGTTAAAACCGTTAGATTATAAAATAAGTAACGAGATTGTAAAAATATGTCGAAAGATTAATAACTATATATTTATAATCTAACGAACACTAACGTGTTAAATATAAAAGGCAGCATATTCGCGTCCGAAGTCTATCAACATTTTTCAATTTCACTAGTAATATAACATGCAATTTTTCTGATATTTTTGGAGATCTAAGATAACTCAGTGAAATTAAGGTGCACACACACACACACACACACACTACTTAACACTGATTCAATTTTGTACAATTTCAGCTTGATTCTAAACTAACGTCGCATATTAGCTATTTACTTGCACTATCAGTGGCGGATTACACCGACCCAATAAAAAGGCAAATAGATGCCGTTAATAAACACGTAAATATACCTTACCCCATTGTTAATAAAGAGTATAATGGCTTATCCCATTGTTTGGACATCATAGTGTTAACATGTCTTAAATCGCGCGTTTTATGTGCCGCGTCTTACAAAATTGTGGGGTTAGGTGTGGGAGGGGTGATAAGAGGTAGCGTTTTCGCTACCTCTTATCACCCTCGTGTAACGTGTGCCTTCTACTTAGAAAAACAATCGAAAATTAAAAAAAAAAAAAAGAAACTCCAAGAAGTCCAAATCTTGTTAAAATAAATTTTGGAAAATGGGTTTCATTGTAGAAGATATTGAAAACGATGGAAACTACAATCCTTTAAACTTTAAAGGATCAACATCGACTTAACCTATAGCGCTGTGTATTCTGTTTTTTAACAATTATAATAATATATGAAACCTACTCTGATTTTTATTCTGTATCAGTAAAAAAACAGTCAAAACATAAAGTCTGTCTTAACTAACTAACACATAAAGAAAAAGGTATGAAGTGACAAACATTTTACTAAATTAGATCAAATATGAAATAGGTAAGGACTAAGGAGACCACTACACATAAAAATAATTTACGAATGTATTCGCTAGCTCTAACGTCTTGTGCCACACCATAACCACACGTTTGCTGAGATTACCGCTGACTGTTTGTCCGTGTATTGATACAGAACTCCACCTAATGCTCTGTGTATTGATACACAGCATATGTGTGTGTTGATACACAGCCTATCTCCTAATCGGCTCTAATGTTTGTACTGTATCTGTAAATTTACTTACACGTAGACTTATGCCTTTATCTATTAGCGACATTTGTTTTATTTTGCAATATATCTCTAACTAGCTGTCTCGGCGAACTTCGTACCGCCTTAGAATTAAATTTGTTGACGTACTGACAGCAGCGCCACCTACCGGGTCCAAATCTAAACCATTCTCGAATCCACTTGAACATACACAAAAATATTCAACACAATTCGATCTAGCAGTTCCTGAGATAAGTGCGTTCAAACAAACAACGGAAGCCCTCAAAGATGAATAATTTTCCGTTTTTTTCCACATTTTCAACTGATTCTACTCATTCTTCGCTCCTATTGGTCGCAGCGTGATGTTATATAGCCTAAAGCCTTCCTTGATTAATGGACACAAAAATAATTTTTCAATTCGAACCAGTAACTACTGGTTTGTAGTTAGCTAGTCCTGAGATTAGCGTGTTCAAACAAACTCTTCAGTTTTATAATTTTAGTATAGATTACTCTATTTTTTTTATAACTCAAGACTATATTTGATAATATTTCAATTATCTCAACATTTATAATAAATACTGTATGTCACCGACCAAATCCAAATAATCAATTTACATCACTTATTTCAAACAAAAAAAAAAACTTATTTCAATCAAAAAGCAAATTCACAAGAAAAACGCCAGGCGTAAATGAAACAAAGCAGTTTTAACATTTAATATTTATTAACTAAAATCATGTTCATAAAATCAAAGATTTCATTAACAATATTGCGGTCGAAAAAAGGTCGATACATTCGAGATAAGTGTTGCTAGCATCAGACAGGTATCATTATGCGGGCATACTTAGCCGGAAGGTGGGTCACCCGCCCCCCTGGGGGAGGCAATTTAATTCTGTCCACGTTCTAATAATGACCGTCATAATTCGTTCAAAGTGTCCGGTCTGGGACACTTTAGCCCCCCCGCCCGATTCCTTTGCATTTCTAGGGGCTAACCCCCCTCCCATTTTCGCACTTGCACGTGTGTGTGCGATTTGTAATTGCCTATTTTCATTTCATTTTAATCTCTTGGACTTTGCGAATTCACATTGTATTAGCGAACCTCTTCTAAGTTTATGTGCGCCTGGTAGATGGTGTGTCAACTTTGTTGGCGTTTGGAAAATCTGGAAACATTTCAAAATTTTTTGTTAAATTGTTTTAATCATTATGATTTACTGGATTACAAAAAATAAATCTATAATTTTTCAGCCGATTCATTTAAATTTATTATTGGTTGTAATCTGAACTTTGTAGTACTGTATCACAGCTATAGCTAATGCATAATATTTCACCCAAAATATACCAATTTAATTTGTAATCTTAACCCCTTTTGTTTTGATACTAAAAGCATCCGGAAACCATTTTCATAAATATCATCAATGTCTTGTGTATGTATGAGCACGTGTGAGTGTACGTTTGTATGTGTGGGTGTGTATGAGAGTGTGAGTTTTATCAACACGTGTGCGTGATTTATTTGTATCGTAAAGGGATTAGAGGTCCCTCCGGCGCGATTGTTAGCAGTTATGAGCCGGTATGTTTGGTTCATAATGTTTGGGGACATTTCGGCCAAATTTCATAATTCTCTTAAAAATCAATTATACTTATTCATAAAATTTACAAATTCAAAATCTAAGATAATAGAGTAATTAAAAATCACATTTTGTATTTATAACAAAATATGATTTTTAATTACTCTATTATCTTTCTTGATAAACCAATAGCAAAACGCGGTAAATGTTGGTTTGACGTTTATAAGAATACCAATTGACTGTTTAAATATAGACTGCTTCGAAACTGTATTATTTATTGTAAGATTGAATTAGCAGAATCGACCTATAGGTTTTTATCATTAAGCTAATATAATGTTCCTCTTATTTCAGGTACGTAATGCCGAATCTTCAACGGTAAGCTGCACACGGAAAAAAGTATCTAAAATTCTCTCCCGGTTGTATTATTAGCCGATAACTAGTGTTGTACATTTATCGATGGGGCGTCGATATTTACGGGTTTTAATTAGAGCGCCCCAACACTAATGTCGATACGTGCTAGTGCGGGGCTCTAATGAACTTTTTACTTTGCATTTTTATTCGTTTGAAGTGCTGTCTCGCATTATTAAATATGTTCTTAATGATGTTAGACAATCGATACGGGAATTCATTTTGTATTGAGATTCAATTTTATATTGATATCTTAGTAGAGGGGTAGTTATAGGCACTGTCTGACAATTTGTAACTATTTATATAGCTTTTGCACGCGGTTCCACCCGCGTAAATACTGTTTCTCACGGGAACTGTACACTTTCACGCAATAAAAAGTAGTATATGTAAGGACATACCAGTAGACCACGGGGAAGGCCCCGTTGTCTACTTTATATCTGTGCCAAATTTCATGATGATCGGTTAAAGTAGTTTTTACGTGAAAGCGTAACTACCAAACAAACAAACACACGTCCATATTTATAATATTAGTATTTAGTACCTACCTAGTACCACGTCCATAATTTAGGTTTACATAGGTTTAGTAGTTTAGATAAGACTAGCGACCCGCCCCGGCTTCGCACGGGTACAATACTGATACTAATACTACAGATAACAGAATGTCTTTAAACCTCTAACAAAACGGGTGAAATTTAGTCAAAACAAACAGAAACAAATTAGGTACCTACTAATACTTAATGAAATAAGTAAGTGGGTATACTTTTATCGTATGAAATACCTACACTTTTCAGAACTAACAATACAACAATCACTAAATAAATAGTTACTCAAGTATCTATCCATCATAGTTACAACGAACACAAAACAAAAAATTTACTCATAGATCTAAACTCGCACGCCTTGGCGACGACGCGACGCCCACTTCGCAACGGGCCGTGCAGCAGAAATCGTAATATTTTAATTTCGCCATAACTTCAAAACCAAACATCCAATTTTAATCATTAAAAGACCAAATATTATCTACATAAACTGTACTTAGTGATGAAATAATTTATTTTGATAAGGATTAATAGCATGAGTAAAATAAACGCGTTTAAATGTAGTCCAAAAAAAAATTCAAGATTTCTAAATAAAAAAATGGTTGTTGTGCCTCACTCGACATAGATAGGTATAGTGTGTCGCGGACTTTTTTGTAGATATTTATAAGATCTACAATTAATTAGAACATTTTATGGTTCTATCTTTTATAGTTTAGGCAGCGTACGCAAAATAAGTAACTTTTCTGGTTGATTTTTTACACCTTGTGTCCGACAAACCCAAATATCTTACGGAACCCTATTTTTTTCCAAAATAAAATTTAGCCTATGTTACTCGTGGATAATGTAGCTTTCGAATGGTGAAAGAATTTTTGAAATCGGTCCAGTACTTTTTGAGCCTATTCATTACAAACAAACAAACATACAAACAAAGTTTTCCTCTTTATAATATTAGTATAGAAGTATAGATAAAAAACTTTAGGGGAAGCATTGAAACAACATTCTGTCTTCGTATTATTTTACATTTCGTTACATAAAGACCGCAGACCAGTAAGTAGTTGGTAACTTGGTACCTACAACCTAGTATTGTCATTCATGGTATGCAGCACACACGCTCAGCAGTCGGCAATTCCACACTTGGGCTCTCCAGTCACGTGTATTCATCACTGATGAGCTAAAAAATAAAACTGCACCAAATGAACACACAATCACAAGTCTGCCTTGCCTCATCAAAAGAAATCCAAACAAAATAGGAGACAGACTGTCCGCTGAATACAAAGAGGGGCGAGACGGAGATAGCGAGCTCGGCGAGTGGGAGGGGGACAGAAAACGTTCGCGAACGAAACAATCGCAAGCATAATTGATTTTAACTTAGAGACTGCAAATGAAGTCAAGTTACCGGGCGTGTGGGGTGACCTGCACCTCGCTAGTTCGCTACCCGCAAGTGGTGAACTATCATTTTTGTACTTGATAGTTCATAGACACTGCTTGCGTCATGGTAGTCAATAAATATTTGCATATTTACAATATCTTATAGTCAGTCTTTATTACATTGGCAAAAAATATGATTTAGAGCCCATGATTGTATAATCTGTTATTAATTATTATTGTAACATTATTTAAGATTGATTTATCTTAATTTATCTGTTAATTTCAAATTTATTTATTATATTTTTTGATGGTCTTATTGGTTGTTTTACAATGTTCTTCGAGATTCATGATCTTAACTCATCAGTTAATTTTAATATTGTCAGAATCAATTCCATTTCAATATTCTGATTTGTCAAACTCCGAGACAAACTTTGAATGAGAAATAATTTGATATTTGTCGTACATTTGACGGGTGAAATGGAGTATTTAATGTCTGGTCTAAAATATAACTAGATTAATGCTACATTAAGTTTATTCTTTTATAGAAAAAATAGTGACATATTTATATCTTTTTAAGTTATTACACTTCTTAATCAATTTAAATTTAAAATATGAAACTGCGCGTTTTACTGTATTTTGTGATTTGAAAAAAAAAAATGTTTTTCCAAATGAAACTTAATAATTTTTTTTCGGGAAGTTATCAGAAAAAGCTACAATCAAAAGCAATCCTAACCCTCCGAGAAGAACCGGTGTAAGAAACTGGCACGGGACCATTTTTTTGCAAAAATTTGGAAAATGCTTTTTTAATAGGAATATATATTTTACATTGTAAACTTTATCCATGTTAGAAATAAGAAAAGTCAAAAGTTTATTTGTCTAAAATGAAAATATTTTGCAATTAAAAAGAACGCATTGATTTAGATCTCATTCAATTTCGAGCATAGAGTCAGAATATCCCACTCCTATTTCAATTTCAAATTGCCAAACCCTAGTGACAACAAAATAAATAGTTTACAAGACACTTATTTCTAAGTCATTAATTTTTTGAGGACGACTTGTTCCTGATTTCTGATTGCCTAGTATTTCGTTACATCTATCATGTTTATGAAAATCTCCGATCGCAATCACAGGTCCTAATATACATTTACTAGGTCCAGGTCCCAGGGCCCAGGGCCTATAACGAAGGGCTCATTTGAATAAACACACGACGGGCCCTGTTGGCTTAATCCTGATTCATTAGGGTCCAGAGAAGGTGCGGATTTGGTGTAATGAGACGAATGTATTTTTTCTGGAATGTTCTTTAAAGAGGCATAATTAGGCTGATGAATCTTGGTGAGCTTGGGTTTTTTAGACTTGGCTATTTAGGGCTAAATTAGAAGAATGTTTCTCACAAAGTGTTCCAGCTGAGGCTCTAGTTGTTACTACAAAACTCCAATTCTCGTAATTAGCTTACACTTTCATTTTACTTTTATTGAATACTATATGTTGCCCGCGACATCGTGCGCGCAAAAGTCAATTTCGCAGAAACCGTAAATTTTTCCACGATAACAAGTAGCCTATATCCTTCCCCGTGGTCTATTCAACATTTGTGCCAAATTTCATTAAAATCGGCCCAGTAGTTTCGGAGCCTATTCAATGCAAACAAACAAAGATAGTATAGATAAAGGAATAGTCGTCATATCATAAATTTATCTTTGGAATTTGAGCCGATCAAAACGGGTTTGACGTTGGTTTGACGTTAATGAGAATACCATTAAGCAGTTTTAACATGTCGGGACTGGATCGTAATTCAAAACTGTGTTGCAGGATTTAATCAGAAGAATCGACATTCTAGGTGCTTTAAGTTGCAAGTGCAAAACATCATTAAAGTATGAAAAAATGTGTAGTCAAGTCCAATAATTTCGTTGGTTCGATCCATGTTTGATGTAACTTTATTTCGATTGTTGGATGTTGGGGTGTTTAACGTGGATTAACATAATGTTAAATCTTTCCTTCGCTTTAAACTTTTTAATTTTGTCTTTCTTTGTTGTTCTTTACATTGAGAAAAACTTCACGTCGTCGTATATATAATACGTCATATTCATCACTATTTCCGATCTCTTGATAAATTAATTTAATTTAAATTCTCTGGACTTCGACTTTCGAATGTAATTTTATAAACAAATCGATTTTTTCCTTATATTTATTTTCATATTTAGGTGTAATGTCTGAGAAAACACAAAATATAAAAAGATTATCAGTCCTAGACGCATAATTTATTTACTAATATGTAGGTATGATTCATTTACCTAAATAATTAGAAATAATTAACTAACAGCCTTTAATTCTAAAGCCAGCGTGCATTCTCGACATGTGTGATTTTTTTAATTACAAAAAAAACTCGTCTTGGCGAGGCAGTGCCGTGCCGTTCCCCCCAGTTTCAAACCTTAAATAGGCAAATAGTAATTTTTAGACTAACACGCTACTGTAGGCTTAGCACAAACAATCGACAACAACGTACTCGTAATTTAAACTTTTACAAATTTTAAATCAACCGAATGGACTGTAGTTGAAAAGAGGTATTTTCCAGGATCCACGCCTGCGCCAAAGGTTCTGCATTCACGTTAAGTTTGTTGTGAGTCGTCAGTGCAAATGTTAAAATTGACTAATGACGTTTATGCTGTGTTATACTAACCAATTATTATAGAAAGCAATTGTGAGATGTATACTGATGACTCTTAAAAAGTACTTACAATTAATATTTAACTACAATTATTTTTATAAAATCTTAAACTACATAAATTATAGTATAGCCTGCCTAAATCATTACTTTTGGCTTCGCGTAGTCTGAAAAAAAGCTCTGCTTTCCATCTCGCATCTAACCCTCAAATATGGCGGTAGTCATTAATGCATTAAACAATACAGTTCATGTGTCCCGGACCCCGGTCCACGACCGCGATCCCAGATAGCCGCGCCGCCCGGCGATGCTCGATATGGTAAACACACGGGTCAGATATTTAAATTGGACAATAAAACACCGCCTGACGTCCACCGGGCGTCGTGAGTAAGCTTTTTTTAATTATTTAATGAGATTGGTATGAGATTGGTGGAATGGATTTACCTAGTGACTCAGATAATGTAGGTAGGCTGCGAGAGATGCATAGCAAAAGGAAAATTGTTTGTAATTAATTCAGATCGAAAGAAAAATAATAATCATTTAGTACTTAATCAAGTTTAAAACGTTTTTTGCTAAAATAAAAATCAATGCCATCACACTTCACTAATCTTCACCAACTTCCATGTTTAATTTGAAAACGTGCCTTTTGAGACTCAAACATGCTACTCTTACGGTCGAATACTGAACTTTATTTAAGTGAAGTACCGAACTGAAGAAAAAAGGGATGCCCTTTTTTGAAAGTCGGTTAAAATTAGGGGCCTCCTAAATGACAAGACAGCACGTGTCTGGACAGTGCCTCTTAATTTAAGAAGCGATTGGGAATTTGAACGGCAAACCTGCAGGCTGCAACCCTTCACCACCTACCTTGTACTCGAGCACCGCTCCCAATCACGTGTGCCTAATAGACGTACATCTTAAGACAATTACGCCGTCTTCGCTGACGCTGCTGCCCACGGGCCACGTGCGTCCCCGGGGCGGCTGGAATAGGCTCGAATGCAGCAGGGAATACTAATTAACAATTAGGGGATGTCTCAGTAGATCGACAATAATTGGTTGACATATTATAGTCATAATAAATCAAGAATGCACTTTGACTTCATGATCGAATACGATGTTGATATTTTAAACGGACAAAATACCATCTTCGTACAGTTGTATTATTATTAAACTTACTTAGGCCGGGACTGTATTGTCCGGAATCCGTTAGGCCGGGGAAAATTCTGAGCCCTGAAAATAGAATAGGTAGTACGTTAAAGCTGAAAATCGAACACACGAGTATCAATGTCAACAACTCTACACACATGTGTTCGATTTACAACCATATTAAAAAAAATGAAGAGCTCTTTTCAATGCTCTGAATTTCCTCCGGCCTTCCGGATTCCGGATTTAAATATAGTTCCAGACATATTAGTCGAGTCTCTCGCCGCTGATCGCTTAATTCTTTTAAACTATGCGATGGATTTTAATACGGTTTACATCAAAAGGCAGAACGATACAAAATAATTATTAATTAATTACCTGCAGCTTATTCTATTAGGTACCATCGACAAAATTCCTGCTCGACCAGTTCCTAAACATTTTCCTTTGTACTAGGACGCCTCAAAATATTTTTACACAAATAAAGTAACCGCAACGACTGGAGACGCGTTTGAACTACGTATTTACACGCGAGTATGTGTGCGTTTGCAAGATTCAACGGTGCTGTTGAGCGATTTTCATCGTATGCCGGCAACTTTTTCGATGGTACCTACATAAACTTTAGATAAAATTCTGATAGTCGATACATAGACAAATCTTGAGTTCGACCGCGAACGTATTCTTTTTTACAGCTGTCTTAATTCGTTAAACTATAATATTTTACAATAAATCAATCCGTCACCGAGTTAGTGACCGGCGCGGGCGGCGGGAACTCGGAGACGGTCCGGTCGGGTTCAACAGAACCATCACTAACGAATTTGTCACGCCGCCGTAGACCTTGTGCCTGGAAGACGCGGCAGGTATATTGTTTATGCAGTATATTTTATTGAATCGCGACCAATCAGAGCGCGTTTCATGTTGGTTTAACGTTCATAAAAACACCGTTTGAGAGTTTTAGCGTATCGGTATCTTGATTGTAATTGCAGGTTTTATTTAGCAGAATTGCCCCCCAGATTAAACGTGTATTCAGAAACAAGTTACATATTATTATTATTAACTTCTTAATTTATCATTATTATGTTTTGTCTAACTAACACTTGGTTTTACATGTGCCATACGAACAAGGCCATTAGTTAACTGTATGAATGAACGAAAATATTATACAAAATAATATCTATGAGCAAAACGTTGAAATCATTGGCCATATCTACCCGTTCCAAACTCCCGTCCTCCCAATTGTTCCATCATCAATGATACGTAGCTGTCAGCATTCACCAAAAAACTAGTCCCGCGCCCGGCGCCGCCTGCTAATTAATATATGTGTCACATACGACAGATTGATAATTATAATTAATAACACGTTGAGGATTATAACAGGTTGGGACTTGAGAGATAGATGGAGGGTGTCAAATACCCTTAGACCAAGTGCCATGAGATGAACTTATTAAGATTTGTACACGTTTAGATATAATGAAATAATTTAGTTTTAAAACATAGGCATTAAATAATGATTATCAGTCATCTTAGGATTAAAGTAGTTATAGTAACCGTAGAAAATTTGTTGATTAAATGAGAATGGAATCGAATAAAATAGTAAAAAAACTTTGTCTTTAAATTGGACTCCTACTGGATAGTTGATATATCTAACGTAGCTAAGCAGGAGCTTGGGTCATCAAAAGCCTTAGAAGACACATTTGACCAACATCAGCATAATATGGTAATAAAACATTAACACACAAAATTAACAAGTAACCCCCAAATTGTCTAGCGTGAGTGAACTGATGATGATGAATTATAGCTAAGAGTACTCTCGATCATGTCACTAGATCAAAGTCTGTTTATCTGTTTAGGGGCTACGATGCCACAGACACACACACAGATAAACAGACACGTCAAACATATAACACCCCGTTGTTATCGTCGGGGGTATTAAATTTGCCGCCGCATGATAAAATTCCGTGTGTGCACAAAAAGCCTAACGTCATTAATCGTTACGAAATACAGATTCTAGGAGATTGACCTTCAATATTAAGTGTTTGTAAAATATGTCATTTGTTGCCCATAAACTTTAAGTATCTATTAAGTTAATTAGTGTTTTTTATCAGTTTAAGGGCTTATTAAGTTTTAACGAGGGTTTAATGTCGGCGTATGGATGTTTGTGATCAAACAAAAGGTTTACGACCACATAAACTTACTATTGAGTATTGCTCTTAAAATAGTTCCGGATACAGAGCAAGCAATTCACAGAGATAGCGTTGTATTAAATTTATAAAATAATAAATTGAAAAACACAGTATAAAACGTAGTAGGCAGATTAAATAATATTTTTATTTGTGTTGGAAAACGTATTCAAACAAGTAAGTACATCGGAAATACTAATTATTTATTTTTTACAGCTTTTGACTTGTAATATGTAAGTAATTGAAATATGTAGACATAATAAAGATAATTTTTGAATATTTATTATAACAAAGTACGCTACCTTAATTTCATTAGGTGGTGAAAATACCATACATATTTTTTTTATAAAAATAGGGACCAAATAAAACAACGAATCGGCCGATGGAAAAAGATAACTGTCGCCCATGGATGCATGGACAGTGGACATCCGCAACACGAGACAGGTGACGTGTGCGTCCCAATTAAATAATAATAAATCAATTATTTATTTAGGTACAGTACAAATTGTAAATTGTTATCTTAAACTTTGATAATTGTAGAGATTACAGTTACAAAACGCGATAAAGTGTTGAACGCCCAGCACCAGCCATCTCGGTCTGATTTATAAATCTAATATATAAAATTTCCATGTCACAATGTTAGTTACCGTACTCCTCCGAAACGGCTTTACCGATTTTTACCAAATTTTATATGCGTATTCAGTAGATCTGAGAATCGGCTACTATCTATTTTCCATACCTAATTTATAAGGCAAAACAACATTTGCCGGGTCAGCTAGTAACGTTATAAAATTAGGCGTGACGACATTTAGTGATAAGAAATTATGTATTTAGCTTACAATGAAACGTGTGCATTCTTGTGTAAAGAATAAAGTTAAAATTTGAATAGCTATCTTAAAATGTAGCGCAGTATCGCGTACCGTTTCGTTTCGGTGTAAATTGACCCTAACAGTTAAAAATTAAAATATTTAATTCAACATTCTGTCGTCTCTACTGCTTCTCTACTCTACGTTCGGCTAAAAAGTGTAGTTTTACGAGCAGAGAGATCAAGCGCTGTTTGTTCACAGGCAGGTAATAGGTATTAGGTTTCCTATGAACAAACTATTTTATGTACACGATTTTAAATTACAATTACTACTTACATCTACACGTAGTAGTAGTTGTAGAACTACACCTACCTATGCACACCTACAACCTACGGTAGCCGGACGATTTTTCTGAAATAAAACTGTTGTGAAGTCCAACCTAAGACATAAACTGAACTATAAATATTTTTACCACCACATTTTTCAGTCAAGTAACAAGTTACATTGGAGACGCGACTGTACGTTACCGACGGAACGAACATCAAATGTTTGACAGGTCGGAGCAGTTAGTACGGAAAAAATCAATAGTGGTTTTTAGTACTTTTCCTGTAATTTTTCCAATACTTTGCACTTAATTTTCCCTGAAATTCCACAATTATACAAAATTAAAGACAAAGGAACTGCAATTCATTTTTATATATAAAAAATAGAAGATGGTTGTAAAAGGGAAAAATTTGATTGTTTGTTTGCTTGCATTGAATAGGCTCCGAAACTACTGGACCGATTTTGATGTAATTTGGCACATATATAGACTACTCTATACTCTACCACGGGGAAGGACAAAGGCGACTTTGTGCCACGGTAAAATGTACAGTCGCAACATCTAGTAACACATACATAGTTTCATTGGTTACTACTTAACTAGTAGCGGCGTATTCTCTTTGAAATTGACACACTATAACCGTGTAACTTCCCGTGCGCGATATTTAACGACCGAATTAATTGCTAGTAAATGCATTAGGCATTAAACAAGTGCAAATCAAAAAACCAAACAAAACTCGTAACTCTATACATTTTATTATCGATTTTATCGCTCTTCCGGACATCACTGACACAAACGAATATAAATCCTAAAAACATCGTCTTAAAGTACATATTTTATTGCCTCGCGCCGTATGGGTTTACGATCGATATGAAAAGAAATAAAAAACGATTGAGACGTGAATTATACTGTTATTTTGATGCCAATAAAATATATTTTATACTGTACTTCCATTTGTGTTTAAAAATTTAATTAATTACATAAATAGCTTAATAAATAGTGAAAACGTTCGAATATGAGTATTATCTGTGATTATATTGGCGGTTAAAAGAACAGTTTTGTGGACATTAAATATTTAAGTAAACATCATACATATTTTTAATATCCAACGAACTATTTACTATTATAATACATCAGTATTAAGTCATACTACTTATCTATGAACTTCATTCCTTCACTTGCACCATGTGTTTCTTCTAAATACATAAAAGGCAAACCTGACTGACTCATCTATCAACGCACAGCCGAAACTACTGAACGGATTTTGCTGAAAATTGGCATACAGATAGTTATAATGACGTAGGCACCCGCTAAGAAAGGATTTTCGAAAATTCGCCCCCTAAAGGGGTGAAAAAGGGGTTAAAATTTTGTATGGAAACCGAACCACGCGGACGAAGTCGCGGGCAAAAGCTAGTTAAATATAAGGGTCAGTTCACACCTCGGACGCGCATTCTCTCACATTACGGTGTCGCTGATTATATCGAGCAACAGAGAAAAAATGCAAATAAGCTATTGACACCTTATCGGTAGATCGTGAAGCAGGCCCCAAGTATAAAATTATGTTTTACAACGATTTTCATACTCTTTCAAAAATTCTTACTTGTAACCGACCCTTAAGTAATCTTAGTCTAGGAGCCAACGTCAATAGTGGCAGTTTTATGCCGAGGCGAGGAGCCGATGGCTCTCATAACTCCTGCGATTCCATCGACGACGAGTTATGAATGACGTGAAGAAACTAAGGAGTATGGAGGACTGGATGTGGTATTTTTTGATAAAGAAAATAGGTATCTATTTGATACATTTATATAAAAATAAACATAGGTTAGGTTTCCAGCTCGGAAAACCAATTACAAATATACGATGGATGAAAATAAAATATTCATGAAAATTTCATCAATAATTTTCAAATTACCTGTGTAGAATTGTGAAAAGTTCGCTAAGTGAAAGAAAAAGACTTAAAAGTGTATTGAATTTTAGTAATAGAAATGAATATATAGAGTAAAAGTTTAATTCTACAGCTCTTAACTCACCCTATTCTACTGTAAACACAAAAAAAAAGACAATCGCCCAAATGAATGTGTCATTGCGCAATGATTAAGTGACATTTAATTCGGTAGCAATATAGCAAGTCATTTTAAATACGGGCAAATTCCCACCACTGCAAGTCCTGTGGATAGACACCGGTAACCAACCATGAACCACAAAAGCCCTTTGATATGATCTTGCTAAATCTGTCTTGGGACCTGCAACGAAATTAATGAGAAGAAAGGCAGGAGGAGTGGGAAGTATTATAGCCGCCCATATTGAGCTTTGTTTACAACCAGATTACATTGACCCGTGGGGTTTCTATGACTGCGTTCCTATCGGTTTCATTTACCACTGACCTTTTGAAGACCCTCATCCAAATTCCTACCTTTTAAACGAGCTTGGGCTTCCCTATGAACGAGAGCCAGTGTTCGCCACTGGAGTATAGACATATATTTGCCTTATAGTAAGGCAAATCTAATAATTGTCCAACATTTGCTTTCATTTAACATTTTGCCAGTGCAGTTGTCCATTTGCCTCCTCCATCCTCGTGTCGTTCCCTCACAATAATAATACGTCAACGCCAGCCCGCTATCTAAATGGTGTTTGAATTGTTTCCATCAATAAGGCACGAGTGTGGATCCCTGTACTGTGTGAGACTGATTTTATTACTACTGGCTCTCCGACTATAGAATTTAAGGCTCTTGCGCTATTTGTTTGAATTTTCCTTGTGGGTTTCATTACGTGAATCTATGTTTTCGACGTTATAATAAAAAGTTATTTTACCTATGTTTTGCATTTTGTTAGTTTTTAAAGTCTAATTTTGCTCTTAATATCACCAGACGACCAGACCTTGTTTTTCTACACTTCACTATGGTAATGGATATTGCTTACCTACTCGCTCGAAACATCTATTTCCACGAAGCATTTCTATTTAGCCCCGATCAGTTAAACCGAATATGTCGCTCATTTGTAGCGCAAAACAGCCCTAAATGAGGCTAGACCTAGGCGGAGACCTAGGCCAATACATTACGGGATCGATAAGCGCTGCGTGCGCGTGTAGGGTGACAAGGCGTCGCATGTCCGCGGACAGTCCCGGCTCGCCGACAGCGTGTTCACACGATCAGATTGCACTTGCTTTATAGCACCGAGCGGAGCCCATTAGTACCGGCCGCTGCTTGAATTGCCTAATTAGAATTACACGGCGCGGACCGGTTCGGGGTTCTATTTGCACTGCTTTAATCACGATCGAAAAACTGAAGTGCTCTTCGAATTGTTCTCAGGCAACAATCGGATAAGTTCACAATAGGCAATAAATGCGTTTAATTGTATGTCGAGACTAAAAAGTATTATTTTATACAAGTTAACAATTAACTTCACTTTGTTTCTCAACGTTCAAACGGCGTATTTATTATGAAGGAATTTGTAATATGTAATTGTACACCGTATGGATGGATCGATTTTGCAAATTGCAGCATTAAATTTCAACTTTAATGATCCTCGCTGTAATGTGACCCTCTCGGGAGTCGTAATCAAAGAAGTTAAAAATAACGTACAGTTAGAGGTGATCGCTCCACACCTGCTCCCGTTCGCTTCAGGTCCGCTGACTGCTCGATTCATAAACCGCATAATTTACTGACGTTTTACTTTATCGTTGTAAATAAACAGTTCTGTAGTATAATAACACTTTATACTCGCATTATCTAAATTATACGAACATCCGAGAAATGCACGCATAAAGATATCCGTGGTGCAACACAAAAACATTATCGGTGAAATATCGATACAATTTCCTTGATCTGTAAAATAAAATCTCGCCGCTTGACGTTTTGTTTAAATTTACGCACGCGAGCATCGAAAGGTTGTCGTAAAATTGAGGACGTTATGGTCGCTGATAAGTGCGACGTCGCGTCGGGCCGGACTGGGCGGACTGTCCGCGCGACAGGTTTATCGTGGACACCCCACCGCGCAACACTATTTATACGCAGATTTTTGCGAGTTTTAGAGAGTTAAGTAAATTAGATTTTATATGGGTTTTTAATGATGTCCACTAGTAAGTCTTACGCAGTGTGTTTTATTTGGGACTTACGAATCCATTACATTTGCATACCAATCAAATCAAACCGAACCAAAAGATCAAAATGACTTAATATACCCCGGCACTGGCAACCCCCAGTCTTCGCCGGTAAGTGGAGGAGTAGCCAATGTAAAAAAAAACTCTTATCCATTTGGAATAGGTTTGTGATTGTAAATACTTATTAGTTTGTCTGTCACGCTCAGATATTTAGTTTTACGAAAGTTCCCGTAAACTTATATGCCCCGTTTCTACCTAGACGAAGCCACGGGAAACTAGTTAATTAATATCCAATGGTGGTGGCTTTTTTGTCGATAATTTATTATTGTTGACATTTAGCGAGGACAAGCGCCGCGACAACCCATCCATCATACACATCCGCGTCCACCTTACCTCATCCATCCACCTATCAAACTTAAAGATACCTTATCGTAACAAAATAGAGTCCATTTTGCAATTATGCAAATGTTTAAGAGTTAACATATGCCATGTAATCTCTCATGGAACAGGTAAAAGGCAAAAGTAGCTGCAACTTTGTTGCTGCTGGCCTATAAGTACTTAACAGCCTCCGTGGTCAAGTGGTTCGAGCATTGGCTCTCGACTCGGAGGTCGTGGGTTCGATTCCCACATGGGAACAAAAAAAATGTTTCCCAGTTTGGTTAGGACAATGCAGGCTGATCACCTGATTGTCTGACAAGAAAGATGATCCATGCGTCGGATGGGCATGTAAAAAGTCGGTCCTGCGCCTGATCTCTCGCCAGTCGTGTCGGTCATCCGTCCCACTGGGTTACGAGAGTAAAAGGAAGAGAGAGTGCTCTTGTGTACTGCGCACACACTTGGGCACTATAAAATCACTCCTGCGCAACTGGCCTGGTTTCAATGAAACCGGCCACCGTCACCGAGATCGGTGTGGGAGTTATTATTACTTAAGGGTCATCCACATTGAGACGAGAAACGGCGCCTTTATTTTTAATTACAAGAGTTCGAATTTTGAGCTGAACCGCGCTTCATAGCTCGAAGCCGCTCTTGCTATCAAACGTGTATCTTCTTATATGTAGAGAATAAAGTTCAATTCGAATAGCTATCTTATAAAAGCGATGTTCGAGAAATGTATGAGGCCTGGGCCAGCCCTACGTACAGTATATGTAAATATAGCTACATAATATAGTAACCGTTTCCTATTCTTTATTTTGTTTAATTTCACTTCGTTTCCATGTACATTTAAATTAACTTCGTCAAGGAGAGCAACACAAATTAAAATAAAACATGGCGGATCAGATCGAAATTAACTAAATAATGTCATTTTGTCAATGACATGACTTTTGACAAAGAAAGACGTATGGCATTCAAGACGTCGTCTCTTCGTAAACTGTCATGGCCGCCTTAAAAATAGTGTTCTCGTAATAAAAAACTCTTCAAATAATCATTTTTGTACGCATGTACCCTTCTTCAAATATTTTTTTTCGTATTTTTATGATATTCCCATATTTTTTTCCTATTTACCTATGTAGTGTACATAGAACTGGCCCAAAATCAAACATATCTTTTCAGTGTGAACTGACGCTTAGACAAGGTCAGACACAAAGCAGTGACCACGTCTGCCTCATATCGTGGATGGTCTTCTTCTGTATGAATCGCAACCGTTACTGACTTATCTATCAACACAGCTAAACCTACTGGTTGGACTGCGTTGAAATTCGGCATGCAGATACCTACATAGTTACTATGTTGAGTTGTGGTAATTTTTCCCTTGCGAACTAGCTACCTAACATTCTCCATGTTCTACATCAGTTTTAGCAACAGTTTCATGATATCATGTTAGAACTTTGGTGTTTTAGTTCACTTTTAGTGCATAAAAAGTTCTTACTTCTAAGTTTACCTAATTCATTTATCTAGGTCAGTGTTTTTCAACCTTTTTCATGATGCGACCCCTCTTGTATGAAAAAATATTTCGCGACCCCCCGACCCTTCACTTTTTTATCATGTATGTATGTGTATGTTACAGTGTTACAAATATTCATTCCATACGACGTTTTTATGCGCCTCCATAATTAGGATTCGGATATAAGTGCATAATATAGTATATCAAACACATTATTTTCCAATTGGTTAATATGATATCGATGATATCGATGATCGATTTATGAGTATGTCCTTTTGTTAAAATAGAGAAAATAGATAGATACCTAATAAGATAAAAGATTTATTTATTAAGTAAGAGACTTAATAAATTAATCTTTTTAATCTTTATTGTTTTTTTACTAAAGTTCTCTCTACCTCCGGCGACCCTCCTACAGAAGCTTCGCGACCCCCCAGGGGGTCGCGACCCACAGGTTGAAAAACACTGATCTAGGTAATAAGTATATCTCCTAGCAAGAACCCCAAAAGCTGGTCACCGGTGACACCTCAGGAGACACTAGTGGTAATTGGGGAACGCTTATTGTTTACGTGACGACTGACAGACGGACAGACGATCGATCAATCAGATAAGATTCACAAGATTAATACTTTGTCGTCTAAAAGCTTACACGATTTCATTCATACTGTTTTTGTGTTCAATGATGAGTCTGATTTTCTTAGGGTTCCATACCTCGAAAGGAAAAAACGGAACCCTTATAGAATCACTTTGTTGTCCGTCCGTGTGCCTATCAAGACCCTTTTTCTCAGGAACGCGTGGAGGTATCAAGCTGGAATTTATATCAAATACTCAGGTCTATAAAAGGTAAAGGTATCTCAGGTAAATGTTTAAACTGTAACAAAATCACTACCTACAGGTTTGTACGGAACCCTCGGTGCGCGAGTCCGACTCGCACTTGGCCGGTTTTTTTGTTATTAATTTAGTTTATTTCAAAGTACCAGCTGCTTGAACGACTATCTGCTAAAGATGAATTCGCTAACTTGACGTGAAAGCATCTATATTCTAAGCGTCAGCTCACTCGGATGAACTGATCCTTAGACGAGACGATACGCGACTTGGCGCTGCATTTATTCAAAATTGAGCTTCAGTCAGTACACAAAAATATACTCGTTTCATACGATATCGGTCATATACTGCACTTGGCATTCTATGTTGTATCTAATATCTAATACTATCATGAGCTCTCGTTACAGCTACTACAACCAGGGTTTAGGAAGGAACCACTAGAACTACACGGGGAGGAAAGTAGGTAAACTAGCAAAAATACCTTCCTAAATCGAGGTAAGACAAAAGTTTTCGAGCAGTGTGTGTTACCGGTGATGGCATATGGAGCCGAAACGTGGTCATTCACAACGGGACTTATTCAGAAGCTTCGTGTCGCTCAAAGAGCTATGGAGAGGGCTATGCGTCTCTCTACGTGATAGAATCAGAAATGAGGAAATCCGTAGCAGAACCAAAGTTACCGACATAGCCCAGCGCATTAGCAAGTGGCAATGGGCTGGACATATAGCCCGTAGAACCGATGCCCGCTGGGGCCGAAAGGTTCTTGAGTGGAGACCACGAACTGGACGTCGAAGCGTAGGACGGCCTTCCACCAGGTGGACAGATGACCTAAGAAAAGTCGCAGGGAGTCGGTGGATACAGGCCACAAGCGACCGGTCGCACTGGAAATTTATGGGGGAGGCCTATATATGTCCTGCAGTGGGCGTCACCAGGCTGAAACGAGAAATCGAGGTAAAGGTGTATCCGAATTGTCTTATGAATTTTCGGAAAACGTGCCTACTATCCAATTTGGCTACAGGTACGATGACAAAAAACGATGATAGCAAACATCTAGCGTCATAAATTATAAGGCCGGACCACACGGTCGCCGTGATTGATCGGTCGCGGTCGCCGGTCGCGTGATTGATCGGTCGCGGCATCCATCACGCGACGCCGGACAGTCGCCAGTCGCGGCGTCTTGATCCATCAAACCCTTTAGACGTGTCGCTGTTTGTTCCGATATTTTTAAAATAACCTAAAATGTTGAAGAAGACCGATAAATGTTACACATAAAAAGAGACGTTCTAGAAATGTATAAGGCGTGGGCCAGCACTATGTACACTATAATATTATGTAAATATAGCTACATAATAATAACAGTTTCCTATTATTTATTTTATTTAATTCACTTCGTTTCAATGCACATTTAAAATAACTTCGTCAAGGAGAGCAAACAACGTAAAATAAAACATGGCGGAACAGATCAGAATTATCCAAAGAATGTAATTTTGACAATGACATGACTTTTGACTAAGAAAGACGTATGACATTCAAGAAGACGTCTCTTCCTAAAACTGTCAACTACATCAAAAGTCGTCAAAACAACTTTCATGGCCACCCTAAAAATAGGGTTCTCGCAATAACAAACTCTTCTAATAATAATCATTTTTGTACGCATGTACCCTTCTTAAAATTATTTTTTTTTTGTATTTTTATGAAATTCCCATACTTTTTTCCTATTTACCTATGTAGTGTACATAGAGCTGGCCCAAAATCAAACATCTCTTTTATTATATATCCAGTAGGACCATTCAACAAAAAGTTTTCTGTGTTCCTCGGTCATGGATGTATAATGTGTATTATATGTACATAATATAATAAAATTCTTAAATATAATATTATGTACTTACCTATAGTATAGAACTATTAAATTTTCTTCCCGTTGTCTGGTAGTTGGTACCTGTAACACAAGTTCTTCGGATATTTAGCACGGGTCCATCTATTCGTGGTGTGAAGCGTCCGTAGATATTATTATTATAGTTTTGCAGAAAAAGAAGTAGCTAATGCCAATTATCAACGCGACATCAGGTGATTTGGCAAATGTAAGCTACTAGTTATAATTGTTATAGCTGCGTCGCATGCTATTTTGATTACCCCCGATGCAGGATAATTGCGTAAGTTTAGTTCTATTTTGAAGCAATAGGGAATATGCATGAAAATTTAATTTGCCTGAAATATTTTTTTCTCTGTTCTTTATTGTCGTCACATTATAACTAAAAAGATTTTTTAAAATTTAGTTCTTATTTAAACCGAAAAAAACATATATAAAAAATGCAAAATCAGCCCGGGATATTTAAAATTGCGAAACGCGTCACCATTGGTCGCAGGTCGCGACCAATGGTGACGCGCGTGTGTGACGTCACACTACACGACGCTGTCTTTCATGACAATGACATGACTGACGTTCTATTGAATTTTATGCTCTGACTCATCTATGATTTTAACTGTCAACTGTCATTTTCGTGTACGATGTCGTCGCAACCCAAGCCCGCGAAAATGGCGTGTTTAAACCGCGCAAAAATTAAAGTGATTTTTAAACATTTTTTCTAGCTTTATAGATAATATTTTGGATGTGTTATATATATTTTTGGTAATGTTATAACCAGTAGAAACGTTTAAAAAAATAAAAAAATACATGCATATTCCCTATTAGTAACATTCGAACGTAATTACCCCAAGCATATAAATAATTACATAATGCAAAAGTGAATAACATTAAACACAGAATAGATTCAGTTTCTTCAACACTTTAACGTGAAGCTGGCCAATAAAGATCGGCGGAGACAGTGACACATTCCTCTTGTAAGCCACTTCTTCCTTATTTGGTCAAACGAACTAAGTCAGCATAACGAGGCGATTTGTCAACGACTCGTCGCATATCGCATCGGCAGCCATCTTGGAGCGTGTAAATGTCACCCGGCGACCAATTACAACGGCCGCTGACGACAGCGCCTCTACCGAGCCTTTTATAGCACGCGTATCTTGCATCAGCCCCAATTAGCTGATTCAATATTGACTGACGTATCAAATGCCAGTAAAGCACCAAGTGAATTTGTATCTAATTAAATATCGGAATCGTATTTGCCATTAAATTACGCGATTATGTTCCGTCTCATCGGTGCGATAGCCATCTTAATTATTTAATGTTTATTTAATGACGAAAAATCCAGTGCATAAATCTTCGGAACATTACAGGAATAGTTCGCCACCCCGATTTTAATGCCTTCGGCTATTAATAATTTGAGTGCGGAGTCGCCCATTGTGCTCTCTAGTGAGGGACACTCACGACCGCGGACATCAGCGGCCCTATCTCGTAACTCGGCCGGTATCGGATCGCGGCCATGTAGAGAGCCCGACTTAATATGTGCATCACGACGAGCGCGTATATGGCCGTACCCCGCCCAGCGTCCGCAACCAGCGGCCAATCCTATCGCGCACGCCGTCGCCGCCGAGCATTGTATGTATATCGCGAAGATGCCACTACGAATAAATTGAGTTTTACCTCGACGCATTGACGTTCCGAGACGCCTCCGCCCGGTAATCCACCGGACTGGATTTAAAAGCACTTATCCCGACTCTTTTGCCATCCTCGAACCTACAAATCAATCGACCGTCCGCACTCCATAAATTAGGAGGAACGATGACCCTAAATCATTGGGCCGTCTCCCTTATCGGTATTGTTCTTTTTTCCAGTCGACTCCTTACACAAATGAGACCGGGCGACTTATTAGGTTTCGGTATTTCGTCCGCACCAGATCGACGGCTTTGATAGCAAGAGTGGGAACGCGTTGGTTGAATTTGCCTTCGTTATTCGATTCGACTTCCTCGTTAGATTCCTTTATAACTTTAACAATTTTAGCTTTTGTGAGACCATCAACTTCAAGTACCGAGTACCTACTCGATTAGTGATATTGTTAGTTTAGAGCCGGCCAATATTGTATGCAGAAACCACGTTATCGGCAGGGAATGGTATGTCCGCTATCGGGTAGCCCGTATTTCATCAGCTGACGCTCCCATTATTTTTCGCTACTCTTTAAAAGGCGCATTAACATAAAACAACGCGGCACGCAGGCCCGTCCATATTTCTGCTACCGTCGTCGTGACGGCCGGCCGCGGTATTGTGCGCGATACAGATCTCCCGACGCATGCGCACGCCGCCTGGATATTTAGAAGCTGTCTCTTAAATTCGCGTCCGAGGCGACTTAACGAGTCGCATTCTGCGTACGGCGACATGCGATCGGCTATTGTCCTTTTCCTTTATTTAGAATCATTCCATAACTGGACGATCATCCCGGGTAATGCGGCGGTACACTATGCGATGTCTAGTAACTTAATCAAGACATTAATTATTACCTGCGCCGAGATGCATTGCGTGCATTCTATTGTGTTCTTGCCTGAATGCATATAATTATAATCAATGAGGTTTATGTTTACGGCTTGGGATAGAAAATATAATTATTTCCATAAAATCCTATCTCGATAAACAACAACGATGTTGAAAAGTCGCAAGACTTATAAAAACCAACATTTTGTAAGAATATTATACAAAAAGTATATCCAGCAAATTCCATTATGATAAAAAGTAATAACGTAAATATATTCATCCAATATCTCCGGGCGTGTATGTTGATTTTAGTCTAAACACATTTGCGAAGGTGGCCGCAAATGCTTTCTCTAATTTTCTTGGACAATAATGCGGTGCGACCTTTCCTCCGGTGCGGTGACAGCTCCTATTACAGGAGGTCGCTCTCATAAATACGTTATTGGTCTCCCACCTCCCTCATTACGTTGAGATCATTAGTCGTGATAAAATGCGCTGTCCTCTGTGTTGCACTCATAAAATCTTATTTGCTACATTGTCTCCTTTACGTGTGACTTTTGGATGCGAATTAGCATCTTGGTCTGGATTTAATTTTTTTGTGCTCAAATATTTTATGGTGATGTTTATTTTTAGCTTTTATGATTTTTTAATCACACTTTTTGTTTCTTGCATTTACTTAATTGTATCTTACAAAACTCGTAAATTAATAATACATACTTATTTAAAATTCTTTTGTGAAGTATTAAAGGCAAAGTAACCGCTTTATTTATAAGCAAATGTCTGTAAATAATATCAAGTATCTAATATGGAATCTGATGCGTCCATCAATAGTCAAACGACTGGGAAACTGCTGAAGTAACTTCCACAGTCTCTAGAGATCAGAAGTGGGATTCGACGCAGTCAGCGCTCCGAACTCTCAAAATATGATAATGTGTGCACTATCTATTCACGAAGCAGCAGCTAATCTGGCCGGTACATCGGCTGCTGGGTCTGCGCTCAAGTGTCCTCGACGGTATGGTAATCGAATCGATCTGTACCGTAAAGACGGTTCTTAATGCTCATCCGGATGTGATAAAATAGTCAAAGTACGAGCCTTGCGGTATCTTGCCGGATTAAATCATAAACTGCTGCTTTATATTGTTTATAAGTTCTAGGAATTTATGTAACATAAATTACAGCATTTAGGTATAGCGTTGTCATAGTTAGAATTTAATTTCATAAGATGTACCTATATGAGTAAGGTTTCTCCGAACTGTAATAAATATTTTCTCTTTTACGCCGGATGTTTTATTTTCCTGGTATTTTCTACTACTAATCAAATTAGTATTTATATTATACCTACTAAACTAAAAATCGCCGCGCGCCACTGCCGTGTGTCACAAGAAATGGACACTAGACCGCGAAGGCGATGCTTTATGATAATGAGATTGAGACCGAAATTGGATGCAGCCTGCATAACACTATATGCGGTTGGTGCTTGGCATGGACATATTAGTTAGACCATAAAAATATATTCTTCTTTGGTGCTTAGCCTTAGCTTTGGACGCCTACATTAAAAAAAATTACTTAGTAACTTCAAAATAACTTACAGATGCTATTTTGATTAAATAATGTGTTTCTACTTTTCAATGCGAGATACTTGTTCGCATTTGTTTTACTTTGATTCTATATTTAGAAGCAATAAACCAAAAAGTGGACTCAGGCGAATCGTGGTCAAAACCAGTCTTCAATAAATCAAGACATGATTTAAAATCCGAGATGATGCCAAAGAGAAATTTTTATTGTTCCCATATTTGGTGCTGACAGATTTCTCTTGATCATCCAACGATCTGCATACCGTCCTTACAACTTTATTACCTAACTCCTCAGATACACTAGGTATCTGCCGGAGCATTTCCTAGATAGCATCTAGTTTTACTTTAAGTCAAGGTATGTAATATACCATATATTACATACCTTGACTTGCCTTGCAGGTGCCATGCCATTCCTCTAGGCAGGTGATAAAGTTCTTAATAAGTAATTATCTGATAATTAAAATATTGCGAAACATGACAGAATATGTTCTACGCTCTACCTATGCTTTGACACTCTTGAAATTATCGTCATCGTAATACATATAGATTATGCCTTAATACCACCCTTTTTATGTTACACTGTTAATACATTTTTGTGGCTACTAATTAAGCTTTAATAATTAACATTCTATGAGGTCTGAATATAAATGCCATCCTCACACGAAATTTTTCTATTTGAAGGTAGCTGAGATTATTCGATGGTGGTGATAATTTAGATAAAAGTAACATCGCAGGATTACCTATTTCAACTGGAGATACACGGAGTTGAGCTTCGGCCGTAATCTCGTTTACTTAAGATTACGGCGGTGCGTAAATTGTCATATTATCTGTTATCTATGTTTGCAATTTACCATGTAGTGGCGCATTACTTTTATTTTTCTCGAAGATAAAGGATTTCTTTGCTAAAGATAGCTCAGACAATCGTATTATACCTTGCTTTAAAATTTTTACCCTTTTTATTTTAGGTAGGAACTTTGTTACATTTAGGTACTGTATGTGAAGTTTTGAACAGAAAATATTTATTTTTTATACTATGTATTATCTTTCCTAAAGCTTGACTTAGATACTCGTCGCAACAATAGCAACATCTATCGTCATAATGCCAACAGCCGTGCCCACTGCGCAAACATCGCTACCAATGTCCCCAATAGGTAACTCTATCCCCGCACTCATGGTATCATTATTTATAATTTCACGTCAGCAATCAATCTTCTGTCGGAAAGCACTCCAGCTCGTATTTGCTTATTGTCCAAACCGTACCTGGCCCATTTCTATTATACCTTCGTCACGCGATGCCTTGTGATCACAAATTGGTAAAATTCTTGCCTTTTGACGTGCGTGATTTATCGAGTTTTGTTTTTAATCATTCTCTCCTAAATTGATAAGAAAGCTTATTTACTTTTCTGGTTTTTAATAGATATACATTTATCCCATTCAGAGACGTTTAATGCTTACTTAAGGAGTCACTTAGTAGAGATTTTGACATAAAATATATAGACATCTTAACTAAGTAACTCCTTAAAATTACATGCCTCAGAGTGCGGCCGTTACAGTCGTTGTGAAACTGCAATAATTTAATAAAAATAAAATCCGAAGGTAAATTAAACAAGTAGAACATTATGTTTCTCAAATGGTTTTTTTAAAGCCCGAAGGTTTTTTGTAGATTATAATTTTACTTATAAGGTGGATCTTTTCATGTCATAAATATAATCGATCAAAACACAAGAACCGGTTTCATAAATATCAATCCCACACTAATAAATAAGACGAATTAATGTCCAAACGGAGCTGTATCGAATTATGCAAAATTCGAAGAAATCGTACAATACCCGAACGAATAAATCGATCGGGAAAAGTTGAGTTGCCATAAATTAGGGAACGGCAAGTCCGACGCAGCCTTCGGATTCCGCGGGCAGAAAATATCGCACCCGAATTCCTCGCGAGGTGACAGGCCCCGGGCCTTCAGGGGACAGGAGGGAAGAGAAGGAGGGGGACATGCTCGACTCCCGACTCCTCCCACGTGCGCCGGACAGGTGAATGCGTGCGCGGGCGCAGCCGATTTGCTCTGTTTTCGCGGCGTGGAATACATTAGTGATATACAATGCTGACTGAGATATGGCATTTTGTTATCATAGTGCCACTGCGTGTACAAAACAGAAGTTAGATACTATTTTTATAATGCTCTGCGTGTGCATCAAATGACTTCTCAAAAGCTACTTTTGAAATTAAGTCATTTGATGCTCATTTGGAATGTTGTCCCGTAGGTTCTCCAGTAAAATACCTTCCTTACAAATACTTCCATAACTATCATGGTTTCTCGTAATGAATTAAATGTTGTTAATACATCTGGGTATATAAGTCGAGTACTGCAATACAGCAATATATACAATATGTTCACTCACAAAAAACACCTTAACTTTGCTCAACAGCTCGATTAAAAAAACTTAACTTTGTACTGAAACTGCTTAAATATTTAGTAACGTAACTAACTCGACAAGCTGAAGGTTTCGCGCGAACAAACCTTTTTAATATGTAAATTGACTTTCCACTTCATAGTCATATTATCCAGTTTTTTTACTCATATCACGTCTTACGCAGTATAACTAGGGTCAACCTTTCAGTGTCCGAAAAACCGTAACTGTATCCCTTTAATTTTAGGAATATTGGAGGTTATTTTATATAATTGACTTTGAGTTCTTCATAGGTCATATTTTGAGTTGGTGTTAATAGACCAGTGCCGTTAGGTTTTGAAACAAAATAAATTTATAATAGGATGAAACCCATTGGAAAAGGAAGAGAATATAACAAAAATAAAAGAAAAATAATTTACGGGCGATTTGAGTTCGGGAATATTATGATCATGTATTATGCTACGATTCTTCATATTATAACACAAGGGGAAAAAATTGTTGCATGGAATTTAATGACTGTTGCGTACCAATTCGAGGTCGCTGATTTCAAATCTACTCGCAAAAATTATGTTCCCTTGTGTAATATTTTACTGATACCTGTTGCATAATATTTTTGATCAACAGTAGAATATTAACACTGGAAAGAACATAAAAATAGATCACACCATACCATTCGAATAATTTGCGGGGCATCGATATGCAAAAACAAAAGTGCATCACGATGCATATGCAAGACATATAGGTACAATGCATATGCAACACAACAATGAACAATGGCAGCATAAATCAGTATAATTAGTTCTGCCGATCGGAGTGAAGTCATTGGTCAAACGAGCGAAGTCCCCGCCTCTAAAACAGGTACATGGATCACTTGTAACGTCAGCAACATTGCTCACACCTTGACTCCATGCTAGAAAAAAAACTGTTCTTGGCCGGTATCTTTATTAATCATATCGGTCATGGTTTGAGACTCGAATGATGGCGTTCATAACTCAGAATGTCTATTTGAAATAGTTCATCTGCTCTGCTAAACACTAGCTTCTGATGCTGTAGTAGGTAATCTTTAGAGATTTTTGGTTTACTTTGAAGTCTTATTATTAATTTATTCTATTGCATTGAAATGTATATCTATAATATGATTTATGGCGTCAACTTATCGTCTTTTCTCTATGTTGATACCAGAAAATGTTGTTAAATTGTCAGGTCTATTTCTTTATTTGCTGTCTGTACATGTTATTGTGAGTGCATCGCGCAAATAGCACAGCTCACTGCTCGTCTTTACAACTGTACGTCAAGTCCTGCCCATATCTACATAGTACTTCTAGACCCGCTAGGTCTACTCGCAGATCGAGATTAACTTGTCCTGAATAATTTATTAATACTAGATGTGAGGAACAAGCATGATATTTTTTGTATTTCAAATCTTGAAATACAAAAAATGTGGCCAAAATTGAAGTTAATGCATTATTTTAATTATTGGTAATTTTTCAAATTATTTATGTTAGCTATAGTCCTTGGCTTCGAAAGTATTAAAATATAATGAACTTTACTCTTTTACCTCCTTAGTCTATTGGTGAAAACTACATCAAAAGATCTAACTAAGCATAAATAGGAATGAAAACGTTGATTTTAATATTGATGTTGTTTTTTAAATTATTATGTGAGGATAAGAATATAAATAATTCGAAATAAAGTTTATAAAATCGCCAGAAAACATATCAAATGAGTCAATCTAAAACCTTCAAAGAGATATATCCAACCCCACATTAGTACAAATGGAGTGATTTGAGGTCTAATGAAGTGATGTCCCGCTGTCCGTCTGTCGACACATACGTATTGACGTCCTCGGCGACATTGCTCACTGTCCGGGGTCTCTCAGACCCCCTCATTTGTTTGGCGTCAACCATCATGTATCCCTAATTTTGTCGTCTTCGAATCTTACGCCGTATCAATCTTAATTCCTTTTATTTTTACTGGACCATTATTGATATTAACAATTTTCTTAATGCGAAAGTTTGTTAGGATGTTTAGATACCTACAAAATTTAGCACCCACAATTGATAACATAAGCCACCACTTTTAACCTGGATGGTTTTTAAGAAAGATTTTACCAGAAAATAAAACGGTTCCCGTCGCGGTTAAAATATATTCATAATATAATTTTTTAATCCTGATAACATCAACTTACAAATAAATAAAAAATTTAACCTAATATTTTCCTTCATCAAATGAGAATCATCCATGGGGACTAATCTAATCTTAATTCTTCGCTGAATTCTGATCAATATAAAATAATGGTAATTATAATAAATATTATATTTATACCGATAGCGAGAATATGTATTCATGATTGCCAAGTCATCACTTATCACTTATTATAGGTATCGACTTAAATTCTTAGGATTCTATTTATAATATCCGATAGGTACGAAAAATAAGTAAAGTAAAAAAAACAGTTTTATTCCCAAAAGAAAAACTCTAAAAGTTACTATTAAAGGAAGAAAATAAAATATAATAACCCACCGAGAATAATCAAATAAAGGTTATGCTTCTTGTTTCTAAGAATTAAAACCAAATTCTCTCCATGTTTCTTCTCAGACACGATTGAAATATGTATATGGTAATACGAATCTGTTGATGAAGGTAATGATGTATTGTCGTCAGTGAACAAGGACACGTCTATGCAGGTACAGGTCACTGTTGACGTCTGTCCGCGTCACAGATGGTAATGACGGTTGTGTTATCTGTCTGAAACTATTCCACTCGTAAAAGTCAATAAATTCCCCCACTAGTATAGAAGTTACACCACTCGAAACAATGTCAATTGATTGCTGATATTTTGCATCTTTATGTAATCTAGAAGACCCTATAATATATATTTTTAGAAGACGTCATAATGCACTAGCTTAAAGTGAATAAGCTTTTTAAGATTTGGAGGTGGCTAAAAATCCTAAAAACTGATGAGACAAATAAGAAACATGAGTTTGATATCTGTTTATTAACCGATATGAATAATCGATACATCGGCCCGTAATTATTCGGTATCGCAATAACATCGATAATATCAATCAACGTCAGCAGCAAGTTAAATTAATACCTTTATGAATCGAGTGTCGTCGCTCACTGATGGATGGCTGACGTGGCAAAACAGTCGCCGTATTAATACGCGTAATGAGTTTTCATTATTCTTAGTGCCATCATCATCAGTCACATCAATTGTGTAGTTTGTGTCAATTTTTTTGTAGATTTGGCCAGCCTGGGTCTGAATATGGGGATACTTTTGGTAATCTGATTCATATTTATCAGGACAAAGATTCATTTACCATAGTGTCTCCGCTGTTCTATGCGGAAGTCATATTCCACATCTTACGTAAAGCTGCATTAAGATTTTTTGGAACAAAAATATAATATAAACATTACTATTGTTGGTCACATAAACGCTAACTACCTGGTAACTTATGCCATTTGTTCTCGAAATTAGGCTCAAAACAATCGATATTGTCCTTGGCCATTGAATCAGTTTGCATTAGCGTTGAATCGTGTGTCACTTATTAGATTTTTACGATGCTAACATCAACTGATCATGTTATGGACCAGCTCATCAAAATAAAGGACTTGGTGATCTTTTTGTTGAGCGTAACAAAGACTATTTTATGCCTATAATATTTTAAGAATTAATAATTCGAAAAATGACTTGATTTTCGTTAAACATTATTCTTGACAAAGTATTCGAAATATTCTAAATACTACAAGTTAGATCTAAACTGTATCTAAAGTCAGGCAAATGTAGCAAGCCTAAAGCAACAGGTCCACATTTATACTCGTCAGTGTCGCGTGTATCAGCGCTGGACTATTTGTTACACACAAGCTCATTAGACTGATGAAATGATACAGCCTCGTATTTTGGACGAGCGTAAATCAAGCTAGCGCTGAAACTGTTATCACTTCCTACTTAAGCGTTTGGCTTCGGACGCACTTAATCAAATTGGGTTTGCACTTTGGTGTTTAGCGCGAAAGTGCATAGATTTATTGCTTTTAAGGAGACAAAATAAACATTGATATTTAATTTTGATATTTAAAACATTTGCGTAATTCCTTTACTATGTATTTCATATTTCTTAAGTAGCAAGTCTGTAAGATTAAAAATAATGTTTTTATATTTAATTAACCAGAGGCAACTTTCATTGACTCAGCAGATGAGTCGGAAGTTACTGCAATTTTGCTGCAGTCGAAAAAGAAAACATATGTCGTTAGATATCAAACGTAAATGTCTGTAAATAATGATGATGAAATAAAATCAAGGAAAAAATAAATCACATGTGAAAAAATAATCGATTAAATTAATTACACCAAAGAATGAACAGCAAATTAATCAAACAGAGAAGATCATCGAGTGAAGTGACGGGACTTGTTGCGCGTGACGTCACGTGACGTCACCGTCACGGCCGGTCCCGCCGATCCATTTGTCACGCCAACAAGCTACTGTCCCGCCAAATGGACTCGACTCCTACAAACGTATTTTTAACGGATATTCTGTTAACGTTTATGATTTTTCATTCTCCCAATAAAGGTATTTATTACAATAAAATTCGAAGTCGCAATTTTCTTGTTATTAACTGACTGTTTTAGTTAAGTTCCAAATTTTTGCAACTGCCTGATTTGGGTGACTGCAGAAATGCGATAGAATTTGCATACGTGTTTAACAGCTGATGTAAGTTACAATCTAATACATTAACTACTGGTTTATGCAAATATAAAATCAAACTGAGGAGCATAAAAATTGCAAAGTTGCGATATTCCAATTGAAGCGTAGAAAAGCCAGTTCTGAAGTCACATTTTTTGCTCATAACTTGTTGGACTACATCAATCAAAATATATTTTTTGTTGACGACCAAATCATAGATTACGTTAGTAATTAATAAATGATTTATCAATGAAAAAATATATATTGCACACGGTGTTTTGTGAGAATTATATAATTTCTTTTAATATCTGCGTGATATCCGTCATTTTGGATACAAGCTTTTGTCCATGAATTTGTCTGTTGGGAACGACAAACTAACAAATTTAATTGTTTATAAAAACGTAGAGTAACAGCTAATAAATAATTATTATATCTGTTCTTCGTCAACGTGTTGGTAAAACACCTAATTAAAATTAAATAATATATAAACATGGCTATTTCGAGTCAGAGATATTAAAAAATATTAAGAGATATTCAAGAAAAACCAGAAGAAATAATATATTATACATTAAAATTTAAAGCAGCTAACTAACGCATCTTTGGCAAGTTTTGTAAATATATATGTAGAAAGTGTTCCTAGTTATGGATTATTCATGCGTTAGATATTACAAAATTTTGGCACTTTGATTTATCAGCCATAATTATATTAATTCACGATAAGAGATTAGCTTTAATGAGATTAAACATTGGTTAATAATAATCATAATAACCTCGTCGATGAAGGCGTGAAAAATTCAGAAATTAGCAGTCTACATATTTTGTCTGTAATGTTAACGATAGGTTTTTCTTTCTTCACGATTTTTTTATACACTTTATTAAAAACTAACGGCCTGATAAAAGTTGGATGATTCTTGAATGCACTCTGCTTTGTGAAGTCGGCTGCAGGCTGGGGAGGGGGCTTGAGGGGGGAAACGGCAGGCGCAGGGGGAGGAAATGAAGTGTCCACGACCATTGCGATTGAAATTCAAAAGCCGTCATTGATTAACCGAAATTATTAGAAAACAAATAAAGCTAACTTTTGCGCTGCCAACTGCCAAGTATGTTTAATGTAATGGACTGTTGTTAAATACAATAATTTTGGTCTGTATTTTTTTATTTCATAAATCTTGCAGAAATCAAAAGCTTTATAATATTGATTACATAGTCTCTTTTATATCATTCGTCGTCTAAGAATTTGGAATTATTCAATATTCGTACAATCATGACATGTCATTTAGAAAGTGTATCATTTGTTGCGTTATGATATGATTTCTTATGAATCTGTCATATAAGAGACAAAACGTTTAATTTGATTTAAAGCATGTTGCAACTTATTTCGATAGTGACAATATTTACCCCAAAATGATTGACCTGGGAAAACCAACAGAGAGCGATTTTTTGGTTACTATTTATTGCATGTGCCATACAAATATCCAATTTATTAAGCAACCAAATTGCAAAAACGTACCTACATCATATCAGATACGTGGATTAACACTAACATCTGCCTTTTGATTGATCATTAGATAAATATGACAGGGCAACATCGATTATACCCGCCACTGATAACTCCTGCCTATATCTACACAGCATTACTAATAAAAATCTAATTTCAAACCTATAACTAACGATCGCCACACTCGATAATCGCAGCTAAACCCCTGTGATAGGGTCCACACTCGGTCGACGGGGGAGCACCTTATCGACGGACCTATTTATGTTATTCCGATATAATCAAGATTTATAACGCTTATTGCGACTCGGGCCGTTTCGTTAACGGTGTCATCCGTATCACCGATCGATACTTTATTGTCGATTATCGAAAGTTTCGACGATTTCACGGTGAATTTTGGTAAAATTAAATCTATTGTTTCACATCCTCCCCGCTCATCGCCTTTGAGATGTCCGATAGTGCCGGTGAAACTCATCCGAGTTTCACCGGCAATCAGATGATTATGACCGTCAGTGATCGCTCGAGGCGATTCTGTTTGTTGTTTAATTCGAATCACGCTAGCACGCGTCATGTAAATTGTCATCGGGCCCAGGATTCGCTTTGTCTGGTACATTTGTGGCGCATCCGATCGCTCGGGGGCCAGCAGCTTCGCGTCTTTGCCGTCCGGCGGATTGACGCGATGCGTTTTAATCAATTAGCGTGCAGAACGTGGTTCACGAGCCAGTGGGCAGTGAAATAAGCCACGCGGGCCACCGTGGCGCCGACTTTTCGACCGCTCTCGTATTTCAGAACTTTTTTTCGGCCAATTTTCGGATGATAACTTTATAATCGGAGTGAAAGTTTTGTTTTGATTTTACAGCTCGTGAGTTTCGCTCGGGCGTTTTTTAGTTGTAAGATAATACTTTGAAACTGTGACATTGAAACATCTTTGGTGCCAGTCATTATGTAAATGTACACAAAATATGACCAATAAATGATGAATAAAGCGTCAATAATCAACGTTATTGATAGACACTGTTATCAGTCATTCAATAAAAATTAAATAATTATCCTGTTTTGAAGATTAATAACCTTCATATTTATAAAAAACTGAACATTTTTATTTTCCTTATGATTCCGCTAGTAGAAGCTAAGCTTTATAGTTTATACTGACAGTCATAAATTCTGAATTTGGGAATAAAATAGGAAAGAATCAATTTTCAAGCTTTTAAGTCTAATGAATAATGAATATAATAATAAAGTAAATAGTAACAGAGTGAGCACCCATCAAAAATGCAGTGACAAGTCTAATGTAAAACAGCCGGTTTATGATGGCGAGAGACAGGTTATAGTTAATTTAGATAGGGCACATAATGTTAATGTCATAGAAATTGGGCGGGGGGGAAGAACAAAAACAAATTCAGCTAATATAGATGTAACCAACAAATATGAAAATGTCCCTAAATCGAGGGCATTGGACGTCTTGCGCAAACAATGCGATTAGTGATTGATTGATTGTTATATGAGTGTAGTCGGTCCGATCAATTATTGAAATTATCGACTGACATAATTCTGATAAATCGATAACAAGTTTCAACATTTGCTTATCTTCGATCAGTATTTTAACTGTCGCAGTATTGCGTAAGAGCTAAACATTTTTTTTAGGATATCACGGGAACAAATAGAATTCAGAATTTTACTGATTCACTTATTTAAGTAAATAAATAAATGTTATCAATTCTTGAATACTTATTTTTAAGAAACTATATTTTAGATTTTTATATTTTTAAGAACATAATATTTCATCACAATAATAATTCCACAAAATGAAAGTTCTTTAGTCATAAAATTTGCTTGTAACTTGTCAAACATTTCTTCAAAACTTACAAAGACTTGCTTGACCCAATTACTTTCCTATCTTGGACTTCGTCGTTATCAGGCTTGCGGTACTTCGCCAATAAAACATTTCTTTGTTGACCTTACAATGGCAACAGTGTGTATTATCTGTCGGTAACTTTTATGAAATTCTAAAGATATTAACAAAGATTATGAGGCTCTATTCTTTGTAAATCTTTTCATTTACTTTTCTCTTCTCATCTGATGTAGTTGGGAAATCTCTACATTAAAATGATTTTAATACAAATTAAAGTTACTTTCAATTACATGATTAAAGAAATCTTTAATCATGTAATTGAAAGTAAGCTTTAAATGTTTTCCTACTTAATAAAGTAGGAAAAAATTGAATTTAATAAACAATAGTTTATTAATTTATTTATTAATAGACGTTGCCCGCGACTTCTTGCGCGCAAAAGTTAATTTCGCAGGAACCGTACATTTTTCCGCGATAAAAAGTAGCCTATGTCTTTCCCCGTGGTCTACCCTACATCTATGCTAAATTTCATCAAAATCGGTACTGTAGTTTCGGAGCCTCTACAATGCAAACAAACTTTATTATTATATACTTTATTATTATTATTATATATAGTTTATTATTACTATATATAGTTTATACTTTATTATTATATAGTTGTAATTGTTATAAAGTAGTACTTTATAACAATTACAACTTTATGTTCCGTCTTTTGACAATGTCAAACTTACATTACCAAAGCCACCTGATATACGAGTATGTCATCAAGCCATACTAAAGCCTGTATTCACTTTGATTAGTGATTAGTGCATGTGATTAGAAGCGTGTTCTATTTTTTTGCGAGTGGACTGCGAGTAGCCCCGTTCCGCGCCCCCCTTTCCCTCTCACTCGCAGCGTGCCTGCCACTAAACACGTCTGGGCATGCAGTTTAGTGTTTAGTTTAGTGTTTAGCGTCGGACGCTATAAATCCATTTTCGAACCCATTCTTTTTTAGTCTTGCAAGTACAGCTTCCAAAAGTTCTTCAGTTTCAGACCCAACGCGTTTAATAGTTCTTTCAGTACTTTTTAGGGTTCCGTACCTCAAAAGGAAAAAACGGAACCCTTATAGGATCACTTTGTTGTCCGTCTGTCCGTCCGTCCGTCTGTCAAGACCCTTTTTCTCAGGAACGCGTGGAGGTATGAAGCTGAAATTTATATCAATTACTCAGGTCTACTGTCCCTTGAAGCTGTGAAAAAATCAAACTTCTAAGCCAACGCAATCAAAAGATACAGCCGTTTATGCCGCAAATTTTCGACACTTGCAAGGGAATCAAAACCTACAGGGTGCTTCCCGTGAACTCAGAATCTTGAAATTTGGTACGAAGCAACGTCTTATAGCATAGATAAAGGAAAAATTACGAAAACCATAAATTTTTAGTTACATCACATAATATATTTTTTTTAATAATTTTAAACTTACTACCCATTTCCTCATAAACGCGTCATTTTGCAATAAAAATACCATAGTTATGACTCGATTGTCGTAATGAACGAACTTTGTAAACCTTGCAGGTTTGTACGGAACCCTCGGTGCGCGAGTCCGACTCGCACTTGGCCGGTTTTTTTTCTCATTGCAAGCGGGTTTCTCGATGGTCGTCTATACTTGCTGGTCGACGGCTAATAACTGAATTTACTAAACAGAGCCACTAAACAATAATTGGACACTACTCGCACTTAGATATGAGCGCCGATGGGTGATAGGTCGGCGGCGGCGCGCCGGCTTTTTTGGGTCGGCGGCGGCGGCGTCGGCGGCGTGACCTTGAAAGGGTTGAAGTTTTGTACTTGGTAGTAAAAAAAAGTGTAGTTCAGTCGTAGTTATACAATAATTTTATTTATTGGGTTACATACAATTTCAATACAATAGAATTTATGGCACTTTTTGTAGTGATGAAAAAGATAACGTAATAATAAAATTTCAAAGTAGGAACTACTTTGGAATTGGCAGTTAACTGTGCTTTGATTCCAAAGAGTTATCACTGTAATCTTTTTTATTTATTTTCGACGTCCACATTTTCAACAACTGACGTCGAAGCCATTTATATAATTGATAGCCTGAAACACGGTGAAAAATCTCCCAAACAAGCATATCTGCCTGTAGGTAGCATGCCCCCATAGTCTAGCGCTATACCGGTTGTCTTTCCTAGATCTGTCCATGAATCAAATTATGTTCAGTCCTCCACAGAAGTTATGAGAACTGGGTATAAATTCTAGAAGCTATGCACCTTGATCGTGGCATCAGATGGCATGGCCATAACAGGTCTCTCAAGAAGAGATTGTTGCAGTTGTTCAAGTAGAGTGGAGGCCTGTTTCATCCTATCTGCCGTCATGGCCCTGAGAACAACCTTCATAGCCACTATAATATGAACAAACAGAGGAAGTGGAGTCAGGTGAATCAAGGCTTCAAGCGAAGTGGTGGGGGAAGAAAATAGCGCACCCGTGATTATCAGACAGGCCAGCCTCTGTACACTATTAAATTTTTATGCAGTTGCAGTTGGCTGTACAGCTTTTTTCCTGCGTAGTGTGGCATACCACACTACGCCTATGTGACAATCGCCTCACTATAGCTTGTGTTTAACCAATCATAGTATTGCCTTCCACCGAAGTAAGTCCCATAATAACTAGGATCAATCCCAGATATTTGACCTCACTTGCAAACGTGGTAGTTTTCCCGAAGAGTGTTGGGGGTTTTAGCTACTTCAAGTTGCTGTTATTGGCGTTAGGTATCAAGACTGTCTTATTAGCGTTGACTGTTAGCTTAACCGTTTGCACCAATTTTGAACGTGATTGCATTAGCAGTGACTACTCATGCACATTTGTCCACCACTAGTATCGCTAGGTCAGACTGACTCTCGACTCGGAGATCGTGGGTTCGATTCCCGCATTGGAGCAACAAAAAAAGTTGTTTTCAAGTTTGGTTGGGACATTGTAGGCTGATCACCTGATTGTCTTACAGTAAAGGTGATCCATGCGTCGGATGGGCATGTAAAAAGTCGGACCAGTGCAGCGCCTGATCTCTCGCCAGTCGTGTCGGTTATCCATCCCACTGGTTTACGAGAGTAAAGGAAGAGAGAGTGCTCTTGTGTACTGCGCACATACTAGGGCACTATAATAATAACTGCTGGCCTGGTTTCAATGAAACCGGCCAACGTCACCGAATTTGGTATGGAGAGCTTTTATTATTATTAGGTCATCGGCGATATCCTTGAGCATAGAACCTTCTATTGTTCAGTTCTTTTAGCAGCCTATTCCCTACCAGGGACCACTTCAGCGGCGACAGTACCCCACCCCTCCCTGTGGGCATCTTTGTGTCAACCTGCTCCTGAGCGTCAAGCCCATGATAGTTGATAGTCTGTTGTTTAAGCGTAGCTTTGATCCACTCTATAGTAATTCTTGAAGCATTGGTTGGCATCAGGTTGAGTTTTTGCGCAACGCGCCGCGCCGTCAATATCTAAGAAGGTGCGTAGCGCAGACTTCTTATCCACAATGGCTTTATCAACACGATCTAGTAGCTCAATCTACTAGCTCCATCAATTTAGTAGATCTGCTTTTCTAATAAACATGTTTTTTTTTTTAATATTTATTTATTACAAGGGATTTTTGTACAAGAATTGACGATGTCAATCCCATCGAATCTTATTCTAAATATACTACTACATCTTAATATTAAATAATAACCAAACTAGAAATACCTAATTAAAATTAAAGGAATAAAGCATTCTAGCTGCTTCAGAATTAGGTTCAGCTAGGATGCTATGAAATACACCTAGATTACATATATTTAATTGAAATGTAGTGATTAAAAGTTTTCTTAAATCCGCGTTCCGGGCACACTCAATCAATCGGTGATAAATATCATCCCGAGTACCACACTGTTCGCAATTAGGTGATTCCACCTTTTTCATTAAAAATCCAAAGCTGTTGCAAGGAATGTGCCCGGATTAATAAACATGTTGTCTTTCATGCAGAACTCTTTCGATGAGATAGTTGTCACTTATATGCTCATAGTCAGTGACTGAAATTACACATTATGACTATCCTTCTCGCTCACTCGGCGCGCCGATGTAATTTCGCGGCGGCGGCGGCGCGGCAAAATCGTCGGCGGCGGCGGCGCGCCGGCGCGGCGCTCATATCTACTCGCACTACACTTTATATATTTTGACAGAAAACGTAAATTTTGACAGTTTCCAATAGAATTACGTAAAATGGCGCAAATAATATGAATTGCATTTATGATTCATCTAATGTTCACCTAAAGTGGCCTTTTTAGACCCCCTGCACTCCACAGCCTCAATTACTAATTACCTGCATTGCACTCGCACTAATCAAAGTGAATACAGGCCTTTAGACTAAACCAAAACCTCTGCCACCACATAGCCATGCACTACCTCATCAAGCTTAAATTAAAAAAAAAATGGCAACAACTCAATAAAAGTGTGAATAAACAGCTTTGTTCATGATACCCGACTAGTAAAAACCTATGAAATGAATGCACGTTTTGATTATTGACTGATGACCAATATCTCTTTGTCCACAGAGGAAGCCACCAGCCCCGATAGCGGCGTGAAGTCCGGAGAGCGACGCGCGCGGGGCGAGGAGGGGGACCCCCCGTCTCCCACGACGCCCCCCTCCCGCGCGTCACCCGCACCCGACGAGCGGGACATCGAGCACAGCATACCAGCCACGCTGATACAGGACCCCAATGCTGAGAGGTGAGCAGCACTTGACAATCTTAGAACAAATGGAGGACAAATTCGTGTAACTAAAACCAGACAATTTGCAGTTTGGCTACAGCGACAGGTCATGCTGTCGCACTCTCACACGCGATTTGATGTGTGTCGGTCTCAAAGTCCAGTTACATTAAGTTACATTATTCATTTAAAAAAAAAAGGACTACTACTAGGTGGTTTATTAAGTAGAGTCAATGAGCCACAAGTGATGCTGAAAACTAGTAGTTCTGGTCGGATGTCCGTAGAATGACAGTATCTGTAGCTCTGTTTATGAGCAAACGAATCGACTCTGCAAGTTTTACAGGTTGTTATTTAGCTAGCTGTGTTAGCAGATGATCGATTGCAAGCCATTAGATAATAAAAATACGTCAAGTAAATGACGTAAGCCCACTGACCTCGATGTGTAGAATGGGAATTCGATTTATTACCGAGAAAAGAATCAATTGACACAAATAGTCAAAGTCACGTGGAGCTAGGAAGCGATCAATAATCCAGTCGTCAAATATACACAATACTTCCATAAGCTGCAGCTATCTCATTGTGTGTGGTGGTCTCTTCAATCCACGGTGTCCACTTTAATGATCCCATTGTTTTCGATGATCACTTGTCAACTAGTGTCCGCGTCCGTGACACGACCACTCCATGACACTTCATAGGAGCTCTATTACGTGCAGATAGAGGCGATAATCTAATAGCCGACGTCTCAGACGCAAATAGTTGGTACAGAGAAATGAATGGAAACGCGATAGTGACAGGCAGTAGGTAGTGACACTAAAAATGATCAAGACTTCCCCATCTGACACTCCATCAATATCTGTTCCAGTGCGATCATTGTCTATGATATTATGAATTTATAGACAAAAATAAGTTTTTATCAAAATTTTTGCAAATTGCTAAATATTTACCTTCCAATATTTAATCAAATATAGCGTAAGTATTTGTAAAGTCACATGCTTATCTTACCTATGTTTGCCGTTTCTTACCGCAAAAGATGGACCTTGGTAGTTATCCTTTAATTGTTAAGGACATTTTGTAGCTAATGTAAATAGTAGATAACCCTTCTTAGCAGTCGGGTAAAAACAATGAAACACATAATATGATGCCTTAAATCATATTATAAATAGTTTAAAAACTTATAAACTAAAAATCCGTAATTAAATTAGATGTTTAGATAGTAAGATGATCAAAGATTACTTTATCGAACAAATTTAGCTGGTTCACGTTCCATCACTGTCAATTAGGTGCAGTGAGACGCGATCCATCATACATCCTGCAGACCGCTCCTCCGGGTCCGCTGGATCTCAGTATATTTTAACAACTTTTAAATATCCATCATCGTTGACAATTGGGACTGGCTGCTTTTGGATGTGATTTTGAAATTTACATAATTTTTGTGATCTGTTTAGATCTCAGTATACTTTAACACTAACTACATATTTATGTAATATGTAACATCGTTAAGTTTGGTCTGGATTCTGGATGTAAATGGATGTGATTTTGTAATTTACGTAAGTTTGGTGTTTCATCTGTTTTGGGAGTAATTGTTTTATTATAATGGGAGGTTCGAGATTGTATACGGTTTAACTTTTAATAGTGCAATAGTTCATGTATTTATTTCTATCAAATTACTAATTATTCTTATCACATTAAAATGTTTTCGTGCTAATAAGGAAAACGAAATGATCGTACGTGACTCAGTCAACATTTTGATTTGACAGTAGCCCCAGCGCGAATCAAGTAAGCCAAACCCAATATATTAACGTTCCGCACTTTTATTGCTTCGAAGACATCTGTGCCGGTTTTAAAATTCACGTTGTAACTGCGAAATTATTCAAACAGTGTCAGGTGTCCCCTATACGCCCGCACGATGTGGAACTAAATTTTGAGCCATCGTCCTTACTGGGCGAGTGAACAGAGCGATTCATTCGGGTAGAAATCAATTGGCGTACGGCCGGGGAGCTTAAAAATTGTTCATGAGTGTTCTTGTCTGTGGCTCCGGCCTCCAACTGGAGCTTTGTATGCACGAGGGAAAGAGAAGCACGATACGTGACACATAAATACGAGTGATTGATTGACCCGCAGCCGACTAATGCTTATAGGAAACATTAACAGCTGGCGATTCTGACATAAATTATGCTTTAAAAATATTTGGCTCACCATTTCTTTCTGAATTATCACGATGACTGCAATCTTCATAATACAATAGTTTACATTTAATTTTTATTTGTTCACACGATTTCTGTTGAAACTAGGTGTTTTATGTTTTTTTTTGTTTTTAGAATTTATGCGCTTTCATAATCGTTTCTGAATTACGTTTTACTAAGTTATTTTTTTTATTGTAAGTTATAAATATATTTTAGTCACTAGATTCATTTCATTGAGAACCAAAATAAAAATTGACATAATTTACCTACTCAAATTGAACACAGAACACAATAGTTTTCTCAATTAATAATACGATCAAGTACTTGTTTCGTGACGCTATAATAATTCTAAATTTAATTTGTTAACATCTAAAATCTTTTAATAGTTTTTTTGGGTTGGTTAGAATGTGTCTTTGTCCTGTGCTAGCTATTTTAGGCTTACGCTGGATTCTTTTTATAAAATATATTTGTATCTCTGATGACTGATATCTAGTTCCACTCGCTATAATGCTGTCGTCACTTTCATTTACGTTATAAAAACAGTTCGTCGACTGAAATACGTCTCTGAAACTAAAAAGAAAAAAAGTGTTATTAAATTGACACGTCGTCAATACTTCATCAAAGATCTCTCGGCTGATGCGAGTGAGTCAGCGATGCGGCGCGGCCGGTGCTGTCGGGTGGCTGTCATCAAAACGATCACCCGTCATTGCAAGTCCACCTAGCGCACGGCACGCACGCTTGCATTACGCCACCACCCCTCGAAACTGAGCTCCTATAGCCGTCTCGCTTCTCTCTTCCGTTCGCCCGAGCGAGCGGCAGCTGTCTCTTTCTATCGCGGGGGTGCGCGGGAAGGGGGCGCTGCAGGCGGGTCGTAAATCACGCGGTGTCTCATTCCACGCGGGACCGCCGCTGCCGCCGCAGGCACTTCCCTGCCGACCGCCGACAATACGGCGCGTCTTTCGCGACGTGTTTACATTCTGTTCTGTTATTGGGAAGTTCAAAATTGTCCTTTTGAATTGTGCCACCGATTGTATTGTGTCGTTTAATGGATCCAGGAGCGTTTCGTCTATCGAAAGCTGCAATATTTTGAAAACATTTCGTCCAAAATGATCGTCGAGCACGACCATGTCAGGTAGGAAGTTTGAACAAGTGTCATTGAAATCCAGTTTTAATCAAATTATCTCTTCAGTTAGATATATAATATTACAATTTAAAACCACCATGTTAAATGTATTATTACAGTTGTTAACCACATTTACCTGTCGCAACTTGTAACGCTATAAAAGTGAACAAAAACGTAACCATTTAACGTTTGCATTTAATTCTCGTCTGATGCATAAATATAATTTAAAGTAGTTGTTATCTGGAATGTTATAATTTATGTTATTTATGGAGAATATATGCTAATTTTATGGACGTCACTTACAAAAACTTTGTTTTATATTTATAAACTCATTGTGTGGCAAAAACACGAGTTTAGTAGAAACAATTTACTTAATATATTATCGGTTAGAGAATTAAAATTTTAGTTTCCTAAATATCCAAAAATTTATAGTCTTGTTGACTCCATTAATAGCTTCTTTGGATTAGCTGCTAGCCGTTTATCAAGTTTATGGGGATTATCATGATGTATAGACTTGATGCATTACTCTTTGCATTTACATTTTAAAATATTTCTCCTTCTGTCTGATCGATCGATCGAAATTAATTAGTTGATTGTCTTATACAATCAACTAATTAATTTCGTTCGATCTTTAGCTTTTGTATTAGTTCTAGAATAGAAAAGTGCTCGAGAACTTACGTACATTTAGCACCTTTTATTCTACCAAATTACAAGTAAATGAAGAGAGTAGGTAGATTGTTGTAAATTATAAAATCGTTAAATGTTTTAGATAACATGGTTTCATGAATTTTCATAACCTTTGTTAATAATACCTTTGCCTTAACCATAACCTTTGAAAAAAATAATTTCATAACCATATAAATAACAACTGAGAAATATTTTGAAGGCTTTAGGTCCCATCTAATAATGTGAATGATTATTATTATTATTGTTGATAATTGGCGATATTATCATCAGTTTTGCTCATTTGACCTGATAATATTTTCCTTGTAGAAAATATTGAAGAAAAACATCGATTCTTAGATGATATTCTGAGCAAATGGCAATGACATACGTAGATGTTATAACCTTCTGTGGGGTATTTCTATGAGTCGTGATAAAATTATTACATTTTATAGATACTGTTAGCCAAAAATACATAATGATCATTGGATTACTGATAAACTCTATTAAAAAAAAGTTCTTAGGCATTGTTATAATTTTTTTTTCTTATTGTTACAGGGAGAGTCCAAGATGTCTGTCACGTGAGTCGTCGGGTCCACCACGATGTCCCTCAAACGACTCCGTGTACTCCGGCCGCAGTGCCCCCAGCCTCCCCCTGCCCGCGGCGCTGCAGGCGGCCCTGCCAGCCGCCATACCCGCGGCCCTCCTCCCACCACACTCCGCAGCCGTAGCGGCCTACCTGGGCGCCGCCGCCGCAGCAGCGCAGCAGCGCCTCCTCATGTCCTGTCAGGAAGACATGACAGACTCCGAGCGCGCCGATGCGGTACTCGACTTTAGTACAAAACGTAGTGAATCGCCGATTGAAGACGATGACGGAGATGATATTGTAAATCTCACTAAAAATGAAAACGGACCCCTAGATTTGTCGGTTGGCACCAGAAAAAGAGGTCCAGAGGATTCTCCGTCACCAGTTCCGACGAGAAAGAGCTCGAGGTCATCTGAATACAAATCCCTGGCCTCGCCCTGGACGACGCCCGTGGCTCCTCATTTACCATTTTTTGCTGCTGCCGTTGCTAGTTTGTCACCAAAGGGCGGAGTCCCGCCCGACTGGAATGGAAAATTAAAACATGGGGCTCCGACGCCCAGTGATGCAACTAAAGCCTTAGAAAAAATGAGCGAGCTTAGCAGGTTAGGTGGCGAAGAGTTATTTAGATCAGTTCAAAGTGCAGCTCTAGGGGCGGGATTGACTCCGAACGCTGCCGCTCGCCACTCGGCATGGCAGTCCCATTGGCTAAACAAAGGTGCAGACCAAACTAAAGACGTTTTAAAATGCGTTTGGTGCAAGAAAAGTTTTAATTCGTTAGCTGATCTAACAGTTCATATGAAAGAAGCGAAACACTGTAGTGTGAATGTTCCGGTACCATCGTCGACCGCGGGTCCTATGCCGCCGTCTCTACAACCGCCATCGAGTTCGCCGTCTACACCGTCTCATAATTCATCATCGTCAGGTGCCTCGTCTAAGAATAATCATAACGATTTGAATATGCTAATAAAAGAAAATATGCCTATACCTAGAAAATTAGTTCGCGGTCAAGACGTTTGGTTAGGTAAGGGTGCCGAGCAGACTAGGCAAATTTTAAAATGTATGTGGTGTGCTGAAAGTTTCCGCTCATTGGCGGAAATGACCAGCCACATGCAACGTACCCAGCACTATACAAATATTATATCACAGGAGCAAATTATTTCGTGGAAGTCCTCTGACGAGGGCAAAAGCTCGACAAGTGCACCGGGAGCCAATAACACGGCTCCCCCTGTCACTGGCACTAGCAGTCACGTTAGTGCAGTATTAACATGCAAAGTTTGCGACCAAGCATTCAGTTCCTTGAAGGAACTAAGTAATCACATGGTTAAAAATTCACATTATAAAGAACATATTATGCGTTCTATAACTGAAAGTGGGGGTAGGCGAAGACAAACGCGAGAAAAAAGGAAGAAATCATTGCCGGTTAGAAAATTACTTGAATTAGAAAGAGCTCAACATGAGTTCAAAAATGGGGAAGGCAATGGGGTTCCAATGGGTAAACCGATGAGAGATTTCGGCTCCGGTAGTAGGATAACTTGCGAAAAATGTGGAGATAAAATTGAGACTGCTGTATTCGTCGAACATATTCGACAATGTATAGGTGCTCCTATGTCTAACAGCCAAAGGAATTTTCTAAAGAGTGCCCTACTTTCTAATAATATCATCCCACCCGATGTTCCCGGTCACGTTACCCCTACTAGTCGCGATGGTCGTAAGAGCATTAATGATGAAATTCCGTCGCCCAGTTCAGTACACCACCGTTCTCCTTCATCAGTTAATGATTCGTCTCCTAGTTCCAAAGACCCTAATGCTAGTAACGAAAAAAGTTCTTCGCCATCCGTTCTCAACGCTATAGAGCAGCTAATCGAAAAGAGTTTCGACACGCGTTCCCGTCATTCCGTTCCCGGAATGCCGGGAGGCGCTTCTCATGCCCCAATCGGTTCTAGCATTCTCAAAAGACTCGGTATCGACGAAAGCGTCGATTATACTAAACCTCTAGTTGACCCGCAAACTATGAATATGCTCCGAAATTATCATCATCAGCAAGGATACAGCCGCCGCGAACGTAGCGGGAGTGAATCTAGTTCAATGTCAGAAAGGGGTGGCAGTAGAGTAGAATCATTGACCCCCGATAGGAAGCTAGATTCCTACCACATGACCCCTCGAACTACACCCGACACCCGAGGTTCCCAGACTCCAGCTTCGGAGGACCGCCCCTCCGATGTCCGGATAAAAAAAGAAGTTCCCGACGAGGAGGAGAGGGAAAACGGTGTTGATTTGAGCAACCAACCGGTCCGAGTTAAAACTGAAGTAGAGGAGGAGGATGAGCCCGTCAGGCGTAGTAGTTCTGTGGAGGAAGACGTCAAGCCAACCATCCCCAAGCGCGAAAGCGAGGGTCCCAGCCCCGCGGCCAGCCCCCGCAGCCCCGCCAGCGACCGCTCAGCTCCCACTCCCGGCGCAGACAGGAAGCCGGCATCCAGTCTGGGCGCCCTGTCCTCTATGTTCGATAACTTGGCGGGCGGCTCGTCTTCCAACGAGCCTAGCTCCTCTCGTCGCGGGGGCAGCCACCCTCTAGCGGCTCTTCAAAAGCTTTGCGATAAAACCGAGACGAATTCCACCCGTGCGCCCGCGCCGGCGCCCTCCCCCGCTGGCCCTCCCAGCATCTTAACGTTCAGTTGGGCGTGTAACGACGCCGTCGTCACAGACTCCATAATGAAGTGCGCACTATGCGACACGCCGTTCATTTCGAAGGGTGCCTATCGGCATCACCTCTCGAAGATGCATTTCGTTAAAGACGGAGCCCTCCCGGAGCCGGTGCCGATGAAGGCGCCCCCGGCCGCGTCCTCCCCGGGTACACACAAGAGCGGAGGTTCCAACGCGGCGTCTCCTCAGGACCCGCGAAGCCCCTCGCAGTCGTTCGACGAGAGTCCCCATTCGAAGTTTCTAAAGTATACGGAATTAGCGAAGCAATTATCAAGTAAATACGTGTAAATTGTCGGAGGTCGGCCGGGCCATCAGATGTGATGATACCATATCCTGCTACGTTGAAAGTTTAGGGTTAAGTCGCGACGCGACGTTAAGTATTTCAAAACTCTTTGCCAATTTAATTATTATTTAGGTAATCGTTAGAGAACACCGCCGAGTCCGGTTAGTGTAATTATCGACTAGCGACATAAGTATACGCCAAACGTCTTACGTTCGTTTAGATGTAAGGAGATATTTTCAAAATATTGCCTTTAGGTAAAAAAGGTTGTCGCGCGGTCCCCGAGACCGCGGCTTATCTTCCACACTACGATGTAATTCCATTTCGATAATTGTAAATATAAGTCATGTAAGTTTTAAAAATTTGATTCGATCTCTTGTAAATGTATATTTTTTGCTAAATATTGTAAAACGATTCGTTCGTTATAATCTTGTAATTCGCTCATTGTATTCGACTTAGCGGCGTTCGGCCCCCGCGGCCCCGTCTAAACTTAGGTTCGTCAGTATTTTTAAATTTGTTGCAATATTAATTTTCGTGTTTCTTTATTACTTATGTAAATCTGATTTAGTCGTAAATCGTTTTTAGTTTATTTAGTTCTGTATGTATATTTTGAATTGTTTTTATGTCGAGATCCGTGGGTACTGGATGCTGTAATCTCAGAGATTCAATCTCATCTCGTCTCGTTCGGCGCAATGTCAATAACGCAATATTACAAACATTTTAGTGTAAATTCGCATAGATACGCTCTCACGTGAGGTTGCTATTTATTATTTAGTGTTAAGTGAGTATTCTTAGGCGACTCTACTGTGAAAACTTGTATACCATTGTACCGGCGCGAGGGTCGCGAGGACCCGTATACTAAAGTGATAATTATACAATTTTACTTTGAAGGAGGACGACATTCGTATACGTTAAATTTCTATATCTTCCAAAATACGACATGATATACGAGATGTATATACGGTTACTGTGAGTCAAATGTTCTTTTATATATAATAGTAATGTACACTTTAATGTAAGATTCGAAATATCAGTGGTTCGCGTGGGTCCTGACCCCGGGTCTGGGGGACCGCAGCGGTGGCGTCGCGGTCGCGCCGCTGCGGTCGGCAGCCGCGGGTTCGGGGCCGGCGCGGCCGTCACTTACGATAATACGACGATGTATACGCAGGCTCCGTTGAGACTTTTGCTCATTCTTAAAATGGTGTTGAAATATTGATTTTACCAAATTTAATAATCTTATTTAATATTTTATGTTGTATTTCAAAATGCAATTAAAAGCTCAAAGAAATATATATGTTAAATACTATAAAACGGTTATTTTATTTATTTATTGACCCCTAAGACACAATCTAAATGATATTTGTTTCAATCTGGTCGGAGCCTTTAGTCAAGTTGCCATTGCTAATTTCGACGACGAAGTTTGAAACAAAAATGTATGGGATTTGACATCGCTTAGTCATTAAGCTTATGACAATTCTCATACAATTTTGTTTTCGAACTTCGTCATCGTAATTAGTGATAGCAACTTGGCTAAAGGCTCAGGTCTGTTTAGTTTTTTTAGTTACAAATGTATAAAATTGAATATTATCTTTATGACTATCTTGCGCACATAAGGAAAAGAAATAAAGATAGACAAAGACTAAATTACCTAGAAAAAGTAGACATCCATTACAAAACAAAAGTGTAAAAATTCCCTTAAATGCTAGAGAAATTACTTGGTTAAGTGAAAATTAAAACTGACAGTTTCCACTAACTAGTCACTTAATAAAAAATGGTTTTATATTTTTATAAATCTTAAAATCGAATTGTACATAAGGGTGGTATTACACTTATCAAGTATCTTGGTCCAATCTTGCTTTGTTATGTTGTAAATATTTGATAAAATCTCGATACTTAATTCCGGTAAATTTGATGAAAACGTCTCCTTTGTTTGATCGATTTATGTTTCATCAGGGAATCTAATTTATAAGCAATAGTGATCTCTTAATTTTAATTATTTAATGACGGCATGCAGTCACAAATCACAATACAGTAATTGTGAATGACATGTCATAATATTATTAAAATACGAACAAATTATAACAACTTTGAATCTGCTTATGAATTAGATTTTCTGATAATATATTGGACCAAAATATTTAATAAGTGTGATACCACCCTTAAGCTATCTACTCTACTAAACAGTTGAATAAATTGGAAATGTGGAATATGAAGTAAAAGATAGTGAAACTTTCTGAATTTATTAAAAATCAATGATAATACTACTTACTGGTAGTATTCAAAATAATTATACTTGTGGCAACAGTGGTGTTAGCCCCAAAGAGATCTCCGACTGAGCAAGGTGGTATGCTCGGTCAGGCAGGCCGACTGTAAATTTTTCAGCTGTTGTATATATAGCGCCGAACTGTGAAAACTTCGATAGCGCGATTCAAGATCGTGGCGCTAATTGGTCCGCCATATACTTGAACAATTTATACAATGCTTCTACTTCGACTATATGTAGTTCTACTTATGGAGTGTGTAACTTGTAAGTATATCAAAGACAAAAATGAATTCAATTTCCTAAGAATAATAAAAAAATAAACAAAAAAAATATTAACTAACCCCGGAATTTACAAGCAGTAAGCGAGTTGATGATGATGAACCGTAGGTAAGAACACACTCGATTATGTCAGAATTCAAACAAAAAAAACTAGATCAAAATCGGCTCATCCCTTTTTGAGCTACGATGTCACGAACAGACACCACCCAACAGGGTTAATAATAAAAACAAATTAAAATTTTAAGTAGAGATTACTTAAAATTTTAATTTGTTGTCACAAAAAAACTATAAAAAGTAAATTAATAAAATATTATTATTTTAGTCGCCGCTGCGGCCGTCGCCGAGAGGTAGCGGTGTGAAGAAGTTACTTATATAGCTACCAGGGCCGTGCCGCCCCTATGTGCGATGTGTGCGGCGCACACAGGGGCCAAGACGATGAGGGCGCCGCGGGCCGCCACCGAAAAGTTAAAACATGAAGATTCGTAAAATTAAGAGGCGCTTCATAGGTATCGCACACAGGCGCTGCCGGGGGTCGGAGCGGTCCTGTAGCTACGTATAACTAATAGAGAAAGCTCAAACACGATATCTCTGCTGTCTGCAGTGGCGAAGGCTGGTTCTCCTGGGGATTCTGGTGGGGATTTGGATGAGGGTCTTCACAATGTAAGTGGTAAGTGAAGCCGATAGGAATGGAGTTATAGGAACCCCACGCCAGTGACTGTCTGTGAGGAGACGGGTGTCACACAGATTCCGGGTGATGCTGCAACCGTTTACTGTTACCAAGTGTAGGGAATATTATTAAAGTGACAGGATACGAAACATTGAACCGATCGGACCAGTGGAAGTTGCTTACAGCCTATCATCAACTAGAAAAGAGCTGATGACCTTCAAACGGCCGATCATATTTTCTTGGACCATGGGTAAGATCCATCTCGATCCCGTCAGCTTTCAAACAAAAAAAGTCATCTTAATCGGACCTTGCGTTTAGGATCTACGATACCACGGACATACACACAGATATACAGATCAAACTTATAACACCCCACTATTTGCGTCGGGGTAAAAAATAAAGGTCTCTTGAGTATTGATAATAATAATGTAAATAAGATAAGTAAGTAGTGAAGTTATAGTGGTTGCCGACAAAGTACGGTGATTTGATTTGGATTGGAAAATAAATAGTAGAGCTATTTGAAAACACTTCATTACTAAATGATAACAATTTGTTATCATCCTTCAGGTATTGTCGATTGTTATTAAGAACATAATAAGTTTTATAGACATTGGACTAGCTTTTTCCCGCTGCTTCGCCCGCGTAAATACAGTAGTCAGATTCCACGGGAATACTACTTTTTCGGGATAAAAGTAACCTACTTATATGTTAATCCAGAGCTTCCCTACTGCCATATTAATTTCATCAAAATCCGTTCAGTAGTTTTTCGTGAGCGAGTAACAAACATTCATCTATCCTCACATTGGATTAAAATTTCAATTTGTTAATATTTTCCAATATTTCTGTATTATAAATGTAATGTTTAAAATCAGAAATATGTGATACTATACAAAATTTGCTTCAAAAATGTGTTGTTCAAATTGTTATAAAATTATATTTCACAGAAATGTGCAGTTCAGCGCCATCTATCGCGTAGATATGGAAGCTAGCCATAAATTGATGCAGGATAATGAAAATCTTTGTATTATTTTGAAGAATTATCTTAATATCATTGTGTATCATTATTTTAAATGTAATTTACTACTAGATAAAGAAAAATATTTGTTCTAAGGGTTATTAAAAGTATATTAACTATATTATAATAAAGTATTTTAGGAATTTTCAACATCCATTTTATTGCAATGAAGTACAATTATTATGAGTTTTAAAGAATATCGATTGTTTATCAGGTGGTAAACACTTGAAATGGTTTATTGATTGATATATCATAGCTAATAATAACACTTTATCACACAATTAAAAATATAGTGATAATAATTAGACGATACCGAATGCTTTCTGATATGTACAGTCGGGTAGATAATACAAAATAATTATGCTATTAATAAAGCATAATGAATGATCATCGTATGAATAAAATAAATAACAATACGATAGTAGTCGACTTCATATAAATTATTTATTTAGATATTCTGAAATATTGAACTATTATTAGGTAGGTACTTTACAAATGTAAAAAATAAAAAAAAAAACGTGTGCGTCTCGGAACCGCTTTACATTCTGTAGAAAAATAAAAAGTAATAGTGTGAGAAATAAAGAAAAATAAAAATAATGCAAAAATAATGAAAGTAATTCTTCTGCCCGAGATTCAAACACGAGACCAATTAGACAAAAATCCAAGTCTCTACGTAACTGCGCTACGCGTATCTGTGATTGTATTATATTCGAAACTAGCTTTTGCCCGCGGCTTCGTCCTTGTGGAGTTCGCTTATGGTGTCTACAGACACACGAATTTGGTATGGAGCGTACAGCGGATCTGGTACGCTCCGTACCAGATCCGAGCGTGTGTAGGGCAGTCTGGCGAACATAAGAAGAAGGCGAAAAGTTCGCCGTTGTCCGCATCGGATCCGGTTCGCTTTTTTTTTTTGTTTACTTAAATCTATTTTGTTTTGTTTTTGTGATTTTTTTGTGAAGTACCTAGTTGTTGTTTTCGTAATCAGTGACCCGATAAATCATAAAAACGATATCCATGTTGATTTTCAGAATTTGTCACTCATGGGCGTAGCCAGGTTTTAGTTTCGGGGGGGGGGGGGGGGGGGGGGGGGTTCAAGAAAATAAAACGACTACAACGACTACATTAAATAACCAGGGCCGTCTTTAACCTATTTAGAGGCCCTGGGCACATTAGAATATATATATTTTTAATTTTTACCTGTTTAAGCTTTAAACCCTGAAAGACTGTGTAATTAGGAAAAATACAAAACTATAGTCTAAAACTAAACGTCAGTACTAAATTTTATAATACGTTCTTTAAGCTAAAAACGAGCGAGCGAACCGAGCGAGCAATTTTTTTCCTATTTTACAGGTTCAAACGTTCAACTCTGTTCAAACGTATAACTAAAATATAAACTTCGGAAAAATACAATAAAATCAACCGGCTAAAACAGAACATCGATAATAAATAATGTAATGGCCTTTATGTCAACCACGAGCGAGCGAAGCGAGCGAGCAATTTTTTTTCCTATTTAATAGGTTAAATCTGTTCAAACTTTAAACCCCAAAAGACTGTGGAAATTAGATCATTTTATAATATACATTGGAATAATGGGCGCCCATTTTTTTCGTTTTTACCTATTTAAGCTTTTAAGCTTTTTTCCTATTTAATAGGTTAAATCTGTTCAAACTTTAAACCCTAAAAGACTGTGGAAATGGGATCATTTTATAATATACATTAGAATAATTTTTTTTCGTTTAGCTAATTTTTTCGTTTTTACCTGTTTAAGCTTTAAAGCACAGTCTTTCAGGGTTTCCCCTTTAAACACTGAATAACGGTGAACTTCGGAAAAATATCATAAAATGAACCGGCTAAAACAGAACATCGCTACTAAATAATATAATATGTTCTTTATGTTAAACGCGAGCGAGCGTATCGAGCGAGCAAAATTTTTTCCTATTTAATAGGTTAAATCTGCTCATAAACCCGTGTAAAAATAGGATCATTTTGTAATTTAAATTAAAGTAAAATTAGTGTAATTTCTGATGTTGCAAAATAGATGACAAATGACTTATTATGTTAGGTTTGTCATAATAGTACATAATTTTCGTAGTAGGTACATAATTACAAAATTTTGTCATCAGTAACGTGCCCAAAATAATTTGTCGCATGCTATACGTTCGAGGATTCGATGGCACGCCTGTCATAGGTTCGCGATCCCTGTTTTATAGATTTTTTTCTGGCTATTGATTTTTTTAAGTACAGTATTCTTTCAGGGCTTAAAGTATAAAAAGATTTTAACAGGTTAAAGCGTAAAAAACATTCGCTTGCTTTCTCAGTTTGAACGCATTTAACATAAACACATACATATACTTAGAACAAGTTAGTATTAAAGTTCTGTTTTAGGCTGTTGATTTTTTTATTTTCTAAAATAACTTTTAAAAATCATCTTTCAGATAGGGTTAATGGGTCGGCAAACTATGTTAATTGGCCTGGTGCGCCAAATTTCTAAATACGCCTCTGTATATGGGTCATCCACATGGACCAGCCGGCCCATTTCGGGGGGGGGTTTCAACCCCCTAAACCCCCCCCCTGGCTACGCCCATGTTGTCACTCATTTTCCACCTTTAGTGGTTGAATTCTGAAAGAGACCGAAACACTTGTTTACTCACTTATTGATAGGAGTACTCCTGTGAAGTTTCAAATAAAATTGTTTAACTAATCTTGTTTCTCCATACAAACTTTCAACCCCCTTTTCACCTTTTGTTGCTGTTGGGTTGAATTTTCAAAAATCCTAAGATACGTAATTGTTTATTTCTAATCGTTAACCAAAAAACAAAGTTTCAGGCTTCTAGCTCTAAAAAGAACGGACTTCCATGCAACATTTTAACCCCCTTTTCACTCCCTTAGGGGGCAAATTCTTTCTTAGTCTACGTCATTACAAATATCAGCAAATTTCAGCAAAATCCATTTAGTAGTTTCGGCTGTGCGTTGATAGATGAGTAAGTCAGGTTTACCTTTTATAATTTCGGAGATAATATCAAATATTATGTTCTCGCGACTTACATATTTCATACAACTTCAACTTGATTTTTAATATTTTTATTAATACTGTTTGTTCTGAGAAGATTACTGACGAGTATTATTTATATAAGCAATAAAAAAAAAACAGTCAACAAGCTTAGTGTAGAGTTGCAATCTCATGGGGTTCTTTAAACTAAATATAGTTTTAAATATAAGGCAACAATGAGTGACAACTGGTAAAAAATATAATAGTAACATTCTTCTGCTATTATTTGCAATTTAGCCTTTTAAGTTTAAAGAAGGTTCAGCATTGTTTTGATATTTTATGAAAAATTTAAATCTTGATTTCAAAACCTTTTTCAAAACATAAAGCACATTAAAATAACACTAGATTTAAAAGCTATTTACTTTTTTTATCATAGGAATTATTATATAAAAATGCATTTTAACAACCCCAAAACGCGATGGGATCTAAACGTCCCATTGTTAATAACGCAAGAGCGGCTAGACCATCATTACGGTCGCGATAAATTAATTACGAACGTATAATTATAGCTGTATCGGCCGGGCGCAAAAACGGTACAAATGGCGAATAAATCAAACTATCCATCATATCCTGGCCGGGATCGCATAAATCCCGGGCGCTGGGGGGGTTAAGGGGGAGACGTGGTACAAAATATCGTTTTAATTATCTATTGTAGATATACCGTGATATATGAGCGATTGCCTCAAACAAGTGGTAAGTATAACAGTGGTTCAATGTTTTAAATACTTCATTGGTAAGTTGGTAACCTACGTGACATCGTTGACAATTATATTTCAGTTATTGAGTATTGAAAAAGAAAAATGTTTTATCACATCACATCATCACATCACAAAACTGTGGATTAACAGACAGACCTGCCTTTTTACAACATGCAGATTTTTTTAATTAAGTGGACCAGCGCCTCTAGTCAAGATGCATTCGATAATTTCTACGGCGAACTTCGAAATCAAAAATGTATGGGATTTCGCTTGCGATACCTTATGTCAAATCCCATACATTTTGTTTTCGAAGTTCGCCGTCGAAATTATCGAATGCATCTTGACTAGAGGCCCTGGAAACGAGCAGACGGATCGCTCAATGATAAGCGATTACCGCCACCCATGGACACTCGCAACACAGTAGTTACACTTGTAACTCCTCTGGTGTTGCGCACTGGCGTTCCTGCTGGTCTTCAAAATCCTTAACCCCACTTGGGCATCCGGTAACCTCCCTCACTCGGCCATACACAACACAAGCGTCATTTCATGCCGGTTTTCTGTGGGGCCATGGTATTTATCCGGTCGGGCCGACCCATCCTTGCCGAAGCATGGCTCGTCCACGGTTCTTCAGTTTTCCATTAAAAGAAAAATGTACAAAAAAAATTTTTTCAACTCGAGGGCGGAATCAAAAGTGTATTAGGGTCAGCTCACACCGAGACGCGACGTGACGCAGCGTTGCATTTTTAATATAGCTATTCAAAATTGAACTTTATTCACCACACAAGAAGATACACTTTCCATTTCCATTCATCCATTTTGACGATCCCTATGGCTCAGATGGTTCAGCGAGTTGGTGCTCAAGCCGGAGGTCGCGGGTTCAAAATTCAAATCCCGCCGACGGAACAAAAAAGTTTTTCTGTTCCTGGGTCATGGATGTGTATTAAATATTTGTATAATATAATAAAAATCTTAAATATATGTATAGTATAAAAGTATTAAATATATTTCCGTTGTCTGGTACCTGTAACACAAGTTCTTCGAGAACTTACCACGGGATCAGACTGACGTGGTGTGAAGCGTCTATAGATATTATATTATTATTATTTCCATTCCATTCCATTAGTAGACCGGCGTCGCGCTCCGCAGCAAGTGCAGCTCGAAATTCGAACCCCATGCAATGTAACGTGTATCTCTTAGTGTAGTGAATAAGGTTCAATTTTGAATAGCTACATTAAAAATGCAACGCTGCGTCACGATCGATGTGAACTGACTCTCAGTCACAAGGGCCCGGGGCTAATAATGTCACCCGATACTCAACCCGCAAGTGAGTGATGGGTCCCTTTGACCCCTCGTTGAGTAAATAGCCAGATTTAGATCGCACAATAAATGATTTACTCGGCGGTAATGAGGAGATTGATGGAAGTCCGCGGCCCGACATTTGTCTCCGTGAAACGAAGAAAACCGCTGTTTTCCTCTTTCGGGAAACTCGTTTTGACTTTGCAATTGATTCTAAAGATGTTTTATTTGAATACATTACATTATAATTGAATACTATTCATCAAATTATTATATAAGAATAGCTCACAATTTTTCACGTTATAAAAGAATAGGTCTTATACTTTAAACGAGCTAATCTTATTGAATAAATATTATAGAGCTGTAAGTAGGTTTAGTTGATTTATTTTTAATGTTTTTATTATTATTATTATTGATAATAATACCATTAATGTCGATAACTATAAAAACTAAGTCGCATTAGAAGTTTAAATAAAAAAAATATCATTTTTTTTTGTTTTGAGGCATACCTAAAAATATATAACGGCAGTTACTCTGCAGATGTGTAGAAAAATATTTACGGTTAAACAGCTATTCAACATAAATTTAAAAATTTTAAAAACCCCCCGACACAAAAAATAAACTCTAAAAAATAATAAATAATATTTTAAACCTATTATAATTATATTATCACATATAATATTAAGTAAGTTGAAATAATTTTATTTTCCAATCGTCGCCTCGTCGGGGGATCGCTAAAGTTTATAAAGTATTTTTACAACAACAGCTAATTAATTATTACGAATTACATTTTAGTAGGTATGAGCAAATTTTTTTCGGAGTAAATTCTTTTGTTCATTCTGCGACTACACGTGTTTTTTTCACATAGCGGTCCCCCGACGAGACGACGATTGGAAAATAAAATTATTTCAACTTACTTACTATTATATGTGATAATATAATTATAATAGGTTTAAAATATTATTTATTATTTTTTAGAGTTTATTTTTTGTGTCGGGGGGTTTTTAAAATTTTTAATTTTACTTTTATTTTATCCTTTTTAAAGTATTTTTTTTTCATTATTATTTTTTACTTTCAACGTCATTGAAGTAACATGGTACCAAATTTCGAATCGATAGGACATGTGGACGACCCCTCATCAACTAATAAAGAAAAGATGATCTTCAAACGGCTAATCAGGTCATGGTTACCTTACCATGTTCTTTAAATATCGTTGAAACAACACGGTACCAAATTTCGAATCGATCGGACATAAGATAGTTAGTCAGATCCCCTCATCAACTAGAAAAGAGCTGATCATCTTCAAACGGCTGATCAGGTCATGATTACATTAGCATGTTCTTTGAATATCGTTGAAGTAACACAGTACCAAATTTTGAATCGATCGGACATTGGAAAGTTAGTCAGATCCCCTCATCAACTAGAAAAGAGCTGATCATCTTCAAACGGCTGATATTCCCACCAACAATTTTCTCATCAAACGAAGCTACGAACACTGTCGATTAAGTCATCAATATTCTCTTTCAGTGCGCTTTCATTTGAGACCTTACTCGAGTATATTTGCACATTCGGATTTTCTTCCCCGCTTTCACCCCTCACAACTTTTAAACGGCTCAACCGATTTTCATCAAACATGTCTAGGAACACTCGCATGTAAGTCACCTTAAATATAAAAAAAAACTAAATTGAAATCGCTTCATCCGTTCGGGAGCTATGATGCCACAGACAGACAGACAGACATACCCACAGACAGACAGACCGACAGACAGACAGACAGACAGACACGTCAAACTTATAACACCCCTCTTTTTGTGTCGGGGGTTAAAAATAGAACACTTAAGGATAACATCAGAAGGAATGGATAACATGATCAAAATCCAAATGCTTAAAATTACGGTTATAGCTAACCTAATTTTATCTTTGGTCCCGTGGGTAATTGTTCCAAAGTAAAAATCCCAGTGTCCTTTCCATTAATTTTTACTTTGTCTTCATTATTATTTATTAGTTCTTAAAGTACATAGCGGGCACTAGATTCTTTAGTTGACATAGCTTAGTAATACTGCGAAGTGCGTAGTAGTCGGCTCTTAAAATTGATAAGAGAGTTAAAGTTTTATCTTGTTTATTCCTCCCTTCTCGGATTAAATAAACAATAATCTGAGTCTCCCTTCTAAAACTCCAGTACACACCATAACTTAGTGTCCATAAAACATTCGCATTGCCATCTGTCCGGTGATGGATGGCTGGACACATGTCCGGCGCCGCCCGCACGATCCACAGAAAACCTCACAAAAACTCACACAATCTCATACAATCTCACACAAACTCGCAAACGACAGTCATTAATCAAATAAGCGTGCACAATCTCATGAAGTTGTCATACATTCGGCAATCGGCATATGTCCGGCATTGTAGCAAATGATGTTCCAATGCCACACAATAGACTTAAACCATTAGCTTCTATAAATCGAACAATATTCTTCTAATTTTAGGCAAAAAGACATAGCATGTAGGTAGCAGATACAGTATTTCTTTGTGATAGTGAGGACAGTCGTGTAGTTGTTGTAACTACTACACGACTGTCCTCACTTAACTTAATAAAAATTAACATTCAATATCAATAAAAATAAAATATATTTCAACACATGATATCTACGACACCTAAAATCTAGTATGTATTATAAATTTCGCAGTTGATTGAGCACTGAATAATTAATTCATTCACATTTTAGACGCAAAACATTGCTTTAAATTTTAACAAATTGTTAATTGTAACTTAACAGATAACTAAACGTATTATATTTTAATTCACAAAATATATTAGTATCTATCCCAAAATTGCATTTAATTTAACCCAATAATGAAGCTCGTCACTAACAAACACTTCGTCTAGAATCCTCGTGTTGAGGAACTATAATCGAGTGCTTTGTCAACCCCCGGCTGCACATTTGACGGTGACGGATGACGCGGGGCCGGGTGGGTCGCGGAGACCCGCTCCAGATATATACCCGTCCATCAATCGGCAGCGACGGGTTGAGAGCGATATTTCCACTCCGGCTCACGTGACCTGCATCCGAGCTGTTTGCTTTGTAAATGTCTTCGTCTGGAGCAGACAGCTGACGTCAGCAGTCAGTGCGGACACACAAGACATTTCGCTGGAAAATTATGATGCAGGAAACTTTTTAAAGCATTTAACCCTTGTGCCTACGAGATATTTTTGTGGTCTCGACAGAAAAAAACAACACTATAAATAGAACCCTGCGTTAATACAATAGAGCTGAAAATCAAGTGTCAAGCGACAAATTTGACTCTATTGTATTAGCGCACAGTTTTATTTACAGTGCTGTTTTCTCTGTCATGGCCACTAAAAAACGCTCGTGGGAATGGAGCCTAACTCTCTCTATAGAAGCAAATACTAAATTGATTTTATTTTATCCTTTAAATTTAAATTAACATCTATTCCGAATACATAAAATATAATAATAAGTTCGTGCCTATATCGAAATGAAAAGCTTTCATCCTAATTACTAATTTAAAAAAGAAAAAAATCTCTACATCTCCAAACCGTCTCAAACAAAGCGTGAACGGTAAACATCATTATCGCGGACTCGGTGACACTTGCCGGTGACGGTGACGGTGACAGTCGGTGACAGGTGACGGAAGGGTGAGTAGGGTCGGGTGACATCAGGTGCCGCGGTCAAAGGGTTAGACGTTTTAATAGACGCCTTCAGTTCTTTTGTAAGACAAATATTTGTGACTACAAATTACATTTTACTCTATTTGTAAGTTTTACAAAACTTAAGAGATTTTTTCGGCACGAAATGACAGGCTCGACTTGTGAAATAATACGAACTTTAGGCTACGTTTCCACAAGAGTATTTTGTGATCGCGACAGAAAAAACTGCTTTCTAAATAGAACTCTGCGCAAATCAAAAGAGCTGAAATTAATCGTGTAGAGTTTACAATTTGATTAATGTTATTCTCTGCAATTCCCACGAAAAAAACCCACAACCTGCTGGTGCTTTACACATGCTTATGCGTGCACTTACACAATTGCTTGCAGGTTGTGGGTATTTTTCGATGGTTATTCCATAATTTCCGCAAAGTAACGCCTGATTCTATTAACTCGTGTAGTGTTGTCAAATCTGACATTTGACATTTGACACTTCGATTTTTAGCTCTATTGTACTAGCACAGATGAGCGCAGAGTTCTATTTTCAGTGCTGTTCTTCTGTCGCGACCACGATAAAACTCTCGTGGGTGCCAGGGCTAAGGCAGCCGTGTTGTATTTCGCCGAGTGAGCGAGGCTACTGAAGGCAGGTGTCCTTGGGCGGTGTTAATAGCTTACCACCAGGCGATTCGTCTACCAGTTTGTCGATTATGTATTTTATGTGGACTCATCATAGATATAATAATATTAAAAGGACTAATAAAAATACGTACCTACTCATTTTTTACAAAAGTACGTACTGGACTAGAAAATCAGCATAATAGTTACCCACACCCATTTCGGTGGCGGTGGCTGGTTTCGTTGAAACTAGTCCGACTACGGAGGAGTTATTTTATTGTGCCCTAGTGTGTGCCCAGTGTACTAGAGCACTCTCGCTTCCTTTACATTCATAACCCAATTTACAGAAAATCGGGTGATCTGCCTGCACTGTCCTAACCAAACTTGAAAACAACATATTTGTTGTTGTTCCAACGCGGGAATCGAACCCATGACCTTTGGAGTCGAGAGAGAAACTCTGATCCACTCAGCCGTAAATTATTTTATCATCATAATTCATAGAGTATGAGTAACCATGAAAACAGCACGACTGGCGCTTATTTGGCGGTCTAGATCCAGGTGAATTGAAAACAAACTGCTGTATTATTAAAATCAATGACTTACAACAAAAATTCATAACCACCTAATTTACTACAATCGATGGAAAACGTTACAACTACCCCCATTTTGTGAAACTCATGTATTCGATTTGGGACTCTAAATGTATAAAATTAAGGTGTATAAACGGGCGCGGTGAGGTAAAATATGAGTGGTACAGTCGCCGCCAACTGTGTTTGATGTCCGCTGACTGACGTGTGCACGAAAGTAGGGTGTGCACGGGACGGAGGCGCAAGGGATAAGCGATAGCGATTAGCGAGGTCAAATCTAGTTAAATGGGTGCTATTATAGCTGTAGTACTGAAAATGCATCTGAGTTGCTTTAGACAGCTACACGATTGACGACAGTTTTATAAAGCAAAGAATTAGGGTTTTTAAGTTTGTGACATCTGACAGGTTTTGACACGATTAGGACCCAATTTTTAGAAGCGACACCTGATGGCAAAAAAAGTATCGAAACTTCTTATGCAACATCGCTTCCTCCTTGTTACAATACTATAAAAATGACAAAACTATCAATAACTAGCAAGTTTATTAAGATCAGAATATAGGTAAACCAACGTTTCTAATATAATATTTCAGGAATCGTCATTTTCACACATCGTTGCTATTTCCATAGAACGTTTTTCTACCGAGGGAGATTCAAGAAAGAGTTGCACTGTACTTGTTTAAATAAAAGAAGGGCTACACATGAATACATCGCTTGTTTTAATCCCTCTCTTTATCTCGCGACACAACTGAAGCCGTCTATTAGTTGCTGGTCTCTCGTGACTTACACCGAGTCTGTAGTCGGGGTACGTTACGTAAACAGTACAAGGTGAGCTGGCCGTTTCTACCCCCACCGGCGACAAAGGGTTGATTCTTCTGTTTGCAGGCACTTATCATTTAGTTCGCCGGATGTTTGGATGACAGGGTCATTTTTACCCCCCATGTGGTCTTGTGTGGTAGTGCATGGATCTTACTGTTTGTAAAGCATACGTGAGTTTATTACTTTTCACTGAATAAGACGCTTGGAAGTACCGAAATATATACAACTATAATATTTACAGTGGGTATAATATGTCTCTATTTTATTTACAACTAGCCGATGCCCGCAACTTCGTTTGCGCAGAACTAACGAAAGCGGAACCCTATTTTTTAAACGGAACCCTAAAATAAAATTAGCCTATGTTAGACCTTATAACATCAGCTATCTGCCAGTCAAAGTCCCGTGAAAATTGGTCCAGCCGTTTCATAGATTAGCCGGAACAAACAGACAGACCGACAGACAGACGGACAGACAAAAATTTTAAAAATTGGTATTTTATGGTAAGTACCGAATATACTTTCAGATTCACTATGTGAAAAGCTGTTAATTTGAAGTTACAAACAGACACTTCAATTTTATTTATCTGTATAGATATCTCTACGTACGTGTAAGGCCGTTATAAGGCCATGTTATAAGGCGGTCATACGGCTACGTAATTATTATAAGCAAAAACTTTCAGTAGGTACAGTTCTACGAGAATTGAGCAACCGGAGGAGTATGATATTTGGCATAGTTAAAGTTTAAATGGAGGAGTTTGTGCAGAACTCCGATTATTAACACACACTACCGTGCATGTGATAGATACAATTTTGTTACACGTTGACGTTTGTCTATCTGTCACATTCATATTTTTTACATGTTTTGTCACTGCGGATGCCACTTAAGAGTGCGCTAGTCAACGGCTCGAACTCAGTGCTGCGCTTGGGGAAAATGCTTGTTATTTCGCCTGATATTGGGGAAAAAAGGATATACCCATTAAATAGTAAACTATGCTTATAAGAGAAGCTATACTGCACACATTTATGCAGCTGTGTAAAGTATTTTAGAAAAGACGTCTTCAAATTACGCAAATCGACACTCAGCTGTTGGTGTTTTATGAAAAAACTATATAATATTTTTGTCTGAAGTAAAATTATCTCAATTGCTGAATAATAATCGAACTGTGTCGGTATTTGCTTGCTTTTTTATTATCATTCTTTGTTTAATTTTTATTTACGTTCAAAGTTGTACTAAAAATGTGATGTTTGGAGGCTATTATCTTCTACACTAATTTGAATTTCAGAAATATAAGCAAATACCGACCTAGATAAGTGTCATAAAAATCGATATTACGCTAGAATTTGGGTCTACAATGTTTGTCTTTGGAGTAAATCACCAACAGCGTTTGTATGGAGAAAAAACTGACTAGCGCAGCCTTAAGAACGCGTTTCCAATATAAAAATATTGGAAACGCGTCCTTAAGTGGCACTCTGACCAATGACTGTTCAGTCTGCTAATCAAATGCCGCAGCCTTGAAGCAGGTGCTGGATTTGCACGGTATTTACTCTTACTAGTCCAACCAACTACAAAACCTCATAAGTCCTAATAGATATGAAACACCTGGTTCTATATCTTATCAGTTTCAACTCTCAAGCGCCGTCACACGGATCCGTCTGCACATGACATCACTTGTCTTATTAATTGCGCGCTCTAATCGATCGGCTCCCACGATCTCTGCACAGACATACACACAGATTTACCCATTACACGTTATCCCTTCACCGGGAACACACTCTTATGGCCTGGAATTAGGCGTCAGTATTGTGTGTATGTATAAATGAGTCGGGTTTGGACTAGCGGGCTTGATAAGTTTAACGACAGTTTTTGTGATGTCGGAACGCCACTCGGTGTTATTAAGCGCCGCGTATAGACTACGCCGTCCTTTGGCGACGACAGTTTTGTAGGGATAAGACTTGAATTGTCGATAAAAACATCTATTGCGCTATATAGCCCAGTGGTTAGCGCGTTGTTGTTCAATACGGAGTGCGCGGGTTGCAATCCCACCGAAGGAACAAAGACCTTTCAATGTTCCTGGATGTGTATTAAATATAAGATTTTGCTTGCGGCTGCACCTGCCTAACTACAGTATCCCATTAGAACTTTTTCGGAATAAAACGTAGTATATTATGTCCTTTCCCGTGGTCTACTCTACATCTTTGCTAAATTTCCTCAAAATCGGTCCAGTAGTTTCGGAGCCTAAGGCTATGGAGCCTAGTGCTATTCTATGCAAACAAATTAACAAACAAACAAATCTTTCCTCTTCACAACATTATTATAGATATATTATATACTTATTACTTAAATCTTAGATATTTTGTATAGCACAAAAGTATAAAATATATTTCCATTGTCTTGTACCTAACCGTAACACAAATTCTTAGACAACTTAGCATGGATGATGGAACCAGAGTGTCGTGGTGTGCAGCGTCCATAGTCTATACATAGATATTATTATTATAATACTCAGCGAGGTGAGTGACGTAGTGAAATAACGAGGCGCCACGACTTTTCACGTGTTATAAGGGGCCATCCATAAATAACGTCACACGAATTTCACGATTTTTTACCCCTACTTTGTCCTTATCACAGTTGGTCACATTTGTGAGACGCCCGCCCTTGCCTAGTGTGACGTCACAAATTTTGCAAATTTACATTTAAAAATTATTGAATAAAGATATCGGTTCCGAATTCAGTTTTATTTCCATTTAAATTATTTTTAATAAAATTAACATCAAATGAAACAATTAACAAAACAAAATAACTAAAGAAATTAACGAAACAAGTAACGATTGACTATGTTAACTAAAGAAATTATTAAAACAAAAAACGATTGACTATATTAATTAAAGAAATTAACAAAACAAAAAATAATATTAATTGAATTATCTTTAAATGAAAGTTACAAACTTAATAATCTTCAATCCGTGGACTTTGAACCCACTCCTTTAAATTATTTATAACTGGCATATATTATGTTTTTAAGGTTTTCGTAAAGTAATAGTTTATAGTTCGTATTTTAACAGATAATATAATAGATTTTAAAATGTGACGTCACAATATTTAGGACCCCTCCCACCCCCTTGTCACACAATGTCACACTTCGTCGACCCCCTCCCCCCCCCTTAACGTGTGACGTTATTTATGGATGGCCCCTAAGGGGTTTTGACAAAACCAACAGTTGTAAAATAAGCAGCTAGTTGACTAGCTAGAATATTATTAGGTAATTTGTCGTAAACACTGTGAAAAGTGTGGTGTCGTCAACATGAAAGATCGGACTGTCGGCCTCGCACATTCACACGTTCGTTTCGGAGCGGCGCGTACTATTTCCCGCGGTCCGAACTGTAGGTGTGCAGACTGCAGCGCTATCTTGTCAGTAACTCAGTATTCTGACATGTAATGAGAAAATAATATAACGTTGCCATTGAAATATAAACCTAAAGGCGGCCTTCCGATGCACGCGACGTGCGACGCGGATGGGAGACGCGACCCGAGACCGAAATAGGGTCGCGGAGCCACTGCTTAGTATTAATTTATATATTGTGTGACCGTAAAATTGTAAAAACCGTTAGATTGTAATATTACTAGAGATATTAAGTATAAAATGTCGACAGATTGTCAAATAAAAATTTCTTCAAACAATTTACACGTCAGTTTTCGTTATATTGTAATATTTATCGTACCGATTGGTTAAACGGCAAGTGCCGCCATATATTTTGTTTGCTTTTTCATAATAATAATTATTGCGAAAAATAATGCGTACAATTGTAAGGAGAAATTTTTATTTGACAATCTGTCGACATTTTATAATATCTCTAGTAATATTACAATCTAATGGTTTTTACAATTTTACGGTGACATATGCAAAACTAAACAGTCAGACCCGAGTCGCGCGACCTGTCAGCGTCGCCAGAGAACCTGATTCACGTTCGCGGGTCGCGGTCTCGCATAGTTAAAGCGTTATTGCGTCGGTAGTTGCACGACTCGAGACCGCGAGTCCGCGACACGAGACCGAAATAGGGTCGCGGTCTGCAGAGCCACTGCTTAGTATGAATTTATATGGAGCGCTAAACAGTATAAAGTGTGGCCAGAGAACCCAATTCGCTGGTTTGCTGGTCGCGGTCGCATAGATCAGATGGCTAGGTACCTTAAGACAAAAACCACTTCGATGTCAATAAATACTGATGACTATAATATCTTCTTCAAAGCAATAAAAACATCAGTGAGACAATGGGCACCGTTTCTCACATCAATCGTAACGTTCCCAGATATTGTCGGGGGCTGATGAGGCGTGTCCATAACGTCACTATAAATCCACGGGGCAAGGGGAAAGCTTCGGCACGAATGGCACGACCGGAGTGAGACTACGGCCTAATAGAAAAGTGTATGTGAGGGTACCAGAGCCCAGAGGCCAAAACATACCTAATTAGTAATATAAATAGCCGCCATTCGATAGACTTACACAATTAACAATTCGCAGATATGCATGCGTAGCTAGGCGTCTGAGCGGTGTGCCTGTGCGCGAGGCGCCTCTGGTCGTTTCGTGCTTTGACATAATTGACAATTAAAAAAATTCAATACTGTAAATATGTATGATATTATGATAGATTTGTCTGACGCGTCGTTTGAAATTATTTCTGTGTTAACTTTTTTTTTGCCGGTGCTCGAGCTAATATTTGTAGAGAGTGCTACGGATACAAATTAAAAGGTTCGTCATTCAATTTAGCGATATTCTATTCAGATTTCAGATTTTTCTGCCAAACAGCCAATGTGTCATTGTATTTCAGTATTGCACTGTAAATGAGTGACGTTTAAATTGGCAGTATTATAGTGCAATACCGTCTCTTTGTTTACGTTAAGGTTAAAATGGAGTATCCGGAGTATAGTGTTGCCATAGAGTGGTGCATCGATACTCGCATCAGGCGAACACTCCGCTCGTTTACAGCGTGTCCACAGCATCACGGAGCCCTGACAGTCCCCCGGAGCAGTCTCGGTGACAGTTGATTTATGCCCGTCAAGCCGTCACGCCGTCACGCCGCGCGCGCATCTGCGCTACATCGAACAAAGATTATGGTGTGTTGGAACTTGGAATATACTGATGTTTTTAGTTTAAAGGGCTCGTTATTGTTTGTAATTTAAAGTTATAGTTATAATATTGAAGAACATATTCTTCAAGACGTAATATATAGCAAAATAATATTCATTATGTCTCTGATACGAAGAAACTAAATTAATAATTACACATCAAAGTACTTTTTATGCCTACAAACTTTTATTATATATCTATGCCTACAAAGTAAGGGATGATAGAGGAGATAATAATATGAGACTTGTCCTGAATTTTTTGATAGCTTAAGTAATTGGCTATAATGCTATGTTTATTTTAATTTGAGGCTACAATTCACAAAGCTAAAACTACTATAATGCATTTTATCGTGGTTCCTTTTACTTTCAAATACCTTAAAAAAAGCCAAAACTTTGTATACAAAAATTATGCAACGGAGAGGAGTGTGAAATTTGGCATAAGTAAAGTTTATATGGAGGAGGAGTGAACTGCGCTAATATTTTTTAAAATGATGCTTAAAAAATATATTTTATAGCATCTCTTTTACAATTCTGTCACACGTTCAGGTTGACAACTTTTACTATTTTAATCTTTTTTAAATTTTTATTAAATCTAAGAAGCAAAGGAACCCGTAATATTTCTAACAAAAATTATATGAATTATCGGTCAATTTCAACCACTTTGCCTACCTACTATTTCGCTTAAAAATATGTTATACATACATAAATAGTTAATTAACTATAAGTTACAGTCCATGTGTATCAAAATTAATCAAATTGATAATTAACAATGATTAGATAAAACAAACATCGCACACATTCTTTCACGTGTACCGTCTGTCTCCTCTGAGCACGTACCGTCTTCGTCAATAAATCATAACCTCAAAAATATCATGTCTGCGGGAGCGTTTGGCGCAATATTGTGATCTATTTCCACGATAATCCCTACCAGCTGTGATGAAACAATTTTATTGCGTTTTTAAAAACGTCGCACATAATTTTAGTGTTAATGACATGAATATTTCAAGGTTTGGTATATGTATATAGTATAGTTTGCGCTTTGTGAATAAGGGTCAGAGCACACCGACACGCGGCGCGCGGCGTGACATTTTTAAAATACCGATTAGAAATTAAACTTCATTAATTTTGATTGTATGAACGGCTTTCGTCGTGTGGTGACTGGTGAGTCACCTGACAAATCGCTTTGTCATTTATGTTGGCAAATTGCCTAGCGACCCATCCAATGACCATTTAGACGGTCGATTTACGCCGTGCGGCAAAAATCGCCCGGCGAAAATCAATTCATGTTCATAAATCCCCCATAAATAACTTCGTCAGGACAGACATGTTAGAGTTAATTTAGCAGAAACCGTACATTTTTCCGCGATAAAAAGTAGCCCATGTCCTTGCCCGTGGTCTACTCTACATCTGTGCCAAATTTCATCAAAATCGGTCCAGTAGTTTCGGAGCCTATTCAATGCAAACAAACAAAGAAACAAACTTTTCCTCTTTATCATATTATTAGTATAGAAGTGTAATAGATAATCGGTTTCTTGAAATCTGCTGGAAGATCCATGAAATTTTGTATGCAGGGAGTTATGGGGGAGAAGAATCGATCTAGCTAGGTCTTACACCTGGGAAACTGCGCATTTATAAATGTATATGTTTTTCTTTCGTCATGCAAGAATCAATAGTTTCGAGAAGGTAATTGGTCTATCAGTCCAATTCGCATTTTGGGATGTTTTCGTTGGGTTCGAACGCCGGTAAAATATTTTTGTGATTCTTTTTTTTAATCTACTAGTATAGAGCTCCGAGCGAAAAGGATGAATAAATATTTATTTTAAAATGCTGCTGCAAATGTGAAAGTACAAGAATTGTCATCATGACCATACGAGCCATTAGAATTGCATTACAGTGTCCAAATCAGCCATCATTATGACTGTCACCGTCAGAAATACACTTCGTTATGTTACACTCTAATTAACAATCTGTCGACCCGCTAGCTGGCAGGTAAGTGACGTTGACGGGTGGCAGGTGACAGCTGACGTGACGTGACATTGACAGGCTTCGGTAATGAAATTGTGTCGGTGACAGTTCATTGTTTCGCGGCAATTTGGGTCCTACGCTATTGCAATAAATGTCATTTGGGCTGTGTTTAGAAGTTTGTGATCGCTAATGACACGTCGGCTCGGGTCAAATAAGGGGGTTTTGAATGGAAACTCGATATAGAAATCGAATACGAGGAAAACGATGTTAATAAACTTTGTGACAAATTGAATAATATTGTAGGTACGACCACGACCTCAATGCCACGGCAATCGTCGTTTTTCATACATCGTCTGTCATTTCCATAAAAAAAAAGAAACAAAGATTGCCGAGGGACATTAGTAACGTGGTTACGTTTCTAGTTTCTACACAGTTGATTTTTTTGACCGGACTTTTACTGGAAGGTAGAGCTGACGTTATAAGGAGTAACTTTGGCTATTTTGATCTTAAGGTTGCGTTTAAAGAAAAATAGGGTTCCGTTTCGAAGTTACGGGCACCAGCTTGTTGGCGCTAAAGCTACAATCTCTACCTCCAGGTATGTGTTGTCGTAGGGTACAGGACACACTAATTCATCTTGGTGGCTAGTGACTATGTCCATGAATATTATATTGTTAAAAATTAATGTTACAGGGTTGATTATCCAAACGTCCGCTTATCCGAACTCCGGCTACCTGAGTAGCACCGACGTGACTATCTGCCTACTGCCTTTTTAATTTAATTTACTATAAGACTGTCTACGATTTCAAATTTAACGTAAGTTATGTTTGATTAAACATTCTTGTTTGTCATTAAAGATAAAAAATAGTAAGAATTTAAGTATGTTTTTCATTTGCCTTTACATAATTATGTCAAAGTTTATGCAGTTCGATTATCCGTTCCGGAACAAATCCATTATCCGAACACCTACGTCTTATTAGTTCGGTTAATCGACGTTTTAGTATATTTATGAACACCGTCAGCTTTTAGAGTACCTTTTTGAGAGTTTAAATGACAATTGACGTAGTGATCGCTTTTATTGTGTAAAGAATTTTGAAAAATTTATCGCAAATAATAAATTGATGTAACATATTCGTCCGGTAGTTTAAATGACCGTAGATTTTTTGCGAGCGTCCCCACGACATTAACAACATTTGCTGCCCAAAATCATTACGGAGCATGAACATTACTATAAATCAACGAACTACAAAAATACAATAACGTGCTTCTGCCGCCAGGATTTGCATTAGTGATTACATTAATCATCTCTCACAATGCGGCAATAAAAGCCATAAAACTCTGTATAGGCGGCCATTAATTGTCATTGACAGCTGACACTGACAGCGCGGGAGAGATGATTGACAAATGTCAGACGCGCGCGAAATTTCTAAGGCCCTAACTTTTTTTTATTCTAACGATGCAGCGATGACTCGCGCATTCCTTTTGACTATCTTGATGACGTATTATGTAGATGACCCAGAGTATTGTTTGTTAAAAATGATTAAATGTCATATATTTTGCGTCGTCATATTAATTCCTTTTGTAAATTACCCTCGCTATTGTCGAAATTTGTAGTACAAAGTTTTTAATAACTTTATAACATTTAGACGCTATAATAAATAGGTGATGTTTTTAACGCAACATCATTCGAATATGGTAATTTAAATGATTAATACTACAACTTAATATTTCGATATAAAAAAGTTTTACTCTTAATAGTAATAATGATTTGACCCTAAGACTATACAAAAATTTTGCTGAAATCACAGTTAAATAACTACTGAGATATTGGAAATTTTGTAAAAGATGCTGAAAGAAAATAATATATTTACGAAATCGTTAGAACTTAGATAGATTCAGTTCTAACTTCTATATCTATTTCGATTATGTACATTTCACTAGACAGGTTGTCTTTTGAACGACTCGTCACGGATTGAACAATGTTCAGACATTGACGAGTGTTCGAACCATTTTAAAATCCTTTATTGTTTTGTGTAACAACCCTAAAGTGTTTACTCACTCAAATTTAGATTCTATTGCAACAGCTATAGGGTCTGGAATGTTATCAGGTACAGTCGCAGCAGAAAACGGTATCTGGCGATCTGTGATCCTTCGTCAATTGTCAGATGGCGTGTTATCTGGCTGCCAGAGTGCCAGACTCGCGTCACTCCGATGGATACACTGAATGAAATGTCAATTCTCACTTAACTAATGGATTTTTATTTTTCAATTTTAAGCCGTTCCGATAAGTTTGATTTACAATTTGGAATTTGTCGTTTGTCGAGTGATTTTCTACGTTTACGTGCAGTCGGCTATGGTGGATTTAATGATTCCGTGTTTTTATCTGAACCCCAATTCTCGTTATTAATTTACACTTTCATTTTGCCTTACTAGATGTTGCCCGCAACTTCGTGCGCGCATAAGTTAATTTCGTAGAAACCGTACGTTTTTCCGCAATAAAAAGTAGCCTATATCCTTCCCCGTGGTCTACTCTACATCTATGGCAAATTTCATCGAAGTTGGTCTAGTAGTTTCGGAGCCTATTCAATGCAAACAAACAAACAAACTTTTGCTCTTTATTATATTAGTAATTTAGTACAGTATAGAATATAGATAAACGAATCGTCTTTACCTATATCACAAACTGATTTTTGGAGTTTCGACCAATCAAAACGGGTTTGACATTGGTTTGACGTCAAAATACTATTTTGCAGTTTTAACATATCGGGACTGGATTGTAACTGTATTAATGCAGGATTATATCAGCAGAATATACAATATAATATTTCTCTGTATTTTATGACACAGCAAAATTAAACTGGACTCGATTTGGTCCGATACATATTATTTTAATTTAACAGGATTGGAAAAGTATAGGGTAGTAAGTACCTGGGGGATTAGTAATGAAATTCCAAAATTTATTCATTCCAAGTTCTTCAGCTGTCGATAAGTCTGTATTTCTGTAATGGGTAGTAAACTGATAAGTAACAATGGAACCAGATTGACGTGATTATCATCAATAGATACTCATAGACATTATCCATCCGTTTGTACAACACTTTTAAGATGTACAACGAAAATAGAAAATACTTGCGCCAAGTCGTTTCCACCAGGCTCCCATAACTCACAGACCGTCATATTTCCATCACGAGAGAAAGAACTAGATTCATTATCACGCCTATATATCAGCGGGGTAATGGCGCGCGGGTAGCAGGGGGGGAGGAGGTTGATTCATAACCCATAAATCAATGGATCGCCCGAGTAATAGGCCAAATATTGTGAGGGTGGTTCGCGTGCGGAGCACCTTGGCGGTGTATGGTATATTATAGGAAGTTCTGGCAGTGAGCGTTGGTTCAAGGTTAAACTACTCGTACATTTGGGTTGTTGGCTTTGAATATGTCACCGTAAAATTGTAAAAACCGTTAGATTGTAAAATAACTAACGAGATTGTAAAAATATGTCGAAAGATTAAAACTATATATTTATAATTTAACGAAAAATAATGTGTTAAATTATAGGCCGCATATTCGCGTCGAAAGTCTATAAACATTTTACAATTTCACTAGTTATATTACAATCTAAGAGTTTATACAATTTTACGGTGACAAATATAAGCGGTTATACGGAACCTTGATAGTTGTAATGGCTAACATGTCCGTCGAACACCCCTGAGGTCATATCAAAGGGTTTTTGTGGTGGATTGCCGCTGTCAATCCTGGCTACACGGGAGTTGCAGTAGAGAGTAAGTGTGGTGAGGCAATTGCCCGTTTAAAAACAATTGTTTGCAAGATTTGATGACGAGTTGCCAGAAATAATTTTCAAGCAACTATTGATAGAGCCGTTCGCAGTCCTTAATAGGAAGGGTTCAATCAATCAATTTATTAATTTAAAAAAAAAAGGTTTGAAACGGTCATGAAATTTGGAAACGGTTAAGCCTTTTTAAAACTGAAATATGGTAATACAACATTTAAAGTGTCTGATTTATACCAACTGAACTGTCACCATGAAAACGAAAGCTAATTTTAATTAGACTTAAATATGATTGGTGTCCGACATGCCCAATAAATATCGTACAGACAGAAATTGAATGTAGCGTCATTGAGGGAGACCGACGCTGTAAAATAGTGTTTTTATAGAGAGTGTTTTATAAGTCGATCTCGCTGGCACACGGCATAATAAAATGAAATGAAACAATCCCCTGATTTATTTTATACGGACGATTTTATGTGCGATTGAGCAATTATGATTTTTGATGATACAACATAGTTTAATATAGTTTAATCAAGAAGAGATATGGTAATTGGAAAACCGGTTCATATGATAAGGATAAAGAAGAAATATGCCTGGGCTGTAGGAAAGTCCGTGTAGTATGCTGTTCTTGATAGTAAATATTTATAATGATATCTATGGACGCTTCACACTACGTTAATCTGGCCCTATGCTACGTATCCGACATGACACAGGAACACTGAAAACCTTTGGATCCTTCGGCGGGATTCGAACCCGCGACCTCCGGCTTGAGCAGCAACGCGCTGAGACACAGAGGTCGTCAAAATGTAGAAACCTAGTTTGGACTTGGGATATTAATGGTTTATTTAGGCATTCTTCCAAGTGATACAACATTTTGTCTATTGAAATTACGCAGTAAACGAAGCTATCAAGAATTAATAAATTAGCTCTGAATAATATAGTATATTGTATCTGTGAATGAATGATTTTGTTCTATCAATTCCGATTGCTCTCCATCGCATCAAGAGTCCTGCGATCGACAGGCGTGTATTATTTATTTGTGACAGACCGTCAGGTTCGGCCGCTGATCTACGGCCGAGTACCTACATTCGCCGATAAACCTGCCGTACCAATATTGAACCTAATAGCTATAGTGATAAGGTCGAAACATGGTACACCAGATCTGTCGGTGATGGTACCACAGTTATCAAACGCTGATGCCAAAATAAAAACGCTTTTGATTGATAAAATACGTGGAAATTTACATGCATCGACAGTTTCAAGAGAACGTGACACATTCTAATTTCACGTTGCAATTGTCAATTGAATTTAGAATTTAAAAATTCATACCTTTATTGTTTTATCGTACTAAATAACTCGTAGAACAAAAAAAGAGGGGGAACGTAGGAATCGTAATTTTTATAGTAAGGGCTGAAATTAAAGGTCTACAAGACGATAAATGGATATTTTAAAACTGAAAAATGGTATTATCATAAACGTCAAACTAACATCAACCCGTTTCGATTAGTCAAAATTCCAAAAATGTGTTTATTCATATAAGGACAATACATTTATAATTCAATAAAAGAAAAACGAAATGTAATTTAATTTCGAAAATTGGGGTATAAATAGATGTTTACAAGACCGCTTGATGTTTTCTCCACATATCCCTTACAGAGACTCCTATCATCTATGTAGCCCAGTGGCGAAGGCTGGTTCTCCTTAATAGGGAAGCCCTAGCCTGTATAATAGGTAGGGATTTGGATGAAGGTCTTCAAAAGGTAAGCGGTAAGGGAAGCCGATAGGAATGGACTTATAGGAACCCCTTGCCACTGATGTAGCCTAACCAAAACGCCGAGATTTCTGTGGAACTGCCATACCCTTTGATGTAACGAGTGCCCAATGCCAATGCTGGCTTTGATATTTCCAATGAAATTGAGATCAAACTTAGAAGAGACAAGTTTGAGGAGGATTACCAGTTACTACTTAACTAAAGTTATTCTTACTAAAGTATAACAGTAGCGTGAGGTTCATATAATTTCATTTTTATCGGCTTCACTTGCCACTTACCTTTTGAAACCCTTCATCCAAATCCCTACCTATTATACAGCCTAGGGCTTCCCTATAAAGGAGAACCAGCCTTCGCCACTGCTAAGGTGGTTTTTATACTCCTTATGATGCTAAATAAACGTAACACGAACCAGGCTTTGACAGAGGCAGTGCCGTGATTGTCCGACCATCCGTCATAGCCGTAATTAATGAGATTTATGCCCGAATATTTTACCCGCATTATGTTAGCTGATATTGTTAAGGCGGATTTTAATTTATAGTTTTAATTTTCAGTTTCGCTGAGACTGGATTTACAGCCAGCCAATGCAGCAAGGTTGATGTTTTATAAAATTGTTGGTTTTAATTTTCTATTAATAGGCAATCGGACAATTTTTTTTTTATTGCATAAATGAATAGTACTCTTAAATATGAGTAACTTCTCAGAAGAAACCGTATATCAAAAGTCAATATTTTCAAAGATACAGCGATTTGTATAAAAAATTTCGCGAGCCTCCTAAAAACGCTCCATACTAAAGTCGACCTAAAAATGACGTCACTTGTATATGAAGTAGTATGAAGTAGTATATGAAGTATATGGCCGCAGGAATATATTTGTAAATATCTCCGATATTTGTGCGTTTAAGTTCATACTTACCATAATGAATGTTTTTGTATATGATGTGAGTAAACTAATGATGTAGGTTTTGTTTACCAATTTCGCAAAAAAAAAAAAATTTTTTTTGGTAGGTATAAAGACTCGCGAAATTTTGTATACAAATCGCTGTACCTTTGAAAATATTGACTTTTGATATACGGTTTCTTCTGAGAAGTTACTCATATTTAAGAGTACTATTCATTTATGCAATAAAAAAAAAACAGTCCGTTTGCCTATTGTTTTTTTCCTGGTGTTTGTAACAGGCTTTGATTTGTAAAATATTTCCTACGTAAAGTATGTTTTACAGAATACTTACCTAAAAACTATGAGAGATAATATTAATTTATGTTAGCAATGATCATCCGTCATAACTAAAAATATTTTTAATTCAACCAACTTAAGCTGCGCGTCCACTGCACCGGAATCGGAGCGGACGGAGCGGATGGAGCGTCGGCATTTACAAAATGCCGATGGGGTGCGTCCACTGCATCCGGATTCAGCATCGGCAATTTAGTTATTTCTAGTCAGTCAGCCTGAACGTGCATTTGCATTATGGAGGATAGTGACGAGGATATTGTTGTAATTAGCTGTATTTTATCAGAAGAGGAAAAGAGAAACAAGAGGAAACGAAAGATATGGGTTCATAAATCATAATATAAATTCAAAAAGATTAATTTTTGGAGAATTTCATACATTATATTCTGATTTATTAGAAGATGAAAATAGATTTTTTGGGTACATTCATATGACTCGAAAAAAGTTTTTTGAACTTCACTATATTCTACAATTTTTATTTATTATTTGCCCAATTTCATCCCAAATATCGTCTCTCCTCAGTTGGTTATGATAATGTTGATGTTTTAGATTGTAAAGTTCATCATATTTTTCCACTAAAGTAATTAAAATATCGTCATTCATCGTGAATAAGTATTTATGTATAGCCGTCGCGTCGTCGCAAACACGTCTGAACTTGAAACGTTCGGTATCCGAATGACGGGTTCACTGCCGGTGACGTCATCGGCAAAAATACCGGTCGCAGGCGCAGAAATGCCGGTCCAGTGAACGCAGTACCATAGAAATCCATACAAAGCAACAAATCCGTCCGCGCAGCTTAAAGCTGCGCGTCCACTGCATCGGAATCGGAGCGGACGGAGCGGACGGATTTGTTGCTTTGTATGGATTTCTATGGTACTGCGTCCACTGGACCGGCATTTCTGCGCCTGCGACCGGTATTTTTGCCGATGACGTCACCGGCAGTGAACCCGTCATTCGGATACCGAACGTTTCAAGTTCAGACGTGTTTGCGACGACGCGACGGCTATACATAAATACTTATTCACGACGAATGACGATATTTTAATTACTTTAGTGGAATAATATGATGAACTTTACAATCTAAAACATCAACATTATCTTAACCAACTGAGGAGAGACGATATATGGGATGAAATTGGGCAAATAATAAATAAAAATTGTAGAATATAGTGAAGTTCAAAAAACTTTTTTCGAGTCATATGAATGTACCCAAAAAATCTATTTTTATCTTCTAATAAATCAGAATATAATGTATGAAATTCTCCAAAAATTATTCTTTTTGAATTTATATTATGATTTATGAACCCATATCTTTCGTTTCCTCTTGTTTCTCTTTTCCTCTTCTGATAAAATAAGCTAATTACAACCTATTCGGTCTGAGATTACAACAATATATCTCGTCACTATCCTCCATAATGCAAGTGCACGTTCAGGCTGACGGATTAAAAATAACTAAATTGCCGATGCTGAATCCGGATGCAGTGGACGCACCCCATCGGCATTTTGTAAATGCCGACGCTCCGTCCGCTCCGATTCCGATGCAGTGGACGCGCAGCTTTAAAGTAACTTACTTAAGAGTGCGCTAGTCAACGGCTCGAACTCAAAATGCGCGCGGGGAAAATATGCTTGTTATTTCACCTAATAATGGGGAAAAAAGGATATACCCATAAAATAATAATCTATACTTATAAGAGAAGCTATACTGCACACATTTATGCAGCTGTGTAAAGTATTTTAGAAAAGGCGTCTTCAAATTACGCAAATCGACACTCAGCTGTTGGTGTTTTATGAAAAAACTATATAATATTTTTGTCTGAAGTAAAATTATCTCAATTGCTGAATAATTGAACCGTGTCGGTATTTGCTTGCTTTTTTATTATCATTCTTCGTTTAATTTTTATTATCGTTCAAATTTGCGCTAAAAATGCGATGTTTGGAGGCTATTATCTTGTACACTAATTTGAATTTCAGAAATATAATAAAATACCGACCTATTTAAGTGTCATAAAAATCGATATTACGCTAGAATTTTGGTCTACAATGTTTGACTTTGGAGTAAATCACCAACAGCGTTTGTATGGAGAAAAAACCGACTAGCGCAGCCTTAACATCCGAAATTGCTATCACTGATTACGGGAGCCATTACACGCCTTAGTTCGATCGCTTAGAATGCTTAGATCGTAGTTCGGTAGCGACAGATGGCGTTACTTTCTCATTGTTTGAAGATTTTTGAAGGCTAAATGCAATAGCATGTCTTTATGTATGTCTATGGTTTTAACAGTAAGTTACTGTGTACACAATATTTTAGTCCCAAATCACTCCACCTCCCATCACGGCATTCACGGCACACTTACGAAACCTTAATCCCATCACCATCAACTTTAAATCACCGGGACATTATCAAAAACAATACCGAAAAAAACAGTATCAGCCTAACAGTTCGTAAATCCAAAAATTATCTCGACGCGAGATACCGGCTGACATATTTATGGGTTCAGCTCAGGACGTAAAACTAATCCCTCTGGGGGGGAAGGGACTTCTACATTCGTCACATAGCCGCCGTAAATTATCATACTCGCAATGATATGACGGGGGCCGCCCATTAAACGCGTTTGATTTAGATGGGCCCATAAAATTGATTTATGCTCTCACGCCAACAAAACCCGTGGCTGTGAAGCAACTATTATATTAACATTTTCGTGAATAACCTTTTTGGGGGTGCAAGGTTCTACGTGAAGCGCCGCTCGAGCTAAAATCATCCCTGCAGCATCGTGTTCGAGTTCAAAATCGAATGCAGCGAGTGGTCTGTTGTAAGCCGTTGTCGAATCAAAAAAGTATTCACTCATATAGTTGCATGGAAGTTAAAAGTATGTCAAAATGTGCTCTAGTTCAGAAGTAACATGGGCGATATTCGTTTATCCCCTCGCTCGTATAAAACCCATTGTTTTTGGATATGTAATTTCGATTATTTTATGACCTAATGTTACATAGTGTTTAGTTATAAAGGTAGGGAATGCTAGATTAATATTTAGATAACGTTAATTAGCTTTTTAACATAGGTTCAACATATGTAAGTAGCCGTCATTATACAAACTTGCTATTTAATTTTTTAATAATACTTATCACCTGTTTTATTTTATGTATGCAAAACCTCGTCTTATACGTTGAATCAACATTAAAATTCAATTTGTTTTCATACAGAACCTTAAATTTCTTATTTAATTTCAATTCACTTTCAATGGGATAAATGAATCGTCACGAAATCATTTATTAAACTGATTTTGAAGTTTGACCAAAACGCGTTAAGCGTTGTTTTGCCGTTTTGCGCTTTGCCATTTCACTACTTTAACAAAATATTGAGACTGCATCGAAACTGTAATATTGTAAGATTTAATTAGCAGAATCGACCTACAGATTTCAGGATTCTCCTCGGTAACCTAGTCATTTCTCAGCCTTGCCGTTTAAGAACAGACATTCGAACTGTCACAATGAAACGTGTATCTTATTGTGTAGTGGATAAAGTTCAATTTTGAATGGCTGTCTTAAAAATGCAGCGCTACGATCGCGTATCGTTACGTTTCGGTGTGAATTGACCTTGCTTTTTATCGTTCCCTAGCTAGCTTTCGTTAACTGTGCGTTTTTGTCGGAGGCAGTAGGGTTTCATAAACTTGTCTGTTTCTTTAGAAGATCGTCGTCGTTTCAGCCTGGTGACATCCACTGCAGGACATAGGCCTCCCCCATAGATTTCCAGTGCGACCGGTCGCTCGCGGCCTGTATCCACCGACTCCCTGCGACTTTTCTCAGGTCGTCTGTCCACCTGCAGGCTTAGCATGGCGATCCATAGAAATACATTTTAAGTAGAAATATTCTATCCAAAACAGTTCATTGCAAAATAGTTCTTAATCCATGATAACAAGGTCGTCAATAGAAGTCAACATTTCTAAACCGCCATATTTTTAAAATGGTTGCCGGGAAATCTTCTGTCAAAAACGAACAAATATTCAAGTATATGACTCAACGTAAAGAAACTTTTTGTCTAGGTCCGCCATGATGTGGAGTGGTTGACATTACTATGGGACTTTTTGACATTAAATTAAGAAAACGTTTCTACTTTAGCTGTCAAAACAGGCCATTTTGTGCGCTCATGCTCGGGAAGAAAAGAAACGTTATTTCTCATAACGATGATACATCGACCTTGCTACCTTATAATAAGATCTATTTTGCTCCGAATGGTATTAATGTTTCTTCAATCTGTCATATTTTCTATTCTTCGTTGTTTCTTCTAAGCGCATGCTAAGCCTGCTGGTGGGAGGCCGTCCTACGCTTCGACGTCCAGTTCGTGGTCTCTATTTGAGGACCTTTTGACCCCAGAGGCCATCCCATTGCCACTTTAACTTGCGCTGGGCAGTGGGCTATGTGACAGGAGGCGACATAGCCTTATTACTTACTAGATGTTGCCCGCGACTTCGTGCGTGCAAAGGTCAATTCCGCAGAAACCGTACATTTTTTCGCAATAAAAAGTAGCCCGCAATAAAAAGTGGATACCTCGGAGAGATAAACCAGATGAGGGTCAGGTCACACCGTGATGCGTCGCGACGTTTTCAATTTTGTATCACTGTCTCGGTGTGAACTGACGCTTAGACTCAAGTTCTCTTGAAGGAACCTGAGTCTAAGCGAAGGAACTTGAGTCTAAGCGTCAGTGGTAAAGTTAATCGTTGATTAAATATCCTGTTATTTCACTCGTGCATCGTATCAATGAAAGAGAAGGCATGCTATTTAGACAAATTATTAACACTAACAGGGTTGAGGAAATTGACACTTAGAATAAAAATAATAGGGTGCTAGTGTTACACAATGTATTGTCAGGGAATCTAATTCATAATCATTGACTGTTGTCATAAATTGTTCGTATTATGTTATTAATGCAATCAAGGAATTTGTAAGTATTATATACAACAGGAAAGAGTACTTCAAACTTTATTTTCTTTTAATTCAATCAAAAATGATCTTTATTACTCAGACTTAAAGCTTATCACGTGCGCAATAAAAAAACCGGTCCCGGTGAGATAGCTATAAGTTATCCCTGTGTCTCGTTCTAACAAGTAACCTAGTGTAGCCAGTTTATATCTTTCCTTAAATTTCAGGTTTGGTAGGTTTTATGTGCGATATGGTGTATAAGCAAGAAATACTAATAAACTCGGTTAAATATTATGTTATTCATAATCTGAGAGAGAAATGTAAAATAAAAATCACTAGTTATTTAGAACCTACCTACTAACCGATAATTCGAAATTTGTTATTTTTTTTTTTATTATTTGCATTTTGGTAGAGTAAAATGGAAGAAATGAAAATAGAATAGTTGCAACACAAAACGCCGTGTATTTCCCTTGGAACATTCTAGATGTTCGGGTGACAATATGATTTAATAGGGAATATAGGACATTTATATTATTTTACCTACCTTCATGATATTGTGAAGAGGAAACCATTGTATGTTTGTATGCTATTGATAATTTCTGAAACCTACTAGATTTGAAAAATTCTTTCACTGGTAGAAAAATTCATAATCCCTGAGTGCTTATTATGTGCGCATAGTTACGTGAGAACCTCGCGGGCGGGCTGGCGACATCAGACAGACAGAGTTATAATATTAGTAGGTAGGTTTATCTGTATAGGATGACTTATAATATAATAATAATATTTATGGACACTTCACACCACATCAATCTTGTCCCGTGGTAAGTTCTCGAAGAACTTGCGTTTAATTTTACAAGCTTTTATTTAGTTTCACCTGTCACGTTGTCGGTCTGTAATGGATTCTTGCAAGTTAAATTTGATCCACTTTCCGGTTTCCGATTGAGTTGAAATTTTGCACTAATATGTAAACCGCATGACAATGCAATATTATGATGACGTGGAGCTGATCTGATGATGGAGCTGATCTGATGATGGAGCTGGAAGGTGGCCACAGGAATTCCGAAATAAAACCACATAGTCCCATCGAATTTGGGTTCGTTTAGTTCGTCTTGACAAGTACTTTGATACTATATGGTAACCGGTCTGGTGATGGAGCTGGAAGGTGGCCATAGGAACTCTGTAATTAAACGACGCAACCCCATCGAGTCTGGGCTCGTTTAATTCATGTTGACGAGTACTTTGATACTATATGGTAACCAGGATATGATGATGGAGCTGGAAGGTGGCCATAGGAACTCCGTAATTAAACGACGCAACCCCATCGAGTTTCGGCTCGTTTAATTCGTCTTGACGAGTACTTTGATACTATATGGTAACCAGGGAGCTAGAATATGGCCATAGGAACTCTGTAATTAAACGACGATGGGGTTCCATCGAGTTTGGGCTCGTATAATTCGTCTTGAGTATCTTGGTTGGCGTGAATATGCAATCAAATGAAAGGGCTTGCTGTGAATAACTCGAAAATCCAACATGGCGGAACATCCAAGATGGCCGCCAAGTCATTTTTAATGCACTCCTACAATATGGGTATCAAATGAAAGGGATTGCTGAGAAAAACTCGAAAATCCAACATGACGGAACGTCCAAGATGGCGGACAGTCAATTTTAATGTAATCCTACAATATGGGTATCAAATGAAAGGGCTTGCTGAGAATAACTCGAAAATCCAACATGATGGAATATCCAAGATGGCCGACAAGTTATTTTTAATGCACTCCTATAATATGGGTATCAAATGAAAGGGATTGCTGAGAAAAACCCAAAAATCCAACATGACGGAACATCCAAGATGGCCGACAGTCAATTTGAATGCAATCCTACAATATGGGTATCAAATGAAAGGGCTTGCTGAGAATAACTCGAAAATCCAACATGACGGAACATCCAAGATGGCCGACAGTTAATTTGAATGCAATCCTACAATATGGGTATCAAATGAAAGGGCTTGCTGAGAATAACTTGAAAATCCAACATGATGGAACATCCAAGATGGCCGGCAAGTTATTTTTAATGCACTCCTACAATATGGGTATCAAATGAAAGGGATTACTGAGAAAAACTCGAAAATCCAACATGACGGAACGTCCAAGATGGCCGACAGACAATTTTAATGCATTCCTACAATATGGGTATCAAATGAAAGGGCATGCTGAGAATAACTCGAAAATCCAACATGATGGAACATCTAAGATGGCCGACAAATTATTTTTAATGCACTCCTATAATATGGGTATCAAATGAAAGGGATTGCTGAGAAAAACCCAAAAATCCAACATGACGGAACATCCAAGATGGCCGACAGTCAATTTGAATGCAATCCTACAATATGGGTATCAAATGAAAGGGCTTGCTGAGAATAACTCGAAAATCCAACATGGCAGAACACCCAAGATGGCCGACAAGTTATTTTTAATGCACTCGTACAATATGGGTATCAAATGAAAGTATGGTGTGTTGGGGTTTTTTGAGGTCCTTACTGAGTAGAGTAAAATCTCTAGGAGGTCTCCTTATTGAAGAGCTTGACAGTACTAAATTAACCGGCAAACTACCTTGCAACAATGATGCGTTAAATGAGATGAACAGAAACCTAAAAAGTAAAAAAAAAAAGTAAAAAAAAACTTTTTTAAAAACAAGCTTTTATTTGAATGCGCTAAAAAGAATAAAATATTTTTCCTTTAAAACTTTTACTATCAGCTTATAACGTAATTACACAATTTATATGATATAAAAGCTTGTCGAGAATCAAACAAATCAAAGAAGTAAATCAAGTAACTTGATCTGATAGATTTATGAGACAATTTATTTGATTCTCGACAAGCTTTTATAACATATAAATTGTGTAATTACGTTATAAGTTGATAGTAAAAGTTTAAAAGAAAAAATGGCGGGATTCGAACCAGCGACCGGCTTGATCACCAACATGCTCAACCACTAAGCCAAAGAGGTCGTCAAACTTTTAATTAGTGCAAAATATACTTTACCACGTGGTTAGTGCTCATGATTACAAACTTTCCCAAAGGAACTTTTTTATTTAATCCACCTCAACTTAACATTAGGTAGCGAATTAAATAATAATATAAAACAACGGGTTGCACTCCGGGAGTGCCGGTAGAAGTGAAAAATTTCAAAAGTGGGGCCATTTAACTAGACACTTTTCTCCTTAGTGTTTTCACTATACGTCAAATTTCAAAATGGCCTCAAAAATCTCAAAAGTGGGGCCATTTAACTGGAGACACTTCTTTTCTCTATCATGTTTTCACCATACGTCAAATTTCAAAACGGCCCCAAAAATCGCAAAAGTGGGGCCATTTAACTAGACACTTTTCTCCTTAGTGTTTTCACTATATTATGTTAAATTTCAAAATGGCTTCAAAATTTTCAAAAGTGGGGCTATTTAACTGGAGACACTTTTTAGGGTTCCGTAATACTTAAGGAACCCTTAAAGTTTCGCTCTGTCCGTCTGTCTGTCTGTCTGTCTGTCCGCACCTCTAGCTCCTGTAATTATGAATATAAATTTATGAAATTTGGTGCAGTTATAGATTGTGTATAGATTGTGTATATCACGGTTTCGGGATCATAAAAAAATAATAATTTTAGGGGTGGCTCTCCATACATGTGAAGTGGGGAAGAAAAATATTTTTTCACTCTACCCCATCGTGTAGGATATCGTAGAATAGGTCTTTTAAAATAAAGGTAAGGTTTCATACGTAACTTTTTTATAAAGTTGACCATTTGCTCTTGGTTAGGTTAGGTTATTTCTTCATAGTGTTTTCACCATACGTCAAATTTCAAAATGACCCCTAAAATCTCAAAAGTGGGGCCATTTAACTAAAGACACTTCTTTTCTCTATCGTGTTTTCACCATACGTCAAATTTTAAAATGGCCCCAAATATCTCAAAAATGGGGCCATTTAACTGGAGACACTTCTGTTCTCCATGGTGTTTTCACTATACGTCAAATTTCAAAATAGCCTCAAAAATCTCAAAAGTGGGGCCATTTTACTGGAGACACTTCTTTTCTCTATACTGATTTCACCGTACGTCAACTTTCAAAATGGCCCCAAAAATCTCAAAAGTCGAGCCATTTAACTGGAGACAATTTTCGTAGGGGGACAATTGGAGGTAAAGGCCAATGTAAGGGTAAATGTGATGGGGATGATTGGTGGTCAAGGTCAAGGCCAAAGGTCAATATTTGGGGTCAAAATTAAATACGAACTAAAATAGTTTCATGCTCGCGTAAACCAAGACAGCAAACAATTGCAAGTTGCATCTTATGACTTTTCGATCAGATTCACGTGTCCTGCTCATGTTTAACAGTTTTTACCCATCCCAAGAAAAGTGCACAGTACCGCTAAAGGAATTTTCACTTATAATAAATGCTCTAAAAAGTTTATTTTGGGTAAGATGTTTGTTATTATGAGCATTATCACGTGGTAAAGTGTTTTACACTAATTAAAAGTCACTCTATAATATACGTTTCAGCAACTTGTATTATCATTTATGACATACTAGCTTTTGCCCGCGGCTCCGCCCGCGAGAAATGGGGTTTTTTGGCCACTTACGACTGTACTCTAAGTTAAATCTGTATCTTCCTTATCTTACGTTCTCTCTTTAATTACTAATTGTTTGTCCGAAGCACCATCATACCATATTTCATTTCAATGGTTTAAACACTTAAGCCATGAAAGACATTAAAAAAATATACATAGTACATTATCCCTAGGGAACAATATTATATATCTTTTTGGGATAAAAAGTAAAAATACACAAAAAAGTATGAAATAAAACTTAATCTCTAGATAATTCCCCTTTCAAATTCGGCTAAAATTTTTACTATTTCTCTACTCAATCTTATTAATTTTGAAATCGATACCAGCCCAAACAATATTCTACAATATTTTATAGAACTTACGTTCATATTTGCTGGTACCGACTTCAAAATTAATAAGATTGAGTAGAGAAATAGTAAAAGTTTTAGCCGAATTTGAAAGGGGAATTATTTAGATATTAAGTTTTATTTCATACTTTTTTGTGTATTTTTACTTTGGAAGTCGGTTTAATTTTTTGTTTAAAAATAATAATTTCACCCTTTTTAGAGATATATTTTCTTAAGTTATTATTAATACGTCTTAAGAACGTCTAAACTAAACGATCGAATGTATAATTGAATACGCGCCAAGCTTCCATAAAATATTGCTATTAAGATGATGATGATGATTACTGTAAGTTATAAAGTGGCATATGCTTGCAGTTCATTAAACAATACCGAAATTTCCAAACGCATATCTTTAAAGACTGAGGAGTTCTGTACAGTGCTTTTGGATCCAGGGTATATCTTGGTACAATATCTTATTTTTTGGTAGCATATGCTTGTGTTACTTCAGTAAAAGTCAAAATCACTATATGTGTGGATAAAAATTTCGAGGAGTTCCCTCGATTCCTCATGGATCGCATCATCAGGTTCCCACTTTAGTGACTAAAGGACCAATTTCGAACTAAACCCTTTACAACAACAAAAGAATTTTGCAAATAGGTCCATAAACGGCAGAGTAATGTTCAAAGATATCCGTGTTAGTGTAAAATACTATGAGAAATACCTTTTATATCATCATAATCTGATGATGTATGGTGTGATAGTGGTGATGATGATGATGATTACTCTAACTGACAGGGTGGCATATGCTTGCAGTTCTTTAAACAACGCCGAAATTCCCAAACATGTATCTATAAGGAGCCAGGAGTTCTGTTCTGTACTTTTGGATCCAGGGTATACCTTGGAGCAAAATCTTACTTTTTGGTAGCATATACTTGAACTACTTCAGAAAAAGTCAAAATCACCATATGTGTCCATATAAATTTTGAGGAGTTCCCTCGATTCCTCATGGATCCCATCATCAGGTCACCACTTTGATATCAAAAGGACCAATTTGGGATTACACCCTATACATCACAGAAAAAACTATGAAAATCGGTCCACAGGCGGCGGAGTAATCGTTGAACATACAAAAAAAAATAACCGCCTCCTTTTTTGGGAAGTCGGTTAAAAAGTACACTGCGCGTTTGTCCAAAGCATAAACCACTGCCATACCAAATTTCATTCAAATCAATTCAACCGTTTAGCAGTAAAAGACAATCAAAGTACACATAATAATAATACATTATCCCACGGGAACACCGCAAATTTTTGGGACAAAAAGTATCCTATGTCCTTTCCCAGGACTCAAAGTATCTCTGTACCAAATTTCATCAAAATCGGTTCAGCGGTTAAAGCGTGAAGAGGTAACAGACAGACAGACAGACAGACAGACACACTTTCGCATTTATAATATTAGTGTGGATTATTATTTTTAAACAAAAAATTAAACCGACTTCCAAAGTAAAAATACATAAAAAAGTATGAAATAAAACTTATTTTCTAAATAATTCCCCTTTTAAATTTGGTTATTTCTCTACTTATTTATCTATATCCATAAACAGCAGAGTAATGTTCAAAGATCTCCGTGTTAGTGTAAAATACTATGAGAAGTACCATTCATTATATCATCATAATGTGATGATGTATGGTGTGATAGTGGTGGTGATGATGATGTTTTCTCTAATTGACAGGGTGGCATATGCTTGCAGCTTGCAGTTCTTTAAACAACGCCGAAATCCCCAAACATGTATCTATAATGAGTCAGGAGTTCTGTTCTATACTTTTGGATCCAGGGTATACCTTGGAGCAAAATATTACTTTTTGATAGCATGTGCTTGGACTTCTTTAGAAAAAGTTGAAATCACCATATTATGTTTCCAAACTTCAACTAATTTGTCCCCAAATTAAAAATATTGTCACCCTTGTTAAAAAGAGACGGAGCGGTTTGTATTGTATCTCCCTCTCGGCACAGATTTGATGCCGAGAGCTCTTTCCAGTTGTATATTATAATACTTACAAATTCCTTGAATGCAATATTGACAAACTGACGAGTCATTGACAGTTGTATTGAGATTGCATACTGTCATTATAATACAAAATTATGAGAACAGCACTTATCAATTAGATATCCTGATAGTAGGTACAACATTAAACTAATTAAGATTACATATCAAATCCCTTAAACACACAGTACCTACCAAAAATATAAAGTCAATTAAATTTTTTAAACCCAAACTAAAAGTCCCAAATACCAATTACAGCTTCGAAAAAACTGGTCCAAACGCAATTGACACCTCTGAGTTTTATGGTCCTATAAAGTGGGCCTGGTCCAATGGTACATGTGGTGCCACCACCAATCCCACTGCGAGTCGTAAACTAGATAAGTGATGGGAGTCGAACCCGTGATTCGTGCCGTATTACTTAAAATTTAATGGCACCTTTGATTTACAGCTCCAGATATTATAAATCTCGGTTTTATGGGATATAGGATTACGTTATTTACTTGAATATATTTTTATACGTTTTTTATTTAGATATTTTGACACGGTCCTTAATGTGCGTTTTTACCCGACTACGGCGAAGCTAAATTTAGGGGTTATGATTTTGGCAGTCTATTTATGTACAGACAGCCTCCGTGGTCTAGTGGTTAGAGCATTGGCTATCGACTCGGAGGTCGTGGGCTAGATTTCCGCATTGGAACAACAAATAATGTTGTTTCCAAGTTTGGTTAGGACAATGCAGGATGATCACCTGATTGTCTGACAAGAAAGATGATCCATGCGTCGGATGGGCATGTAAAAAGTTGGACCTGCACCTGATCTCTCGTCAGTGGTGTCGGTTTACTCTCATAATCACTGGATTATGAGAGTAAACCGACACCACTGGATTATGAGTATCCGTCCTACTGGATTATGAGAGTAAAGGAAGAGAGAGTGCTCTTGTATACTGCACACACACTTGGGCACTGTAAAATTACTCCTGCATAACTGGCCTGGTTTCAATGAAACCGGCCACCATCACCTTTTTGGTAATGCTGTCTTGGCACTTGCAACATGTGCAGATATTTTTTATCACAACTTAGTTATGACAATAGCCTAAGCCCTGATTCTCGATCTCACCAAACTTTTTAAAGGCGTTTAACGCTAAACCCGGATCCAATAGCTCTCTCATTCAATGTTAGAATGGAACAGACAGATCGAAAACCGTCGCTCAGCGTTAAACATCGTTTTGATAAGTTGGAACGCTTATGTTAAATATTAGTACTTATGTATTATGTTGAACCCAGAAGGGATGATGCGATATGATAGACTAATATTTTTTAATGAAATTTACTCGTAGGTACTGTTGAATGATACAGCTTTGAGAAAAAGTCATGTAGGTACTCACCAGATTACAAATAAAAAAGAAAGCGATACAATTTACATAAGTAATAAAAATCTCGAGTGGTAATAAAACAGTGATTTATCACCGTGCACTGTGTACATTTATATGCATGGATGACGTGGGACATCTATCAGACCGCCCAAGAGATGACGCGACGCCAATGTACTATAACATTATATCCATGTTTCACATCACTCAGGACTCAGGAGGCCTAGGCCGCCTAGCAGGAGCATTTGACAGTGCAGCGGCGATAAAGTAACGTTATCCTGTATCCAATGAAATTTGTATGGACACAAGGGGCATAGTTTAACAGCGGCGGAAACGTTATTGAATGAGAATTTTATGAAACTCTGTCAAAATCATGATAGCGGCCATACAAGTTCATTCCCCTGTCCTGATTTCGACAGATTTTCATACAATTCTCATTCGTGATTCGATAATGTTTATGCCGCCTTAAAAGTTCCTGCTAGGTTTTCAGGATTGGTTTCCTTCTTGACTTTTTTTTGACAGATTAGCACTTGCTTACTGCCTTAGTAACCAAGATCCACGAGAAAGAGTAATATCGTGCCGTGCCATACACCAAAGTGCCTATCATTGACGCTACTGATTGGATCATATAAAACAGATCCCCAATTCTCATAACATGTTACTGAAACTTTCAGTCTACTTTCAATTTATTAGGAATGATTCGTCTTAATATCATAAACAGATTTTTGGAGTTTGGACTAATCAAAACGCGTATGACGTTGGTTTGACGTTGGTTTGACGTTTATGATAATACCATTTTGCAATTTTTTACATATCGAGAGTGCATCAAAACTGTATTATTGTAAAATTTTATTAGCTGAATCGACCTACTGACCGTGAATGGGCGTGGATTGGCATGATAGTTTAAACTGTTTATGCCAAGTCCTGACTGATCCAATCAGTAGTAACGCAGATTGGACGATAGGTGTAGGTACGGTGTGTGGCTACAGAATGAATTTAACGGTTTCGGCAAGATGGCTAAAGTCTGAAACACACGCACAGGTTTGGTCCGGAGCAGGCCACGGGTTTGGTTGCCAACTTAGGGATTTCTCCCTAAAGTTACAAAATAATCTCCTCTAGATGACTTTTTAAGGTTATTTTAGACGTTTGTATTTTATAGAACATTAATTTTTATTATTTGTTTATCAGTTTATTAAGGTTTGAGGAGAAATATTTTTGCTAGTTTGAACACTGTAAAAAATCGGAATGCACTGTAAATAGAACTCTGTGCTAATACAATAGAGCTGAAAATCGAACACACGAATGTCGTGCTGTCATAATGGTCTGCCCCAGACCAAATCGGTACGTGTGTTAGCATTCCAAGACATACAAAAAGCTTATTCCTCTTGACGCAACTTCTTGCTGCAACTTACCTTATCTACAAAATGTGACAGTCAATTTAGCTGTCTACCCACAAGTAGGAAATAGAATACGTGCCATTTAAAATCAATCAAAACTGCTCTACCTACACGTCGCATCTTGATAAGAGGATATTAATATGCTGATATATTTACTAAACAATGCTTGTCATATAAAGTATCGCATGTCTTGAGTCCAATTAATTTTTCACCGCGATGTAGCAGCGAGCGGGCGCGGCCGGCCAGAACGCACATTGCCGTTATTGTTGATGTTGCTAGTATTGCTAGTGTTGCTCCCCCAGTACATAAATCAATTTGTCAATGCGCCCTGACGCGGCAACACTGGCAACGCGAGGAACACAACTTTCAAACACTTTTATGTGTTTTTTATTCCATCTCGAAATAATCCAGTGAACGATGTGTGACAATTTGTCGACGGGATGTATTTTTGAAATTTTATATTTGCTATGTGTGCCAACTGCTAATTTTTTTGGCGATTCGTTTTTCTTTGTTTGATAAATAAAGCTTTTTGGGTGTTTTGGAGGACTTGAAACAGGTTTCATTAAATGTCTGATCTTTAATGAACCTCATTTTATTTTAATTTCAAATAGCATCTTGTTTAGAATATTATTATCAATTGAAATAGTAAGTTATGTAACTACTTTGGGAATAAAGTACAAAGTGAAGGGGACCACCACAAACGCCTCTAACTATCTCTATTCACTACCACCTGTAGTTTGTGAATTATTTTATGTGTTAATTGTTACTACAGTGATTTAAATCTGTAGGTGTCTTTTACTCACCATCTGATAATGACTTCTTTTGATTTTAGTAAGAACTGGATAAATATCTAAATTCAATTATAATAGTTTCAAATAAAAAAAATAGGAAAACAGTTAACCTAAAGGCCATCCATGCAACTTCCCGCTAAGTGCTTAAATTTTATCTAATGCGTCATTTTTGATTTTTGATTTTCATTTTCATACATGCATATAATCACGCCTCTTTCCCGTAGGGGTAGGTTAGTTAAACATACTTGTTTCGCTTCATCCACTTTCATTCTTACCATCCATTCCTCCTCTTACATTCAACGTAGCGAAGCGGCTCTCCATGGGCCACTTTTCGCCTCCGCGAGAACGAGACGTGATGGGTGGCGAACCACATCACCGCCATTTTGGATAATTAATTCATTTTCATCAAGCTCAAAAACAAAAGTGCTTGTAAAATATTCACTGATAATTTTCTTTCATCAGACTTTTGAGCTCTCCGAGCTCAAAAATCTGTGTTTTGTCTCCTACTATCGAATTCAAAATATCACTTGTGTGATGTGAACAAAACACTGTATAACTATTCAAAGCTTATACAGTGTTTATTAGTAAGGGGGCTAATATTTTATGGAACTCCGTGGGGGGGTGGTACCGTGGCTATTTTAGGCGGTAATATTTTTGGCGGAACTTTTACGGAACCCTTAGGTTCCGCGAAGCCCACTACGCGAATCCCCCCATACATGAAGTAAAAACACCTTCGCGAGAAGAAAAAATTCACATAAAGCTACTGAAATATTATCACAATAAAATAATTATAATATCAGCAGTAGGTATTATTAATGGAATGTAAAAATCTAGCTATCAAATCATACATTATTTTACTGACATATTTAACTTTACTATGGTCGCACAACATTTTTAAATTACAATTCGTATGAAATATGACAATATATTATATACCTAAGTCTAGGTCCCCTTACGTAGAACAATAAATAAAGTATATTCCATTGAAAAAAATCATTGAATGCGATTGTAATTTTTTTATAATTTATGGCGAATGCGTAAAAATTGGACACGGGTCTGGAGTTAGGGTATTTTTATTTATTATTTTTTTCTTTTGATACATTATAACTGGCAATAGTGGCAATCAACACTTGACGTGAGATATGTGTGGCAATATGTTCGGTTCCCTTCGGCCGGGAATGAAATGATCGCGATTATGCCACGTGTTTACTCAATAATTCGATACGACTGATTTCTTTTTCAAATCATAGGAGGGTAGCGTTTTTGGTTCCTTTTTATGCAGTCTACTAGCAGTAGTATACATAACTAAAATTTAGTACAGTATGCATTTAACTGTTTTTTTTTTGTAATTTTCAGAAAACTCTCATGAGTAACATTTCCTGACAACTCTATCTAAGTATGGACAATGGAGTTGGACACTCACGCATTGTCGTACGCCGCTCCTGCTTTGAAGATCACGCGTCTGCCGCGCAGTATGGGTCACGCGGTTGTGACTCCGCTTCAAGTATTTTACAGGACAATCTGGTCAAAATGTAAGGTCACATGTTAAACATATTTCGAGGATCAATTAATACTGATCACGCTTCTTGAATATCTATTTTTGTTCTAAATACATTCTAATCCCTATATAGTGCACTAGCATTAATTGCCCGCGGCTTCGCCTGCGTGAAATTAGTTTTTAAGCTTTCATCCCCTATTTTACCTACCTAGCGGCTGAATTTTATGAAACGCTGACGTACTCATACGTAACTCATTATTTTTTCCGTACTCAGTTCATACCAAATATCATGTAAAAATGGCCAAGGAATAAAACGTTTCATACAAACTTTAATCACCTATTTTTCTCCCTTGGGGGTTGAATTTTGAAAAATCCTACCTTAGTGGATGCCTACGTCATATAAGAAATACGTGTGCCAAATTTCAAATTTCTATCCTTAAGAGTTTGGTTTGTGCGTTGATACATCAGTCAATCAGCTTTGCCTTTTATTATATAAATCTATATAATATAGGTAATGCTGATTGACTGATCTATCTATCTATAATCTATATAGATAGATAGATTATACCAGTCGGCATTAGTCGCTGTGTGCCGTACCTTGCGCCCGTGAAGTACAGCCAGTCCTCGGCCGCGACTCGTCATTTCTCGCATTGTCGTAATCCGTTGATTTACTAGCAGCATTAATCAGCTTGACGGCCGATAGGGACTAAATCACTGCTCACTTATACTTGCGGCACGTCAGACCCTATCACCACTACACAGTAACTATAATCGCGTGTCTCCAAACTATAAGTTTACATGTTATTGCTTGTAATTCTTTTTGCGAATTTTGCTCGATACACGCTTTTTTTGTTTCTGTTTTATTTTGTCTAGCGTATGGCGCGTTGATTTATCGGCCGTTTCCTGCGCCGTGTTTGAGGGCTTGCCTGCAACTTGAGTTTGATGTGCGACTGAAACATTGAGATTTATTGCGTCACGAATTGTAGCAGCTGAACCGACATGAACCCTGTTGATTCTTTTTCTTATAGAAATCAATATTTGTTTTTTGATAAAACATAATGCGCCGTTGCAGAGTAAAACCCGCTACAGACTTAACGATAAAACTGCACAGTACGGTTGAATTTAATGTAAACCAGGGGTCGGCAATGTTTTGGTATACATGGGTTGTAATGTAATTTTGTACCTAATTAATATCTACCTATATGTCAACTGTAGTTACATATTAAGTGATATAAAGCACGCATTTTTTTAAATAAACACAGATAACAAAAGAGCAGTGAAGACAAATGAGGGGAAAACAAAAAATAACAAAGACTTCAAAGTTCTTAAAAATACAAATTTTACTAAAGAAATGAAGTTTTTAAAAATATTTAGAGTGGCGTTTAACGGAGCAGCAATTTTATCGTTACGTGTGTAACTATGTTACGAACATAATCGGAACTTCTCATTTAGCATTATGAAGCATTTATTTAATTTGTTATTTATTTATTTATAACCCATAACATCTCTAAATCCATTGCATCCGTTTTCAGTGCATTAATCTATACACAGTGACTTAATTCTTATGTCGCGTCGGTCAAATGTCTGTCACCGTAAAATTTTAAATACCGGAAGATTGTAATATAACTAGCGAAATTGTAAAATGTCGAAAGATTTGTAAACCCTAACATACTGCTTACAATTTAACGCATTATTTTTTTTCCATTATAATCTAGCGAACTGAATATATACGCCAAGGTACTAGGAAAACATATCTAGTGTAGGTGTGAAGACACCTACAGCACCTGAAACAAGGATACAAATACAAAATACAAGGAGCACCAGTCTACCAGTGACGAAGTCTGGTTCTCCTTCATAGGGGAGCTCTAGTATGTATATCAGATAGGGATTTGGATGAGGGCCTTCAAAAGGTAAGTGGTAAGTGAAGTCGATAGGAATGGAGGTATAGGAACCCCACACCTCTGCAGTATACCACTACCGTCTACCAGCAATGGACGATAAACGTAATGAAAAGCCCATCGCGCAGGGTAGGGGTGATATAATTATTCATTGTGTTTTTAACGGGCACGGCATGCGCTCGCTGTAAGAAGGCACTACGCCGCGGTGCGCGCTTCAGCTATGTCGTAAAAATTGTCCCGGAGAGGTGTGGAGTGGGCTGATATTTTGTATATTTTTTCAACAAATTGCTGTAGAAACAACTCGATTTGTACATCGGCGCATGGAGCCATTAAGCTACTTTACCGTCTTAGATAACTTTGAAAATAAGTACTGTTTCTTGACCTATCTAATTTGTTTGTTCGAAGTATAGGTCAGTCAAACCGAAAGGAGATGCGACGCGACGAGAATCAACGCGACCCGGCGCTGCGGTTTTATTTTCGGAATTCAAACTCTTGCAATGAAACATGTAGGTACCTACTACCTAGTGATGGTTCAATTTTGAATCGCTATATTAAAAATGCAACGCTCCCTAGCGTCAAAAATCGAACTCTGGAAATGAAACGTTTGTCTTATTGCGTAGTGAATAAAGTGAAAATTTGAATAGCTATCTTAAAAATGCAGCGCCGCGTCTTGTTTCGGTGTGAACTGACCTTCAGCATAATGTTAGCGCAGTACGTGTTAAATTCACTAATGACTAACTCCATACTAGCATTTACCAACTAGGTACATATTATGTGTTTTTGTCACAAAAAAAATCATAAGAATCTTCTCCACGCCACCCCTGTGCGGCATCCAGCGCAACCATCTCTTGACTTGTTAATGCCGGCAGCTCCTATCTTAGCATATTGCAAGACTCTAAATAACGCCATTATTCCTCCGCCGCCAAATATAGAAACGTTATCAGGGAAAATATTTGAAATTGAATTTATTATTTAGGCCCAATCAACTCCCGTGCATATTTGATTGAGGAGGCTGGAGGGCTGAAGGAAAAGGCGGGTAGTTTTGGACGTTGGTGCTATGGATCTGAGAGTTTATTCTGTGGGCATAATGGTTAGCTTACATCGAGACCGCGATGCACACTTTCGAAAGTAGCGATTACAAGTTGATCTTTATGAAATAAATAATGGTTGTCTGTTTACCGGCGATAATTTTTTATTTTACGTGATAATTACGTTATACATTGATACCACTTCTGTGGCTTAGTGGTTCAGCACGTTGGTGCTCAAGCGGGTCGCGGGTTCGAATCCCGCCAAAGGAATAAAAAGTTTTTGTGTTCCTGGGTCATGGATGTATATTAAATCTGTGTATAATATAGTAAAAATCTTAAATGTATGTATAGTATAAAAGTATTAAATATACTTCTCGTTTTCTGGTTCTAGTAACACAAGTTCTTCGGATAGGTAGCACGGGCTAGATTGACGTGGTGTGAATCGTCTATAGATATTATTATTATTATTGATAAAATATTAAACAACAAATAAATTAATTAGTTAACAGTTCGATTTTTCTGCACCCTACCCTTTTCAGGCGTCTAAAACACTTTTTGTGTACTTTATAAGGGGGAAAACGATAAATAAGTGTACACGTACAGATACACAAACAGACAGACTGAAATTTATAGACCGTCTTAAGTGCCGGGGTGAAAAAATTCCGAGTCCGGGGCGTGAAATGAATCAAATGCGACGTTTAGGGAAATCTCATGAACCCTTTGTTTTAAACTGTTTGGTAATCATTATTATCAGTATTTTTAAAGACCCCGTGGTCTTGTAGTTAGATTTTGTATTACAAATGACAATCGAAAAAAATATAAAGACTTATTTTCACTAAAAAGATTGAGAGAGTTGTAAATTACAATGACTTACCTAAAATATCTCATCAACTATACTGTAGACACTTAAGTTACTTACACACGTACATTTTTGGTTTGTGTTTGATTTTCAAGGGGTCTAAAAAGGCCACTTTAGGCGTTTCATATTATGTTTCATATATTATTTTGACAATTAAAACATCAATTTTGATAGTTGGCGAAATGCGAAAATGGCGCACATAATATGAATTGCTTATTCATCTAATGTTCACCTAAAGTGGCCTTTTTAGACCACCAGCTCTATTGTATTATTAGCACAGATTGCAGTGATTACAGTGCATTCTGATTTTTGTGCAGAGTTCCAAAATATAATAAAAAATAGATTTTATATTCTATACTAGCTGTTGCCCGCGCCCCCGCCCCCGTAAATACAGTATCCCAAAGGCATTCGGCATAAAAAGTAGCCTGTTTTAATCCAGAGCCTAAACTATTACCATACCAGTAGTTTTTGCGTGAAAGAGTAACAAACATCCATCCATCCGTAATCCATCCATTCCCGAAAAATCTTTTTTTATCGGATTGTCATAATAACTATAAGCGTGTCATCCATGCAGTTTTTGATATTTCACGTGTATTGCCATTTGGCTGTTCCTTCGCAACTTCTAAGTAGTTGGTAACTTCTGTATTTGCTAAAACTACTAAGTTTTGAAATTTTGCCGACATCAAAAGCATTATCTTGCGTGTAAATAATTTCGAAAGGCGCCTTAAGCCGCAGCTCCACCGGCGAGCTTTAAACTAAGTTCTATTTGCCTCAGATGCACTGATAACGGCTCGAGTGGCAGATATGGCGGTTTTTGTGAAAGGCGGCAAAACTTAACAATATTTGTGTGTTAGTTTGTTGGTTAACGTCGGTAGAAACAAAGCGATATGCCGCAAAGAAATGGGAGCAATATTTTGTTTTGAATGTGAAATCTGAAGTTACTTTTATTTTCGTTACAAAAAATATAGGTCTAATTGAAAAAAAATAGATTTGTAATAAAGTACGGTTAGTTAAATCGAGTAGCTATATCTATATTATATAGTCTGTAAAATAAGTTGTTTCTTTATCTCTACGCTAGTGGATCGTATGGCTATAAATTAATAAGAAGACAAAATTAATTAAAGAAGAAAGAAGTGTCTCTAATAATAGACGCTTCTTTCTTCTTTCAAACACCACCCTGAATGGCAAATATGGCAAACAAAAATGGAATATAAGTGGTTTTGGCTAACTATATAACCGTGTTAGTCTGTCGGTTCATAAATCCCAGCCATTAGCGGCTTCGAGTCCCGGAAAGCGTACGTCTTGGTGATTTGTGATGAGACGGCGCCGGGGGAAAAAGTGCTATTTGATTTGTGGCTATAAAAAATATCCACAGCCGAAAATATAACCGCTGTCTTTTGAAAGTCGGTTAAAATACTTCTGATGCTATTTTAGGATTAATTATGTTTTCAATTTTTCGGCTACATCTTTGTGATGAGTGAATGACGGGAACGAAATATTGAATTGTTGAATGAAATATTGAAAAGTTGAACGAATGACACATGGATGAGACCGTTCTTTGATCTTAATTAAATTTAAAAGCTATTTCTTACTTTATAGAGCACTAGATGTTTCCGGCGGTTTCGTGCGCGCAAAAGTTAATTTCGTGGAAACCGTATGTTTTCCCGCGATAAAAAGTTCCTTCACCGTGGTTTACTTAGCATCTGTGCCAAATTTCATCAAAATCGGTCCCGTAGTTTCGGAGCCTATTCAAATTCTAAATCTATAAAGAGGAAAAGTTTGTTTGTTAATGTTTGAATAATAATATTCAAATTCAAATTATATTACGATATATATTATCCCCCTTACTAATAATCGCTGTTATAAGCTTTGAATAGTTATACAGTGTTTTGTCTCCTTCTATCGAATTAAAAATGTCACTTGTGTGACGTGAACAAAACACTGTATAACTATTCCACGCTTATACAGCGTATAGATTATTCAATAAGTACATTAAGGAACCATGTTGAAAATTGAAAAACAACGATTGCCAGAAATTATTGAGATCGTCGTGAAACTGTACCACAACTAACTAGTGGCTAGTACCTTCCAAACCGCAAAAAAAAAAAAACTTTAAATCAACGTCATTATATTTTGTGATTTATTAAATATTCAAAGTTTTACGACCACATTGAAGATTTAAAATAGGTATGTATACAAGCGTATAAAAATATTTTTAAGGGTCAACTGACAGCTGCCACCGAAACGAGAAGGAACTTCTGAAAAAAAAGCCAAGTGCGAGTCGGACTCGCGCACCGAGGTTTCCGTACAAACTTGTAATAAAAAAATAATGGTTCACGGTTTATGCATAACTCAACAGGTCTCTCGCGCAAACTTTTCACTTTAGAAAAAAAATAATATTAGAAACCTCAATATCATTTAATTTTTCGAAGACCTATTCATAGATACCCCACACGTATGGGTATCCTAAGCTGTCGTAGATGTATTATATTAAAAAAAAGAGACTGTAGTATGACATAATATTTTCATACTAGAGGCTCCGTCCGCGTAAATTATCGGTTATCCCACGGGAATACTTTTTCGGGATGAAAAGTAGCTAATGTAAATAATCCAGAGCCTAAACTACTTCCATAACTGCTATACAAATTTAATCGAAATGGGTTATCTTTTTTATAGAATAGAATTTATGTAGTAAGATGACATACTGTGGTATGACATACTGTGGTGTGACATACTGAGTATGACGTACTACATCCCCGGCATAAATAAGTCCAATTAGCAACATGCGTCAGGGCATCGCCGCGTCCACACAAAATATATGAGAGTATGTAGCGAAATAGAAGGGCAAATGGATATGTATTTTTCACCTACAGTCTACACCATTTTATTGTGAACTATAGCAACCTACCTCTACCTACACCTACCTTTTCAATCACTCTATTTCTGAAAACTGCATTAAGATCCGTTGAGCAGTTTAAAAGATCTAATTGAATAGACAGCGGAAGCATTTTATACTATGTAAAGATGTATGGATAAAAGAATGTGCTCCAATTCATTATTAATAGCCGCTATAATTTTATTAAGGAAGACGCATTCAACGTAGATATATATTAAAAAAAAAAAAAACTAAATCTTAAGATTGCAAGCAATATGTAACATGTAACAATATACTTTCAACCTATATATCTATACAACAACAAAAACTAAGCGAAAATCTTTGCCACCTTTATAAATACGTTATTAATATTTACTGTACAGTGTACCGTATCTGACAGAGATATTTTGAGTATATTAACATCAATTCAGTTACATTTCGGCGGTTCTGTGTTGAATCTCACGCGTGTCCCTCTGTCCCCTCTGTCCGCGTGTGTATTCCCTGTCGGGCTGCGACACTACTCACACAAGTCGCTTTTTTCGACTTAATGAAGTGATTTATCGCTTCCTTCACGGAGGATTAGCGCTGCACAGTATTCATAGATAATACAGATATATATTAGTATAGATGCGCAACTCTAAAATTGAAACTGAGTCTTGCAAAAGTTTCGGAATGTCGTTTTTAGATGGCGTTGTACCGTTTTAGTTACTATCAAACCCGCTAGATGGAAGTAGTACCGCCTGATAATTTTTATTGAACTGAATTATGGACAGAAATTAAGTTTTATCGAAAGTCGTAGACACAACAACGACCAAGTTCCTCTTTAATAGTGGGATATGATTGCTGCATAGTAAAATGTTCGCGAGCCCTTATAAACACGCCTTGTGTTAGCGATAGCGCGATGTAGAAGTCGCTTAGTGGCATCTGTTGTGACAATCCGAAAACTTTCAAACTGTTAGTACCGGACAGTCATTTTTAGATGTCTCTGTACTCTGTTAATTTGTGCATGTATGAGAGTTTCACCCCCCTGACAGTATTGATGGGTCCGTTTATACGTCACGACTCACGACTCACGACTCACGAGACGACTGAGATGGGAAGTGGGAGCAGATGGTGTTATAGTGGTGGATATTTTTTTTGAAGTAGTTTTTGTAAGTCCTATAAATAAATAAATAAATAAATAAATAAATCTTTATTCGAAAAATTTTAGACATTACAGGACAATACAAAAAAAAACAGTAGCATCATAAAAAATACAACTACAATAAAGAATACAGAAAAGAAATAAAAACAAATAGGCAATGTAATGTCGAAAATCCGAAATGGAGACCACTCAGGTGTAACACCACGGCACGCCGCGGTACCTGGTCTTCCGTGGCCCCCAAGCGTATGACGCACGACAGACCAAACAAGCAACCTCAGAAGTATATATAAATATAACAATTACATAAATATGCTGTATGGGCACAGATAATAATATAATACGAAATTGAGTATAAAAAGTTGTGCATGTGACTCATTGCTAGGGACAATGGGGGCTATCACGCTACCCGGCCAGCTAACTCGGCTTCAGTGGCAAAAATGATGCTGAGCGCGGAGCACGCGCAGACGAGCGCCCGCGCCAATGTACCTACTAGTTAGTAGTTACTTACCCATAGCAACAAACCCACACACAACCATACCATACATATTACGCAAAAGATAGCTGATAGTAAAAACTATGGTAAGTGCGTTTTCGATAAACATATTAAATAGTAGTATAATAAGTTAGATAATATATTTATGCACATATATTATTACATGATATGGTAGAAATACTAATTTAAAGTACATATAATATAAATACATAGAATAAATATTTTCAGGTGAGCCGTGAGATACAAAATTAACTTATAAAACTTAATAATATAATTGGGATTGGACAGGTCGGCTGCAAAATATACCTAGCATGTTCTTCATATGGAAAGCACAACATAACAAACAGAAGAATAGTATGTCAGTCTTGTATGCCTGGCAAGCATCTGTGAACTCACCAGTTACCTCCACATTTCGGCTTACACAGCGAACGGTAAGTGTTACATAGTGTTAAATAGAATAAAAAAAGGAACATATTATACAGATTATATATTTTTATTTATCAGTTATTAGATAGATATATATTAGATTAGATTATATTTTCATATTTATCTATTAATAACAAAATAGGTAGTTAATATAATAATTCGTTTACAATGTTAGTATAATTTTATAATTAGAAAAAATTTGAACTATTGAATATTATTATGTTAACGATACAGTACTGTGTTGTTCTTGGAACAAAAAAGATTTCAATTTTAGTTTAAAAGTATTTGTGGTTTTCAGAGCCCGGAGAGATGGCGGCAAAAGGTTGTTCCAGATCTTGCTTGCCAGGTATCTGAAGCTTCCCCTAAATGCAGATGTGCGATGACGCGGAGTGATAAGCAAATATGCAGAACCTCTGGTGGTCACTGTCAAATGACTCTCGCTAGCCCACTGTAATTTGTCGAAAAGGTAGGAAGGAGTCTTAAATTTAATAACACCAAACAGCAGTGTAGCGAAGTGCAGTTTTCTGCGGCCATCCATTTTAAGCCAACGTAAATTATTATTTATATATGGCGTTACGTGGGCACGCGGAGGGATGTTACAACAAAACCTAGCACACGCGTTCTGTACCTTCTGTATGAGACATTTGGACCTTGAGAGCAAACAGGGACCCATGACAGCGTCTGCGTAGTTTAGGTTAGAGAGCACTAAAGTTTCGCACAGAGTGCTACGTAAACGTTCCGGGATAAAGTTTCTGATTTTATATAGTAGCTTTAGTCTGTAAAAACACCTACTTACCGACTTAGCCACATGCATTTCAAACTTAAGACCCTCGTCCATTAGCACACCTAAATTGCGCGCTACAGATACTCGCTCGATAGTTTGACCCCTGATATGTATAGTAGGCTGGTTGACTGCAATATTTTGAATTTGATGTTTGGTACCTAGTGCCATAAATCTTGTTTTGCTGGGGTTAAGTACCAGAGCATTGCTTTCTGACCATTCGCTAATACGCGCCAGATCGTCGTTAAGCTTGTTTATAGCCTCGCTCATATTACTTGCCTTAAAGGTTATGTAAAGCTGGATGTCGTCGGCGTATATATGAAATTTGCAGAACCGAATGCAATGAACGATATCTGCGCAATACAACGAGAACAGCTCAGGGCCGACCACTGTCCCCTGGGGTACTCCCCTCTTTACGCTGCGCGGATCTGAACGTACGATTGAACCGTTATTATCAATTAATTCAACTATTTGAGATCGATTATTTAGGAAATCTGAGAACCAAGCAATTACCTCATCTTCGAAGCCGTAATATTTTAATTTAGTTAGTAACAAGGGTATATTAATTGAGTCGAACGCACGCGAAAAGTCTAGTAGGACTAAAATTGTGACCTCTCCAGTGTCTTGTGCGGCAATTGCATTATCCACGACATCGATCAAGGCAGTGGTAGTGCAATGCCTTCTACGAAAGCCCGACTGAACCGCAGGTAACATGTTGTTCAGCTCTATGTACGAGCTCATTTGGCCACATACCACTTTCTCTAGTATTTTAGAGATACACGGCAGTATGCTAATAGGTCTGAGATCCTTCAGTTCAGACACGTTATCTTTTTTAGGTAGTGGTTTAACTATTGCCAAGTGCCATAGCGTAGGAAAGGTATGAGATGTGAGTGAAAAGTTAATTATTTTAGTAATGACACTAAGGCAACTAGGAATACGGCTAGACATTAACAACATGTCTAAACTGATATGGTCAGCACCCATAGCATTCGATTTAAGTGACTTGAGTAGTTTTAAGACATCACTATCATCGATTGTAGAAAATTTAAATTTGGAAGAATTGAACGTATTGTTGTCAAAAAAGGTAAACGTAGAGTCAGGTATGACATTAGGGCCAGGAACGTCTAGAAAGTGAATATTAATAAGGTTTGGATCAAAGAGGTTATTTGGTAGTATTAAATCTGAATTAGGTTTATTTGAATTTATGTTGTTCTTGAGATGTTTCCACATAACTTTAGGGGACTCAATATTAGCATTAATGTAGACATCAAAATAAGCTAACTTCTCTCTACTAATCGCGCATGATACTTCTCGCTTAAGGTCTTTGTAGTAGCGCAAGTGAGACTCATTTTTAGTACTACGTGCACGCCTATGTGCGTCATCGCGCCGTTTCATCAACTGCCTAATATTGTAAGTTATCCACGGGTAGCTGCGTTCCTTTATGTAAATTGTTTTAACCGGGGATAAGAAATCGAATACCCACAGAATGCTGTCAGTAAATACACGAACCATGTCGTTAACATTAGACAACTGTTTAATATATTGCCAGTCAATTGAGTTCATTAAATATTCGAAGTCATTAGGTATAATATCCTTTATAGGTCGGTAGATAATTTTTCTAGCTGTCGTTTTAATTTTAGGCAGGTTGATTTCAAAAGTTAAGAACGCATGGCTACTCAAATCGGGTATATAGTCTACACAGACTCGGTCAAGGTCAGCATTAGTGCAGACCAGGTCGAGTAGGGTTTCCGTATCCGTAGTAAAATGCGTGGCATCTGAAGTGCATTGACGCAGCCGGTGTATGGACAGGAATTCGTCCAAAAGTTTATAATTCGTTGTATTAGTCTTTAAGTAGTCTATATTAAAGTCACCAAGTAAATACAAAAAATCGTGACTAGGTAGGGTGCTAATTGTGTCGGTTAGAGCTTCTGTGAATAATTTAGCCGATAGCCAGGGGGGTCTATACGCCGTACCTATCATAGTTACCTTGCCGTTGGTTTTCATAGATAGCCACATTTGTTCCACGTTCGGTGTTGTAGTAACGTGTTTAATTGTATGCGCGCTTAGACTTTTCTTTATAAAAAACCCCACTCCACCCCCGCGGGAGCGCACGCACTCGGGCCTCGGTATATGTACAAGGCGATAACCCGGCACCCTAGGCGCGCGACCTTCCTCGCCCGGTCGCAGCCAGGTTTCGTTAACTGCAATCAGGTCACAATTGTGTCTGTTAATAGCTACTAACATCTCATCGTGTTTAGTGCCAAGAGAGCCTGGGTTTATAAGACCAATTTTTAATTTCTTATTGTGATACATTTTTAAAGTGTAATGATGTATTATCTATATTTAAATTATATAAGATATAAATAATCAAAATAAATATTATATATGTACTGAAAAAATATGTAAATAATAAGATATAATAATTTTCTGTAAATACGCACATGATATAGTGGAAAAATATACACACATAATAATGGTAGGTATAATGTTTATATATATTATGAAATAATAACACGGGTACAAAGATATTGATATTATTCATCTGAAGGTTTGCTTTTGGTGCCGTGACCGCGCAGACACGTATTACGAGTATAAGTAGAACGTTATTACCAGCGTTGCCAACCGTACGATTTAAATCGTATTCATACGACTTCTTGATGACTGGAATGATGTACGATCATGAATTCAAAATCGTACGCGAAACATACGATCTTATCAACAGTCATCATTTTTGTAACAAATTAAGAATAATACTGCGTAAAGTTCATTTTTTCAGTTTCAAATTTGAACAACTCAAACTGTTTTGCATTATTATGAACGCATCCAAAAGTGTACCTACTGAACTGTCTGTCGCACTCACTCTTTTTAAGTGATTTACGTAATGTAGTAAAACTACGTTTACACACTCGCCTCGCGACTCACTTCGGGCCTCGCCTCGCCACTCGCGCGAGAGTGTAATACTAGATTTACACTCTCGCGCGAGTGGCGAGGCGAGGCCCGAAGTGAGTCGCGAGGCGAGTGTGTAAACGTAGTTCGCCTCGATGCGAACTACGTTTACACACTCGCCTCGCGACTCACTTCGGGCCTCGCCTCGCCACTCGCGCGAGAGTGTAAATCACTTATAAATCTAGTATTAGTAATTCGCAATTCGTTGTCTTTTTTATCTTTGTCGCCAGTACGGTAATTCCCCAGCGCGCGTTATCTTACCTTGCATTGCAGGCACAGAAGTTTTTATTCTAAGCTTGCAGGTTTGTACAAGTAAGTTGTATTAATAATAATCAATGACAATGTTCAGTTCAGTGTTTGCTAGTTTTTTTTAAAACATTTTACGTATTACCTCGTGTATTGATATTTAGTCGCGTGGTTCTCGTTACGAAATGGTTGGTATCTTCGTAAGATTGTTCCAAAGAAAATTATGGTACGCTTAGAATAATGTGCAATTCATTAAATTGTGTCACAAGTCACAAAACATTACAAAACCGAGTAACTGTAATAACATCACTTTCAATAATTCATAGTATTTTGTAGTGTTTTTAAGTCAAAATAGATAGGTACGTTGTACAACGTTGTTGTTTTTGTACATAGTTATTTTATGATTCTATGGTCAGTGTTGCCAGTTTATGAAAATATTTTCCCTTTTTAACCGAGTTAATTGCCCCGACTGATTTATGTAAAAAATGCTACTTGCTAGTCTTGCTACTGATATTTACTTAGGTATGTGACACATTGTCTGATGTAGGTATTTGTATGATTTAATTAGTATGATACCTGAAATTGTGTTTCAAAGTTGGCAAATCTATGCGAACTTTATTTTCACAACGTTAAAATCACAAACTAAAGGTAGTGATATTATTTATTCAATCTTAATAGACTATTAAATGAGAGTACTATATTAATTTGTGCTTCACTTTTGAAGCGATGTAAGGGAGGGCTCCTTCTGTGAAGGTATGTTGATTTACATCCGTTTATTTGATATTTTATTTTGTCTTCAGAATCATGGCCGAGACATCTGGAAATAGGGAAAGCACACCAAAAAAAACTCTTCAAAAAAGACATGCATTACCAAAATTAGAGCGTCCAAAACATAGGGCTCAGAAATATCGTCCTGATTGGGAACAATTGGACATATTTCAGAAATGGCTTAAACCGGGCCCTGACGAATTTAAAGCCAAATGCAGTGTTTGTGATTCTATTTTAACAGCAGAGATCGGTGTTCTTAAAACTCATGCCAATAGACAAAAACACATTGAGGCAATAAAAAAATTAGCATCAACAAACAAGCAGGTATCTGCCTTGGCTTCCTTTATACAGAAAAAAGATCCACCACTCGTTCAAACTGCAGAAGTTAAACTTTCTGGTTTTTTAGTGGAACATAACTTGTCATTTAGAACGATAGACCATATGACAGAGTTATTAAAGAACATATTCCCAGATTCTAAGATAGCGCAGCAAATTTCTCTTAAAAGAACAAAAGTGACTGCAATTGCCACAGCTGTCATAGGAGAGACTGAAAAAGAAGCTTTAGCGGCAAAATTAAAGCAAAGTAAGTTTAGTGCAATTAGTGACGAATCTACTGATATAAGTACCCAAAAGTCGTCTTGCATTGTCGTCAGATTTTTTGATGAAAAACTAAAACAAATCGTCAGTAGATTTTGGGAGCTGTCAAAAATATTTGATTCATCAAATCCGGACTTAGCTAACGAAGGAGCTACTGGCAAAAACTTATTTAATTCCCTTATAAAGTCATTTGAGAAAGAGAGTGTTCCACTGACCAACTTAATAGGATTTGCTGCTGACGGGTGCAGTGTAATGATGGGAGAAAATAATTCAGTTGCCAGTCGCCTCAAGGAATCTTGTCCTGGTATAATAATAATGAAATGTGTGTGTCACTCTATCCACCTGTGTGCATCTCAAGCTTGTAAAGAGCTACCTAGAAGATGCGAGGATTTAGCTCGAGAAATATACGGATTTTTCAAGTGTAGTTCCAAAAGACAATGTCAATTCGCAGAGTTCCAGGAATTCCTTAAATTGAAACCACACAAAATGCTACACCCTTCCCAGACTCGTTGGCTATCACTAGTTGCAGTTGTTGACAGAATACTCGAACAGTGGGATGCATTGAAACTTTTCTTTACAAATACATGGCTCAGTGAAAAGCTTATCTCAACAGAAGTCATATATAACGCATTAAATGATCCATTCGTCAAAATGTATTACAGTTTTCTAGCATGGATCTTGCCTAAATTCACAGAGTTCAACAAATTCTTTCAATCCGAAAGTGTTATGGTAACTTCGCTAAATGACAAGATTCGCGAAATATACAGGGACATCCTGCTTTGCTTTTTAAACAGAGATTACGTTATGCGACTTGAGCTTGATGTCATAAATTTTGAAGACCAAGAAAATTGGTTAAGGAACGAGCAACTGTACTTGGGTGTTAGAGTCATGAATGACCTCAAAAATCCAGAAGTTATAAGAAACAGAGTCGAACTAAATAGGTTTTATAATGTTTGTCGGAACTTCCTGATTACTAGCGCAAAAGAAATTAAAAAGCGTTATTGCATGAATGATCCGCTTCTATCGAAACTTCAAATGCTACATGCCACAAATGCTGCATCGGCAAAATTTCGAGAACTTGCTCCCTCGATATTTCCATTGATCCAGTTACTACCTAGAGTAGTGCCGGAAGAAAATGTAAACTTAATTCAAAAAATCGATGATCAATGGAGAAATCTCCCATCCAAGTTAAATGATCTGGATTTCACTTTACCGATCGACCAATTTTGGAGTGAGTTGTACCAGAATGAAAATTATAAGGAGCTGTCACAGTTTGCGTTAGATACATTATGTATCCCGCATTCCAATGCACAGTGTGAAAGAGTTTTTAGCCACGTTAACCTTATGAAAACTAAAGTACGTAATAAACTGTCCACAGAGACCGTTAACGGGACTCTGTTGGCGGCCCAGCATATTAAAGAAAATGGATCGTGTTTTAATTTTCAGCCATCTCACGAAATGCTTTCAAAACTAAATTTAAATATGTATAAAAGAATAAACATGCTGCCTGCTTTTGACGATAGCGATTAAAACTACATAAATAAAATAAAAACTTATAGGAAACTGGTTGTTTTATTGAGATTTCAATGAGTACTATTTTTTTTTTTTAATCCGAGCAAAATACGATCTTTTCTTCTCTGTGGTACGATCTCCTCAAAAATAAAGTTGGCAACACTGGTTATTACTAAAATAATAATAATTATAATATGGATAAAACAAATCGCTACCCCACCATACCCATGACAATTGTATCACTGACACAGTATTGATACAACAATACCAAGACAAAGTAAGATCACTACTATTAGTTGCACACAATCTTATAACTAACAGAATCATGTAATATGTATATAAAAAAGTATTTAAATTAAATCCTAATACCAGCATAAACTTTTGAAAAATTAAACAATTTTTTGAGAAATATGCACTAAAGATTAAAACTAACAGATACTTATAGATTAGAACAAAATTAAAATAAGCTACTGTCCAACAACACCCGCGCCAAAAATTCGACTTAGGTCATGGTCCGTTTTGATTCGGTGAACCGTGGAGCCTGGGTCGCGCCGAGTAAAGATAAGCCCACCTCGTGTCCAAACGTACCTCCAGCTCAGGCGGCGGCCCTCCTCACGGGCCTTGTAGAATAATGCGCGGTTAAAATTGGACAGGTGCTCGTTCATATAGATGCGCTGCGGCTGGCCCTCCACGATGCCTGAGGTGTCCAGGCCACGTCGCACGCGAGCCGCCTTAAGAATACTGTCACGTACAGCCCTACGGGCCAAGCGGACAATAATCGGTCTGGGTCTCTGCTGCTCGCCCACGGTGTTTGCTTTTTTGGCACCCTTTCTCATGACGCTAACCACTTCGCGCTCGTCGATGTCAATGCCTACCTTTTTCACTAACAAGCATGTCATGTGCGCAACATTCTCTCCAGGAATTTCTGGAACGCCCGTAATTTGTATGTCGTTCATTAGGCTCTCCTGCTCGCGTTGATTCAGTTGGGCCTTCAGCTGACCGATAAGATCAGTGACCGCCGAGTCGGGCGCGCGATCAGACGCGTGCACGTTCAGCCGCTCCTCGACTGCGGCCACGCGAAGCTCGACGGCATCCAAGCGCTTGTTGGATTCGCCTACATTGGCGTTAAGTTTAATAAATTCCTTTCTAAGGGACTCCATCTCGACGCGGACGGTTGTGATCACTTCACGAAGGAGTCTCAATTCTTCAGCAAGCGGGTTAGACGGTGATACAGCCTGATTCGCGTCGAGAAAGGAATCCATAGGCGAAACTTGACTATCAATCACGGGCATGCCAGTGTTTTGTGTTGGTGTTTTGCATGTGTGACAAGACCATTTTGCCGTATTCCGGGGGTCGTATCCCTTGGCACAACCGCGATGGAACATGCCCATGCACTTGATACACTTGGCGCTATCTGCGAAGCTGGCGAATTTCGCGCACAAGGTACATCTAAAATTTGGCATTTTAGTGACTTTTATATTACAAATATATATTACTGACCAATTATCGTACGGTTAGTCACAGTTAGGTATCGGCGAACGTTAGGGAGATCAAATTACAGCGGGTACGCACTAAACAGCTGATTATGAATGTGAAAAATTGTATGGATTGATGGATGTTTGTTACTCTTTTATGCAAAAACTACTGAACGGATTTCTATGAAATTTAGTACGGTAGATTTTAGACTCTGGATCACTCTGGACCTCTATGCTCTGGATACATATGCTAGTATTTATCGCAACAAAATGTAAGGTTCTCCCGAGATTTCTCCATCAAATTTTATTAAAATCCGTTCAGTAGTTATTGCGGGAAAGAGAAACAAACATCTACACATACATACATCCATTCTTCTTACTTAAACGGGATACTTCAACTCATTAAAGTGCGCGCGGCGCTATGTGTGGGTGAACGAACGATACATAGCGCTGCGTATGACGGCGTCACTGCCTCACAAACAAAAGCTGTATAATTATAAACGCACGCACACATAGCGCCACGCGCACTATATATTATGTGTTAAGCTATCTAAAAAATATGATATCTTTGATTACAAAGCTTCATAAAAAGACAAACGACAAACAATGTCGTAACGATGTCGTCTGACCGTGACCATGTCGCGGTCGTCATCTCTAAAACCCCGCAAACGCGAGCCAAATGTCTTTCATGTTGCTGATTCCCGCCATAATTGGTGTGTGAAGCTCGTCTGCGACTGACGCGTTCTAAATTTAAATTACCCATAAACAAAGATTTATTTGGCGATTTGGAGAAATTCGTCCGCCCTTTTTACATGTGGCACAAGTTTTGACTGATGATTAATACATTTATTTTTTCACACAAATATTATTTACACTGGTTCCTAATGCAAAGACCGGAAAACAAGCCAATTGATCGTCTGATGGTAAGTGGTGACTAACTGTAATACAGTAGCAGGGGAGTTACAAGTGCGTTCCCGATTTTTGGGCCTCCGACCTCTGGCATCAACACTATGTTAAACAAAACGTAAGCGTTATTCCACGCCGGTTATCACCAAGGCCATGGTATAAGGTATTTCGCCTGCAAAACCAGCCCATTCGCGCCGAAGCGCTCCTACGGTTAAGGAAAGCGTAGACAAAACAGATTTTAATTAAGTGCCATAGATAGACTATAGATTAAAAATCTTGGCGAAGTGATTGGTTCTATTGTTTTTGGTCGCAGACAAAAGATCCCCGGCCGATTTAACGCGAATGGCTGAAAACATCAAAAATCCTTACCGATTGTGATTACTTATTGTTTTGGAAATCTCTGAGAATAATGGGGAAATATATGGATTTCAAGGGTTTCAGAAATTCTCTGAAATATCTGTACCTTATGACTTTCTGAAATGATTTCTTTTTCGTTTCAGAATCACCACACCACAAAAATCTGTCCCTAGTTTTTAAAGGGATATAGTAGGGTGTAGATCTAGTCTGATGATGATGATGAACAAAATACACATAAAACCTCATCCACACGAACGCCAATATATTCTAAATTTAATATAACTGTCAAAAAACATCCCGCCACGGCCCTCAATAGCTAATGAATTAAAGCCGCATTTAGTTTGTCGGTAATGATGCCCCCCACCCCCCACCCCAGGGGGAAGGGGGACAGACACCCCATCGGCCATTCTGTAATTTTATCGGGTTATAAATTTGAATTTGTATAATGCGCCGGCATTAACGCATGATTTATACAACTTGACTCCGCTAAGATTTCAAAGATGAAAAACAATAAATTTTGTACCCGTAACTATTGCGTTTAATGGGACCCGGCGTAGTAGTGTGGACGTGACTTTATTTCGACTGGGTATTTCTGTTTCTTGTAAATTATATAGGTTATGCGTATATTATAGAGTTTATTAAATGCTGCATAAATTCTATAAATGCATTTGAACTTCTCTTTCATGTGATAGACTATAAAAAAATGGTAACCCCCGATAGTGTCAAGTAGTAAGAAAGCTGATGATGATGAATTATAGCTCCTTAGCTAAATGAAAGACAGACAAAACTAAATCAAAATTGCTTTATCTGTTGAAAGCTACGATGCCACCTTCAGAAACACCCACAAACTTGGTTAAACAAAATAAGGTTAAAATTGTTCTTAGTAATTATATGATAAAATGTAATAAATTCCAAAAAATATAGAAACCAAACAAACATTATTTCATACGCAGTTAACGAATATCTTATGAAATAAGATTATTCAAAAGTTTATAAAAATATTATATAAACTTACAATGTTTTGATCGGCGAACACAAAATAAAGTCGTATCCACACTACGCTCCACTCGGAGTTGACGAGTTTTTACTTTGAATTTACGCGATACATTTGCCGTATACAAGCCGAACATTCGGCTTTCAATCTAATTTATTCTGTTAATACTAAAAAACCGTGTTTAGTTCCGCCCCATAAAGTGCCGAGATTGATGCGCTTTGTTACTGAACGGGCAGGTTTCAGTAACTTACGTCTTTCAGTAGGTAACTGTAATTAAGAGTTACAGAAAACTTTTGTAAATTGTAAATGCACGTTAGACAACATACCTTGGGGGACCTTTTAGGACTTCTAAGCAATAAGAATCATTTTACTTTGTGGTTATTCCATGCGTCAATAATTTAAGGACTTTTAATTTAACCATGTAGGTAGAAATGTAAACCATAAAATGTAATATGCCACATAAACTTTATTTCTAATTTACCGTTATAGGTGATGATAGAGAGGGAGAGACATATATTTCTCTCTTTCTGTAACTATCCCAGACAGAGAAACATGGAGAGATAGAGAGACCATCCCGGTGATAAACATGCGACAGGATCACAACAGCTTGATATATTTATCGGGCTGATGCAACCTAACCGACCAATAAACATCACTATTTAGTAGCTTTCATAAAATTTTTATATCGAGCTGTAGAGGTATGGCGGAGGACTTTTTTAATGTAATTAAAATGGAATATCGCAGTGGTCACTTCTTATGTTTGAGTGTCGAGTGAATAAAGCAAGTGTTGGAGCCTAGATTTATTTTATATTATTAGTGGGCCTTCCACTTGCGCAGATCAGGGTTAAAATATCATACCTTCTCTTTCATAAATACGAAGAACGAGAGAGATAATATTTTGATATTAACCCAGGGTTAACTTTATCCCAGATCTGCACAAGTGGGCCTAAGTGTGTATAATGTTCCTCATGGCACTTTAAAAAACAGTCAAATAATAATAGCACATATCTTTGGAAATTGGAATAAACTGTCGCTACACTTATTTCTAGCAGTTTGTTTTCGGACCACGACGAAAAAGAGCGAATTGCTTTTTGAAAACCGGCAACGCGCTTTCGATTACCGTCGAGCATTAACTTTCCATCAGGCAATACGTATATATCATAAAAAAAATCAAATAACTAATAATTTATTATCATGAAATTAAAAAAATAAAAAAGTAATTTCCATACTAACCCAACCCCGGCAGATTACACGTAGCAGCAGAGTTGATCGCATCGGACGCCTATTCCATATTTTCTGGATTCGAATTGACTATCATCTCTCTCGCTCTTTATCTATCTCTCTCGCTCTCTACCTATCTCGCGTCGCGGATTCCTGTCACTAATATATTCAGGAATCGTAAAAGTTTTATATGTTTTTAATTCGTTTTTATCATGGTATATTTTGACTTCACATTTCGGTTTTTTTGTAGAATTTTAAACGAATTTTATGTATTTTTTACGACACGACGCTAATGTTCGTAACAAGTCCGTCATATAAATATATTGGAACACTTTAGATGTGTCACTTTATGTGTACAAAAACTGTCATATCGGAAAACGGTACAGTGTAAAGGGGCCAATAAAAAGGACATAAACACGTTACATGGTAGCTCCAATTTTTTCATGACGATGTAAACTTAATGTATTCGTGGAATAACCGTGTAATGGTTTGTATATGACGAATAAGGATTGAAACAAAGTACAAACTACCTAGATCCTATAGGAACTACGTTACCTTATCAAATATAATATGTATCATATATTAACTGGCAAAAAGTCAACGCAGTGTAATTTCATAATTTTTCGTTTAGCGTAAATTTACACTGAAACGAGACGATACGGCGCTGTACTTTAATGATAGCGATTCAAAATTAATCTTTATTCACCACACAATAAGAAACAGATTTAATTGCTAGAGATAGAATGTCCAACTAGAACGATCTACATAGCGCGGTGCAGCTCTAGCAATAAAACGTGTATCTTTGTTGTACGGAATAAAGATCAATTTTAAATCACTTTTAAAAAAACATGTGACGCCCTCGGGACGCCCGACCGAAGTGATAGCCTAAACTAATCTAAACGAAAAGCTAGGAGACCGTCTTTAAATTCTGTAGATTGTAGAAAAATAAAAAATAACAGTGGGAGAAAAAAAATATAAAAAAAGAAATAAAAAGAATAAAAATATTTCGTCTGACCGAGATTCGAACCCGAGACCAATTGGAAAATGGCTGCTTTACCGACTAGTCGGAAAATATCTAAACTCTAATTATTATGAGTAAAGTCTGCAATACAGTGTCGTTCCAGACTAAAAAATTAGGAAAACAGTTGGCCATCCGTGCAACTTCCCGCTAAGCGCTTAAATTTTAACTAATGCGTCATTTTTGAGTTTATCGAGCTAAATAAAAGTGCTTCTAAAAATTTTCACATATAATACCACAAGAGCTTCAAAATTATCGGGTATTTCCCGATAGGTTCGTTGCAAACAGTTGTTTGCAGGGAACATTGAGGGAAATGCCAGATAATTTTGAAGCTCGTGTGGTATTCGGGGGATTATTTTTCCGTCCCAAATGTCGGCCAATAGAATTGCACCATGAGACGAAATGTACAGTTAACAAATAAGAATTTCATAATGAATAAAACAACATTTAATTAAGATTCAGGCTAGTGCAATTAAAATCTCCAATTTTCACAATTGAATTCAACCTGTCAGTTTGACGTGTGGTTAATTTGACTGGATCATGTTTTGTATAGCAACGACCAGAGAAAATTTTCAAAAAATTATCAGTATAATACCATGTAGGTTGTACCACGTGACGTCGAATGGTGCAATTCTATTGGTCGATATTTGGGTCGGATAAATAATCACCGATAATTTTCTTTCATCAGACTTTATTTTTCAATTCAAATTCAAAAAATTCAAATTCAAAAAAGGTTCTAAGTAGATGTACAAAAATACGAATATATAAAACTGTTATTCGACCTATACTCTTATACGGGTGTGAAACTTGGACTCTAACCCAAAAGGAGGAAACGAAACTCTTAGTGGCTGAAAGAAAAATACTGCGCAAGATTCTAGGTCCGACGAGGGATGAAGACGGCGACTGGAGGCCAAGGAAAAACCGCAAAATTGAAAACCTGGTGGTGACGCCTAATATTATCGAGGAATATACATACATACTCCGCTGGCTCGGTCACGTAGAGCGAATGAAAGATAATCGAGCGGCAAAAAGAGCGTTCGTGGGGAAAATGACCGGCAGAAGACGGGTGGGACGCCCCAGGTATCGCTGGAGGGACGAGGTGGAGAAGGACCTGATGGCGTTGCGAGTGGAGGCCTGGCAAGATATCGCACAGGACAGGACGAAATGGCGTACTCTAGTGTCAGAGGCCAAGACTGAATTTGGGTCGCTGCGCCGCTGTAAGTAAGTAAGTGAATAAATATTATATCTTATTCCATTCTGATATAAGACGATACAATCGAAAATGTTTTTAGTTCCTGCTGTCACCATGTTACTCTTTTTTGCCAAGCTTTACGTATCTACAGTGTACAATATTATGGTAGCAACTAGCATGACCACACGTTACTATGGTCTATGTATATTCATGTACCATCCTTTCATGTTCCATTACTATAAACCTGACTGCTTATTACTGAACATCGGGAGGCTGTACCCAATTTAATGAAACAATATCCCATGATGCAGCCGGTAATGAAAGTTTCGCGAATCTTGTTACGATCTGGCCTTCTGTGTTGTTCATCATCATCGTGAACTTCTAATGTCTTCATTAATAATAAAGCTAATTTCTATGGATGCTTTTACAGCACCTCAATCTGGTCCCGTGGTAAGTTCTCGAAGAACTCGTGTTACGGGTACCAGACAACGGAATTGTATTTAATACTTTATAGACTATACTTATATTCAAGATTTTTATTACATAACACACATATTTTTTACACATAGAGGCATACGAGCAAACGGATCGCCTAATGAAAAGCGATTACCTTTGTCCATTGACACCAGCAATACTAGGGGAGTTGCAGACACTAGACGGGATTAAAAAACACCTGAAGGAGGTCTCACCAGTACCACTACCAGATAAGCCTTAAGGAAGCCTTCCGATGCAAGCGACGCAAGACTGCGACGCGAGACCGAAATAGAGTTGCGAAGTCACTGCTTAGTATGAATTTTATAGAGCCCTAAACAATGCTCGCGACCAAAGTTGCGCGACCGGTGAGTGTGGCCCACGGTGGTCAGACAATCTGATTGGCTGGCTTGCTAGTCGCGTTCGGGGGTCGCGGTCGCATAGATTGGAAGGCTATCTTTAGTTAAACGCTTGCGGTATGTCAGATACCGAATAGCTATTATGTCGAATCCCATACATTTTTATATTCGAACTTCATCAATGTAATAAGCGATGGCAACTTGACTAAAGGCTCAGGTTGCTGATCCAAACAGTAACTTTGTATGGGAGTCCCACAGTCGTAGTAATCCTGTCGCGAGCAGTGCCACTGGATACTTTTCCCTTACACGAAAAATTCATATTGTAATGTGTGAAAGTGTCTCCATATATCATTTTGTACCGGATCACTTAACTTGGCCCCGTATCCATTGTTGTACTGTGTACTACACGGCATTTTTTAAACGTTCATGACTTAGAAAAAGTAGTTTCGATGCTATGTTAATTTTCTACTTAATTCAAACAAACTAAAAACTTTGCTACATAGTAAAACATGAAGTCGCTTCCGCTATCTGTTCGTTTAGATCTTTTAAACTACACGGATTTGAATGCAGTTTTCGGCAATAGATAGAGTGATTTTGGAGGAAGGTTTATATGTAGAAGCCTCTGAGCCGCTAGTCTTTTAATCTCTTTAGCTTAGCAGAATTAATATGTATAATAAAACACCTATAGTTACAATAGAAATAACTACTCGTATTAAGACACTACTCCAGGACCTCAATTCTCGTATTTGAAGTAGACTTTCATTTTATTTTGTAAGTGAAGTGACATGTTATCATAAACTGATTTTATGAAGTTTTGACCAATCAAAGCGCCTTTCACGTTGGCTTACGTTTACGAGAATACCGTTTGACAGTTTTAGAGTATCGAGATTTGATTGTAATCGTATTAATGCAGGTTTTATTTAGTAGAATGGTCACTCAAGAAAATCTATGAGGAAGACATTAGTCATTACAACGTCTCCAGCTATTACCTATGTTATTATATCTACTGACAACAGCAGTTAGTAAATGGTATTGCAAGCTTAAAGTATATTCTCTGTTATGCCATATTGCTATCAAAACACTCAGACAAATTCTTTCCCCGTCACGTCCGACGTGTGACGTCCCGCGTCCAATATCTCCGCTACAACGGGCCTGCGCGCTCCTGAAGTAACCACGGTCCGGCTGCGCGGCGCTGATAGTGCTCATGATTTAGAGCTCAACCGCTGACACGGAGCTTTTCGGACACCGTCTATTGCCTATAAATAACGCCTTACATAACACGAGCTGCTCGAGTAACACAAACGGCGGCGTGACGCAACTGGAGCGTCATGGGTGTCTAAAAAGTGTTATCTGACAACGTAAGCAAGTGGAAGTGAATTCTTCAATCGAGAGAGTTTGCAGTGCAACTACTTTTTAATGTTGCTAGGCAACCTGTAAATACTGAAAAACTAGCTTTTTCCTGCGGATGCGCTCGCGTTAATAATATAGTATTGAGCATCCCACGGGAATACTGTAATATTTTGGGATAAAATGTAGTTTATGTTTTAATCCAGAAACTAAACTGTTTTCATACCAAATTTCATCGAAATCCGTTCATTAGTCTTTGCCTGAAGGTGTGACAAACGTCCATCATTCAATCCATCCATATTCCATACATCCATCCATCTATCTTTACAAACTTTAAAATTTATAATAGTATAGGAGGACGTCGGTTTATTCAAGACTAGGCGGAAAGTGTCCACAGTCCACACATAAACTGCCCTACTTTTGAGGTTGTTTGGGGCATTCGAGGCTCGACATTTATTGTTATCCTGACCTTTAGGCATTTGTTTTCCGCGGCATAATCATTCCGCTTGACAAAATCTTCTGAAATCAAGATGGCGTAACTTTTATTTGTGTGACGATTTTTTGTTAAATGTACGTTATCTTCAAAACTACGGATAGGTTTATGACCTATCTTTAGTTTTGAAATCGACGATATGAACAGAGTGTTGTTGAGAAGTTCAATAAAACAGAAAATATAACACAATCTTAATTAAATCGCGTCAATAACAGTTTCGCATCACCCGGGTAAGGAACCTGCTACCGCCTATCTAAACTGCTTTTTTATCGCCGGTGACAAAATCTTCTTTATTGTTCATAAAAGGATTTGGACACTGCCCACCGTTTGTGCAGTTACCCGCCATCTTTATACGATATGTTTTGTACAGGCTAAGTTTAAAGTTTTTGAGCATTTAAGGGCGCGGAGCCACAGAAGACGACATCAAAAAATAACCTAACCGAGAGCATGTCAGGATATGTCTAAGGAGGGTTCCGTAACTATCAACGCGCAATAGGTTTTCTTTAATTTACTTCAATAGTTATTGTCCGACTTGACTCAATTTTTTTTCTCAAAAGTCTTTAACTATACCAAAATTCATCTATTTATATTCATAATTACAGGAGCTCCTAGCGCGGACAGACAAACTGACAGACAGACGGGCGAACGGACATAGAAAAACTATAAGGGTTCTTCAAGTATTACGGAACCCTAAAAATCATCATATGAAATTAAAACTTTTTGTATTGGAATTGCATTAGGGCCTTGGCAGCCTATGCCTAAGCCTCAGACCTCATGACATTGAGACGAGACTTTGCCGCAGCTGGTAGAGAACAATTCACAATATTATTCACTATGCTTTGTATCTATTTAATCAAGATTCAATCTGTAAATCGATAATCCATAACTTTTTCACATCACAGTATAAGACGGTAACATACAATCAAGTTGCGCGAATAAATCATACTAATCGAAATACCTGCGAGACATAAAACATAGTCCGAGACACCGAGATATTATCTGCGCCCGCGCAGGATCGCCGACTAATATGCGCGCGGGCTCGCCGACTAATGATAATGCCAGGCCGACAATTAAACCCCATTCGTACTGGGATGTACCGTGTCACTATTGATTTGTGATTGATTTTATATATTGACCACCTTATAGCACGTGCCAGGAGAAAATGTACCTCAAGGGGTCGCGATAGAGTAGGTTTTCCAGTGGGCCGGGAACTTGTACGTCTGTTTAAACAATATTGAATGATACGACCACGTTCTAAAGTATATTCTCGTTTTGTGATCCTTTAACTCATTAATAATATTCACATATTAATAGTAAACCTTATCGCATTGAGATAAAGTTCCTTTTCGCTCGATAACATCTTTTTACAATGATACCTCAAATCCCTTAGCAATAGCCCCAGGATCCTAATATATTTATGCCATTTTAAACTTTATAAATAGAGAAATAAAGAGTACGTCCGTCAGTATTTTTTCTTTTTCTTAAAGATAGTATATGATCGTTATATGTTATACAAACACAAGTCTATTTTCTTGATGGTGGACCATTAATTTTAAACGTCTCAGTTAGTTATCTAGTTATTATATAATGTAAAGAAATACACAAAAGCAGTTTTTAACACCAGTAGTGTATATACACTATTGTACGTTCTAGAGGTCAGTGAAGAAACGGCGTACTAACAAAGTAATTAAGATGCTCGAAGTTTGTTATTCTAATAAGAAACGCAGGTTTCTTATTTCTTTTGACACTCAAGTAATACATAATAGCAAATTAACACTTTTGTCTTATAGATAAACTAGAGGTCGCCCTGCGGTCAAAATTAATTCGCCCTTATTAATTTCACGTTCAAACTTAAAAGTTAAGTTTATAAGGGTCCTATAACCTTTTGCCTGTTAGGTAGAAAAAAATAAATAAATGTTGTGGCTTGTGACAGCTGATATTGTACCTATCAAACGCACAGGGTGAGTTAAAACTTAAAATCTGAGGTAGTGTATGACTGTATGTTGTTGTTATTTTTATTTATTTATGTATTTCGTATTTCTAAGCAGTGTATAAAAAATATTAGCTTCATGTACACCTTTCTCCGATACTTTAAATTACCGGCCAAAATTCTTACTCCTCCGGTCGCACATTCTCGTAAAACTGTTTTTGCTTCATGTATTAATATAATAATGATGTACTACTTACCTAGTATCTACTATTGCATCGTTTTTATCTATTATGATCTAGCCTAAATAACCTAATATTTATTATTTACATTCTACACGCTACCCGAACCTCGACTTGCGTGAATCAGCTATCTACCATTGCCTCCTCATCATAACTTAATGCAACTGTTGTAAAATTACGAACAACTGTAACAACAACAACAATAATTACACGGTAGGCGTGGAGGGACCGAGCTGATGCGGTGTAGGTGGTGCCATCTCCTGATAGCCGTCAGGACTATGACTTATCGAGGCGTGGATCGAACCGCATTGATACTTCATACTCACAGATTTTATATATCTGATATTTAGTATAGATATTTAGTGCTCACTGCTCTGTGTTTTTACTAAAAATTGATACAATAATAAATAATTTATAAAAATAAATATATTATTATGTACCTATCCAATTTTTAGGGTAGAGCGAGAGGTACGCTCAATTTAAGCGTATATAGACAAAACCTAATTTTGCAGTGACTTTCTCAGTAGTATAACTGGACTTTACATATGATACTGAATGAACTTTACTGAATGAACTTTTCCAAATGAATAGAATAGATATGGCACTTTTTAAATGGCGGATTAAAAAGGATTTTTGTTGCAATCAATTTTTATTTTTTAAGTTTTCATTCAAATTTTTCAGATTTCTATGAATTTGAAATAAATCTTTCTTAAATAAAACCAAATCGAAATAAATTCAAATCTTAAAAAAGGGGTATCAAGGTTACCCTAGGTATCGACGATCGACGTGCAGTTTTTTATGTACCTACCTGTTTTTTATTAATTTCAAAATGGTTTGAGAATGTTTTATTATGACATTTCACTTTGACGTTTCTTGCAAGTATCAAGACTCTTCAGTCCTCCACAACAAATCATTCAAGCTGAGCTCTGAATGTTTCTCTTATTGATTTATTTCACATTATTATTAATTTGAGAAGGAACGAGTTATTTATTAGACTCCGCCCAATCTTGATAAGGTTTTTATTTATTGCCACTTTTTTAGCCATCTGCCATTGCTCAGCAGTCAGCCCTTATTCTATTTTATTGTAAAGTAGTTTTGAATTCGAAAAAATTATGATCAATTGACTTGTTATAATGTTTTATGTACAACTTGATGTCTATATATATTTGTTACTATAATTAGAGCGATGTTACGTTCTCTGCCTTATGTAAATGCAATCGAAGTTCGAACCGACTATTTATATCGTTATGTGTTAAAACTTGAAGAGTTAGTTTTTATTGTTAGGACTCATGTGTAGCTAGGGCCGTCTTTAACCTATTAGAAGCCCTGGGCACATTAGAATAACGGACTCCTATTTTTTTCTCTTTTACCTGTTAAAACTTTAAACCCTGAAAGTCTGTGTACAATTATATCAATAGCCTAACACTGAACGTAATCACTAAATATTATAACATGCAGTCTGAAATAAAAGTTATTTATTTATTTACTATTATAATATGTTCTTCAAGCCAAACACGAGTCAGCGGAGCGAGCGAGATTTTTTTTCCATTTTACAGGTTAAAATCTGTTCAAACTTCGAAATAAAACACTGAAGAAACGGCGAACTTCGGAAAAATACCATAAAATTAACCGGCTAAAACAGAATATCGGTACTAAATAATATAATACGTACTTTATGTTAAGCGCGAGCGAGCGAACAATTTTTTTCCTATTTGACAGGTTAAATCTGTTCAAGCTTTAAATCCTAAAAGACTGAAAAAAAGGATCATTTTGTAATTTAAATTAAAGTAAAATTAGTGCAATCTGATGTTGAAAAATAGATGACAAATCACATGTTATGTTAGGTTTGTCATATTATAATAACTATTTCAAACTTTTTCTTAGTACATGAGGGAAATTGTTGGTTCTTCGGGGCCCCCTCAGGATGGGGCCCTGGGCACGGGCCCCATGTGGGCCTTATAGTAATGACGGTAATGTGTGTTATAGTCCCCTAGTCACTTTTTCAAGTTTAGTGAAACATAATATTATGTACTCACCCTATCAATATTCAATATACTTACATCCTAAATTAGTACCTAGATCAAGAGTTTCATATTAGTCAATGATAGAGAAATTAATGTATCTGTAGCCTGTTTAGGTGTTTCTAAAGTTATCAAACTCTAGTTTGTCATAGTTCCCAACACAATTTGACAGGACCTAGAAATCTTGATAAATCTAGATATTCTAGATAAAGTTTAGGAATCTGCAAATCCAATCAGGGGCTAGGAGCATCCAGGTGGAATCTATCAGTGTCAGATTGCCTCAGCTCCCACACGAATACAATTTTGACACACCATTGATCTACCCGACCATCTCAACGCCAACTATCCCAGTGGGATACACCAGAAAACCACTTTCCAACCACATGAAAATTATCAAAACTAGCTGTACAATACTCGTTGTGAATGAGGTTAATAGAGGCGAAGCGAAGAAAACGCGCAATGTATGAATGGTACGACGATATCATTGCAAATATTGCAAATGCACGCGATTTCGCGGACTAGTATCAAAGCGTTTTATACTGTGTCCTAGCTTTAAACGATTTTCAACTTTAACACTCAGTGATAGAGTCTATTTTACCGTAGAATTAGTTTTGTAATAGGTTATTTGTTATCGAGCGTGCTGTAGATAGTTTGAGAGACAGGTTCTATCAAGTGTTGACAGCTACATATTGTGCCGCGTATTTTATTCGGTAGGTGTACCTCTGTTTAGAATAGGTGCTCTATGAAATTGGCTCGATCGGATTATAGGATTATGATCCATAATGTGATATGATAGAGGCGATAATCGTGTGGTGATTCTATCGCGGGTGAGCGATGGTCGCGACTCGCGAATGTACCGCAAATGTCCGCTATATGTCTCGTGAATAATCTGAACTTATCAGTGGCTGTCATTGGACAATTTAATTTGAAAATATTGTATCTGATACTGATTTTGTAGGTACCTAGAAAGTACCTACGTGTACTGCGTACCATACACTTCATATTGTCATGTATGTTCCATGACTCCATCGTATTGCAACGACTGATCTGATTTTATGGAATGTGGTGTCAAATGTCAGATTCGTAATAATGTCGCGGGACCCGGGACCCGGGTGACATAGGCTTTAGAGATTAGAATTTGCGTAGTCGGGTTATACGGTATACTTTTTAAATTTTAACTATTTTTAAGTCTTGCAAAAATGGAGATGGTTATACGTTTGGCTGTATATATTTTTGATTATATATTATTAATACTCCCCAGGAATAAGCTTTTATTACTGAGGAGTAAAAAGAACTGAAAAGTTAAAAAATCTGAAGACAAAGTACTTACTCATCAAGACGAATCAAACGAGTCCAAACTCGATATGGTAATGTGATTTTATTACGGAGTTCTCCTGTGGCCACCTTCCAGCTCCATCATTAGATCAGCTCCACGTCATCATATTCATATTGCATTGTCACGCGATTTACATATTCGTGCAAAATTTCAGCTCAATCGGAAACCAGAAAATGAATTAAAATTTAACTTGCAACATTCCATTACAGACAACGGGACAGATTAAACTAAATAAAACTTGTAATAATAACAAACGAGAATATTATCCTAGAACGTAACTTACCAAAAAAACTTAGGAACATAAAAAGCAGTTCTAAGATTAAATCATTCAAAACCAAACCGAGCTGGGCCACGATTCTTGGCAATAGAGAAAAGAATTTCGAATAAAAATTGTAAATTCGATTTTTAACAGAACACACGAAACGCAGTTTGAATACATACTCAGAACTTCTCATTCGATATATATGTAGTTCGTTCGTCATTTGTAGTAGGTAGGTAGTAGAGGAAAAGTCCGTCGAACCAAACGAGTGCTACTCCTTCCTCTTCTTCCTTCCATCTTCTTTATAAGTTCTAACAATCACTTTACAACACACAAACAAGCATTAAAGCGCTAAAATAATAGAACTTTATGACTAAAACAAATCATTGTCTCAACTTCCATCGGCACTCGGCAGCAACCAACAACCCCTATCCCTACCCTACCTATAGATATACCTACCTGAATAACCCAATAATTGTGTACATAAATCATTTGAACGACTCCTGATAATTCTCCAAGCAAAGTAAATGAATGGTCCATGTGAAAAGAGATCTCTATTTCTTTTCTTTTTCACATCAATTTAATCTAAACCAGGAAACTATGGAATTCGACCGAATTAATTTGTCATTATTTTATTTATTGCGTGGTGATTAAGTGACATTTAAAATGGTAACATTATGGGATTTTAAAATTGTTTTACTTATTTATGTTTAGATTTACCGTTGGCGCCGCACTGCGTTTGCATAGGTTTATCTAAAAATGTAAAAAAAAAGTCTCTAATAGACGCTTTTTTTGCATTTTTGGTCGGGCCGATGGCGAAATGCCGAAACTCGGGAAATATCAATCGATTGAGGGTTTTTAAATTACAATGCAAAATAATAGAACACACACTTAGGTACGTAAATTACCTACATTCTATTTATAGGGTACCTATATACCTAAGAAGGTACCTATCTATGAGAACACTTAAGTAGTGCGACCAACTTAAACGTAACTTATTTGAGTAGGTAGGTAGTTACCGTGCAAAAAAATGCAATGACAATGATTTCGTCGAGTTTCATCTATTTGTATACGTTTAGATTAATTAGATCTTAACAGAGTATATAAATAGCAACTAGAATGTCATAAAGTTCTGGTGAATTTTTAAGTTACTGAATGTCAGGGGCGTATTCGCTTCAGCCTTTACTGTGGGCCGCCCTCGTAAGGGTTCGGTGATAACAGATACGTGCGCGACTTTTCAACCTTTTGTTGGGCAGACGATAATACGCCCCTGTGTTGCCCTTTATCATAATTCCTGTATACTAATTGGCCGTTTGTGGATATGTCATACCTTTGTTTCTTTCTTACTCTTGCGTTTGAAATCTTTCGTTTGATCTAAAACCCTTTGGGGCATGTGTCTCTGCGCTTAATAAGGTTTTACAATCCAAAATATGAAAAAGCGTAATTTAATATTCAAATAATTGGAAAGGACAACATTGTACAAAGAAAATGCCTAAGTAAAAATACGACCTAAACGAACTTCAACAACCAATATATTATTTTGTATAAGGTTTGGTAAAATCAACTACGCATATTTTAGGTATATGATCTGCTCATATGAAGACGTTTAGGCAAAAAATATACTATTATACTCAAAGTAAAAAAAATCAACTTATGTATGGGTGACTTCGCTCAACGCAAACTAGCCCATATAGGTAAAGGAAGAATTTTTTTTCGAGTACAACAATTATTTTTCTGCCTAAACTTCTATACATAAGCAGTAGGTAGATCATATGCCCAAAATATCCGTAATTGATTTTACCGAATCTTAATATACTTAAGTACGTATTAGTAGGAAATGTATTAATTTAAAATGTTGCATCAACTAAATTATTACGTTACATTTTGAACTTCTTTATTATTTCAATCTACGACCATTGTCATGGCTCAGTGGTTAGCGTGTTGCCGCTCAAACCTCAGGTCGCGGTTTCGAATCCTGCCGAGGGAACAAAAAGTTTTCAATGTTCCTGGGATTGAAATGTTTAATACAGTAAAAATGGAATAGAATGTTTAATATAGTAAAAATCTTAAATAAATGTATGGTATTAATGTATTCAATATACTTCCCGTTTGTCTGGGCCCCGTAACATAAGTTCTTCGGGTTAGCACAGGGCCAGATTGACGTGATGTTGTGTCCAATACCTATGGACATTATTATGTAGGTTACAAGTTACTTATACAACATAAGTTCTTTAAATACAATAATAATACATATTATGTACAATATCGACAAAGTTACTGCTCGACCAGTTTCTAGATATTCTCCCTGTACTCGGACGTATCAAAATATTTAAACACAAAGAAAGTCACCGCAACGACAGCAGATCTGCTCTATGGTGTGTGCGCACGATTCAAAGGGGCGATTTTAATATTAGGCCTGGTCGAGCTTCAACTTGTTCGATAACACATTGTATAGTCCCTATTGTTACAAATTCGATCAGCAAATATCTCAGATTTAACCTATTCAAAACTATATGTTATCATCTTATCAGTTATCACACAAACAGTATTGTTGTGAGCGACCATTACGCGACCCAAATTTTGATTAAGTCCCGTCACCTCTGCTCAGAAACTTAGTGAATTAAAGTTGTACAATAAATAAGGCTAATCTTATCAGCGGGCCCATCTACCGCGTGTGCCTACTGCGGATCGTCTATACAGTACTTACTTGATAACACGTGATCACCATCCACAGATATTAGATATGATTAATTTTACATAATATATTATTGTTGTTGTGTTTATCCTGAATATAATGTAGGTAACTACTTTCATAATGCCACTAGACAATAATCGTTTTTCAACAGAAATGAGGATGGAACGTGACACAGAGGTGGGAAATCCATTGATAATCATAAAAATAATTTAATTATCCAAGATGGCGGCGATGAGGTTCGCCAGTCGCCACCCATCACATCTCGTTTCTCGTGGAGGCGGAAAGCGGACCATGGAGAGCCGCGTCGCTACGTTGAATGTAAGAGGAGGAATGGATGGTAAGAATGTAAGTGGACGAAGTGAAACAAGAATGTAGGGATTGTAGCAAGTGGAAAGAAGTGGTCTCTGCCTACCCCTGCGGGAAAAAGGCGTGATTATAATATGTATGTATATAATATGTACCTTTTGCTCGCGGCTTCACCCGCATAAATAAAGTACATCCTCACAATGTTGCATATTTATAATAGTAATAAGATTGAATTTAACATTATTGTATTGTTTAATATAGGTAAGTACCTACTTAGGCTTGCTTGGTGGACCAAGGTACATGGTACATACTAAACAAGCCCACTGCGAGTTGAAAGATAAGCCACGGACTCTTTTTTATAGTTAAATTGTTAGCAGAGACAAAGTTACTTAGCCTTCACATTTAATGTCAAATATTGTTTAAAGAAAGTTGCGTTCAATGATAAAACCATCATGAAAGTAAACAAAAAACAACATGGGGACAATCCACGAAATGGACTTCATTTACGTATGCAGTATGCTCCATTCCGCCCCGTCTAATAGATTCCCCGCTAAGTGCTCTCCGAACAATTTCATAAAGAAAAAAACTACCGCCATTCATTAGGGCACGTACAGTAGATGTCGCGTGATGATTTAAGGGCCCCTGCAAATGGTGCGATAAATAACGCGGTCAGCTAAGTACGGCGCTACTTACGTTCAACGCCATCTAGCGGCGCCGCGCGACAACTGCCGTCATATTATAAATCACCTTTATCGCTTTGAAATGGAATTGGATTTTTATAACGTTATGTGAAAGTTAAAAGCATAATAACCATTGTATTTATGTGAAAATAATCATGTTATTTTAGTCTAATCAGGATCGATCGAATATAGTTTTCTAACAATGACATAGATGTCGCTATTGGTATGGTCATGGACCATTTATTTATTTAGAAATTTTAATGTAACTTTTTTCTTTTAGTGAAACTAAATTAAACCTAGTAATAGCTGTTACTTTAAAATATAACAAAAGTGGGAATTTTTAACGTTAGTCATCGATTATTGTATTGAAGCTACGTGTACTACGCTACGTATCAAGAAGTTACAGTAGATTCGCATAGATGGCGCTTCCGATATGGTCATAGACCATGATGTGGGTCAATATTGATTTAATGTTATGTAGCTTTACAAGATGGCGCTGAATAAGGAAAACCGAAAATATACGTATTGCTCAATCCTTTTTACACTTTTTTTTAATTCAATCTTCAGAAGCTGTAAATAAAAATATTATGTTAGTTATAATGTAATAAAGTCAACTATCTAACTTTCTATGCACCCCGACTGCTATTAAATTGAAACAAAGTCATAAATTTTAACTAACCGAGTACATAAATTTAAAACTTACAGAAATATTTATCAAGGGCTTTAAATAAAAATATGGCACGCAGCACGTCTTTGACATTACAGTATTAACCGCCTAGGACGTGCGATGGGCTGATTAGCTCAGTACGCCCCTGATCTGATATGCCCCCGCGGTAAATCATGCTAAAGACGCCTCTGCTATCTGCTATCATCAATTATTATTGGACCCCGCACCCCGGACAAGCTTTATCAATTATTATGAAATATATTTATTTTCTTTATAAATACATAATTAAATATCAGTATTCAAAACATAAATTTTGGAGAAAATTGTGGGACTTCTGGTTAAAGATGGTATAATAATATATTTGAAAGACTACGAGTAGATCATTCTTATGTAAGTAAAAAATACTTAGTAAGAAGTGAGTAGGCACACTACTGTTTGTTAAAAATATCAAATTATAACAAATATTGACTAAGATACAAAAACTTAACCCTTGAAAATTCGTGAAAAATATTCTATGTATTTTCAAAATATACTGTTTGTGAGACAATGTAATTTCAATAAAATTAGGGCCCATATATCAAAATTCAAACAACTCCAAGTACAGTACAGTGTGCGATCGTTTAGACGCTGTCAGGAATAAATTACAAAGATATATTATTATTAAAATTTGATAGCGAACTCCGGCCAAGTGGCAAGTGCCATCGCCGAGTGCAAGTAATTAAATTGCTCAAAAGAAACTCTAAATAAAGAAAAGTGGAAAATTAACATTTGATTTGTATGTACTGGAAAGTGAAATATAACATGCTAGATACTTTGTAACATTTATTTAAAATCTTGTTTATCTATACTGATATTATAAAGAGGAAATTTGTTAGCATCGAATAGGCTCCTACTGGACCGATTTTGATGAAATTTAGTACAGATATAGAGTAGACCACGGGAAGGACATAGACTACTTATTATTGTGGCAAAATGTACGGTTCCCTCAAGATTTGTTTTAGGGTCCACGAAGTCGCGGGCAACAGATAATATTTTTGTCCTCCTTAGTTCTTACTAGCTATTGCCCGCGACTCCACCCGCGTAAATACAGTATCCCACGGGAACAAGGTACTTTTTCGGGATAAAATGTAGCCTATGTTTTAATCCAGAGCCTAAACTAAACAGAACCATAGGTACCAAATTTCATCGAAATCCGATCAGTAGTTTTTGCGTGAGAGTAACAAACATCCATCCATCCATTCATCCATCCTCACAAACTTTCCAACATTTGTAATACGATATTATGCTGGTCGTAGCTCGTCTAAGATGCGCCTACGTCACAATTTAGTAGCAGTCATTCTGCCATTTACAGCTTAATAATAGCAAATTAAAAAAATTAAGTAGGCCCCGTCATTGTCAAGCTGTAAGCGAGCTGATGATGATGAATAGCTAATGATACTCTCGATAAATTATATTGTTTTTGTCAATAGAATTTTACTTTTGTCTTTCTTAGCGGCAATCGTGAAACTCCTCCGTAGTACAGACAGCGCTTAGTTTGAGGGGCGGTTATGTTTCAAATGTTTTGTAAATTTTATACTGGTAATAGGTAATAATAATAACGCTCCACACCGATTTCGGTGACGATGGCCGGTTTCATTGAAACCAGGCCAGTTACGCAGGAGTAATTTTATAGTGTCCAAGTGTGTGCGCAGTCCACAAGAGCACTCTCACTCCCTTTATTCTCATAAATCAGTCGGACGGATAACTGATACGACTGCCGAGAGATCAGGCGCAGGTCAAACATTTTACATGCCCATCCGACGCATGGATTATCTTTCTTGTCAGACAATCGGGTGATCAGCCTGCATTGTCCTAATCAAACTTGGCAACAACATTTCTTGTTGTCCCAATGCGGGAATCGAACCCAAACCTCCGAGTTGAGAGCCGAGCTCTAACCACTAGACCACGGAGGCTTTCGTCTGGGATTAAAAAAAACATGATTGCTTTCATAGGTATGACTAACCGCTTACTGTACCTACTTACTTTACATGTAATATGTACTATGCACACGTCCAACACGTAAATACTGGTGATGGGGTATGGGGTATGGGGTAAAACTCCCAATCGATCTCGCTGCCCGCTGCCAAAGATTTGACGGCGTAACCCGTAAATTACCATTATCTGCAGACGCACCGCTAGTATTTATTATTTATGGGTCGGATCGGCCGCCTCGGGGCTGATACGGGGTGTTTTTCCCCAGAGCGGTGCAGGGTTGGCTCATGTGGTAATTAGATGTGTTTTGTAATGGGACATTATGAGATCTAGCGCATGGTTTTCGCACAAGTTTTTAATATATACAAGAATATAATTTATAAATAAGTATAGTATTAAAACATAATAATTTGATACTTATCTTTTCTTGAACAATTTTAAACGATTAAAAATAATATCTTTATAAATATCTGACGTTACTCGCAACATCAGGCGCGCAAAACTCGAGGTAACCAGACATTTTGCCGTGATAAAAATTAGCCTATGTTCTTTCCCGTGGTCTATTTTATGTCTGTGCCAAATTTAATTAAAATCGGTCCAGTACTTTCGGAGCTTAATCAATGCAAACAAACAAATCTTTCCAAATAATATTAGTATAGAAGATCACTTTTAGCTCGTTAAGCTAATCTAAGCTAACGATGATGAAGCTGTGTTAGCACATGCACAATATATTTTACGTGGTCCGTAAATGTGCAACGTAATTATGTTCGACTTATCATTATTTATTGATTCTACCCACATACCAATTGAATTTTGAACACTGGTATCATTTTAAAACAGCGTCATTACTCATTACCATTAACCTTTTGGTTGGTCTAAAATTATGAATACAAAATTGCTAAGGGTTAATTCACACTGAATCGAAAATCTACGCGACAGGGTGCTGCATTTTTAACCCTGGATCACTAACCTTATTTTTCGACGCTTATTACCTACTAACCTTCGTCGCTTCGACTACGGCATTTTGTAATAGAGTTTAAAGGGTGCTATTTAAATAAAAGGAGTACATGTTTGTTATTATTATTAAAGTTAAGTATATATTTATAACGTTTCTTATAATTAAAGTGAACAAAATATAAAATTTATCAATTAAAAGCCATGAAATTGTGATCATAGTAAGTTTTCATGGCAAATCAACAACAGTAAAATTTTTAAAGTTCTTTCTAACATAAAATGTAACCAAAATGTGAAAACAAACGTAGAATACTGAAAGTAATGAATTTAAAATAGAAATAAAATAAAAATTTTGGTAAAAATCTACGAACTTATAAAATTTGTGACAGACGTAATGCTCCTGCTTTCCGCACAAAAAACATGCATAATATAGGCCTCGTAGACATAAAACTACCATCCATCGCCCGGGCAAAGAGTGGACCTAGATGGAAGAAGTGCGATCGCGCGCGCAAAAGTTTTCGAGTTTTTTTTAATAAGCGTCGTCGAATTGACGAAGGTTATTAATCTAGGGTTAAGATAGTTATTCTAAATTGATCTTTATTCATTAGTCATTACACAAGCAGATACACCTTCATATGACATCAGTCATACTCGTACTGCGCTAGCGCTGTGTAGCGAGCGACGACATTCGAGCTCACACAATGAAACGTGTATCTTTTTATGTCTATACTAATATAATAAAGAGGAAAAGTTTATTTGTTTGTTTGTGTGTTTGTTTGTTAGCATCGAATAGGCTCCGAATCTACGGGACCGATTTTGATGAAATTTAGCACAGATATAGAATACACCACATGGAATGACATAGGACTTTTTATCGCGGATAAATGTACGGTTACTGCGGTATTTCTTTTTGTTGTGCACGAAGTCGCGCGCAACATCTAGTAATTAATAAAGTTCAGTTTTTAATAGCTATCCTAAAAATGCAGCTCCATGTCGCTTATCGTGTCATTTCGGTGTAAATTGACCATAAAGTGGTCCATACTGGTGGAGACTGGTTTTCCTTCATAGGTAACCCCTAGCCTGTAAATAGGTAGGGATTCGGATGCGGGTCTTCAAAAGGTAAGCGGTAAGTAAAGCCGATAGGAATGGAGTTAAATAAACCCCTCGCCACTGCCACACTCCATTATTTCATGAAAATGTTAAAAACCCCGTGATTGAGTCTCAATTCCCAACTTCCTCCAAAGATGTCATGTAGAATCTACTCTCGATCAATAGTGAAAACAACCCCATGCGATTGAGTCCCGACTCCCGTCTCCCAACTGAAATGAGTTCAATTTTAAAAGAAACCCGCCCAGCGTCCAAATTGTTCCATTAGATTTATCGGCGGGTCGCGACGAAACATCGCAACAAAGGCACTACCTCATCGCTGACAGCTTTATGATCCTAACAGTTTTTGCTAACAGCCACCCCGTACTTTATTTATGACTTAAGTTTTATTAATTAGCCATTTTCCAAAGATACGACCGATCCTTTGTGCGGAATGCGGTTTTTCTATATGTGTTTGTGAATTTGTTGTTTGTTTTGTCTTCATTATGAATTTAATTTATAATTTCTCCAAAGATTCCTCGTAATTTTCTACTGTTAATATCAATAAAGATATTGATTGATTGATTGTTTTTATTATTCTACTGTATCTTTAAAACACCAGTCAGTCACCTGGGTAGCGTTGGCCTAAGAGCGGGACCAAGATCTACTAATTAAATCTGATAAAAATATCCAAGGCTTGAATATTATATAATCTCCTCCTTTTTAGAAGTCGGTAAAAAATGCAATCTTTCCAGTCCCAATTTTCAGGTCATGCTGTCTCACTCGCACACTGAAATCGTGCATTACAAGTGTGTGCGAGTACCATAGCATGACTTGTGCGCTGACTACTGAGTGCTAGTTTTTGTTACTAGGTACTTGTTGTGAAGAAGTTAACTACAATTTGTATGGCATGGAAACAGCGCCCCTAGTGGCAAACGATGGTAACTAATGCCAAAAAGTAAAAACTCGCACTCATGAGGGTTGAGATGAAAAGAAACTGTATTTTTATTAATAATAATTAACCTTCTTTAAAATAATCCTTAGCCCAGCATACAATTTAAAGTACTAAAACCTCATATTTGAAATTAAAATGAACATCGTCATTACTCGTTAGATGTTAAGCGCTTCGGTAATGTTATTACATCGGCCATAAACCTCTCGTCGGGTCGTTATTCACTCGACAAGTGCTGCCATCTGTTTCGCGGCGCGGGCGGCGCGGGAGGTAATGCGCGCGGATGACGGACAGATGGCGGTAGTGCGGCGCGCGCGCAACTCGATTATTTGCTTACATTCATAAATCTTCCTGTCAAAACACCGACCTAAATGTACGTGATGACTAAAACGATAATTGTAAGTACGAAGCTTTGTGGGTGCGTTTCCCGGTTTGAGCAATAATACAGTTACATAAATACTACCTGATCTAAAGAAGGATACGAAACAAATTCTACCTTTATTGGTTCATGCTAATAAGTATAATATAATTGTAAATAATAAGCAAGTTTGTGAGGATGTATGGTAGGATGTTTCGTACTGTGCCACTCCAGGGTGTTTAGGTTTGGGAACAGGATTAAAAACATAGGCTACATTTTATTCAGTGTTCCCGTGGGATAATGTATTTTCGCGGGCGGAACCGCTGGCAACAGCTAGTCTAATATGTCCGTGTAGGACTGTAGGTTGTTATTTCAGGTTAACCTATAATATATAATTGTTAATTGATTTTATAAGGATTGCGTTTAATTTTTTAAAGGCGCTCTAAACTTTTAGGATACATATTAGCTATATGTACCAAACCAAATTTCATCAAAAACTGTTCAGTATTTTTTGCGTGCGTGAAACTTGAAAGAGTCGCAAACATGCTACTATCTATTCATCCATCCTCACAAACTTTCACATTTATAAAATTCGCAGAAACCGTACATTTTCCGCGATAAAAAGTAGCCTATATACTTTCCCGTGATCTATTCTACATTTGTACCAAATTTCATCACGATCGGTACTGTAGTTTCGGAGCCTATTCGATGCAAACAAACAAACAAACAAACTTTTCGTCTTTATTAAATTAAGTAGGTATAGATTTTATTAAATATGTACATTTACTCCATACCACATAAAAGTCATTATTAACATACATACATTTTTTTAAGTCGGTTAAAAACATACACACAAATTGATAACCTCCTTCTGTGTTTTGGAAGTCTATTGAAAAGACGATATTGTCATGAAATAGACTAGTAATTTTTTTAAACTTTAATAATTATCATTTAAATTAAACTCCTACTATCCTGACTTCTACCAGCTGTTATGTCACTGTCTATAAAATTAATTTTATAACGCTAATACCGAAATACTTATAAGAAAACTTTGAATGTATGAGGAGAAATGGATGGTAAGAATGAAAGTGGACGAAGCGAAACAAGTATGTAAGGATCGTAGCAAGTGGAAAGAAGTTGTCTTTGCTACCCCTACGGGAAGGAGGCGTTTTTTGATTATAATAGGTTGGGGAAAAAGTCTTTTCGCATTATAGTATGTATGAACTTGTCATAAAATATCTTGGGCTATACCAATTGTATCTGGCTGATTTTGGTATCATTAAAAAGTTTTAATTTTACAGAAGACAATTCCAAATTCAAATTAGGTAAATTTGAGATTTTCATTTGTTTTTCTTATTGTTAAAATGAGTGATTCTTATGAAGAATTTCGATACATTTTAAAATTTTATTACAAAAAAGGTAAAAATGCAACACAAGCCGCGAAAAAAATTTGTGATGTTTATGGACCTAATGCAGTATCTGTGAGAGTAGCGCAAATTTGGTTTAAGCGTTTTCAATCCGGAAATTTTGATATCAAAGATGCACGTCGCTCTGGTCGCCCTGTTACGGACAAAACTGTTGCCATTTTTGAAAAAGTGGAGCAAGATCGGCATATTAGTAGTTACGATGTAGCTGAAGAACTGGGGATTGACCACAAAATGGTTTTGGCGCATTTGAAAAAAGCTGGGTACACAAAAAAGCTCGATATTTGGGTGCCTCATGAGCTCACTGAAAGAAACCTAATGAACCGTGTACTCATTTGTGATTCTTTATTACGACGTAATGAAACCGAACCATTTTTGAAGAAGCTGATAACTGGTGATGAAAAGTGGATCACGTACGACAAAAACGTGCGAAAAAGATCGTGGTCAAAGGCCGGTCAGGCTTCACAGACTGTGGCGAAACCCGGGTTAACTCGCAACAAGGTGATGCTGTGTGTGTGGTGGGATTGGAAGGGCATTATTCATTATGAGCTGTTACCGCCAGGCAGGACCATCAATTCTGAACTGTGCTGCGAACAACTGATGAGATTAAAGCAAGAAGTTGAGAGAAAGCGGCCGGAATTAATCAACAGAAGGGGGGTGGTTTTTCACCATGATAACGCTAGAACTCACACATCTTTAGCCACTCAGAAAAAAATACGGGAGTTTGGCTGGGAGGTGTTAATGCATCCGCCGTATAGTCCTGACCTTGCACCTTCAGATTTCCACCTGTTTCGGTCGCTGCAGAATTCCTTAGGCAGTGTCAGGTTGACATCACAAGAGGACTGCCAAAACCACTTGTCGCAGTTTTTTCATCAGAAGCCCCAAAAATTTTATAGCAATGGGATCATGTACCTACCAACAAGATGGCAAAAAGTTATCGAACAAAATGGCACCTATATACTTTAGTCACTTGTAAATAAACTTTATAAAAAAACCTTTTGAATTTTTATATAAAATGCGAAGAAACTTTTTCCCCAACCTAATATGTATGTATGTATTATTTATAGATCCAATTAGCTAATATTAGCTAAAACAGAGTTTTACATATATATCTACAGTGCAATAGCGAGAATTTAAAATTTTTACTTCCTTTTTACTTAAACTAATATCCTTATTTAATTAACACAAAAGACTTGGGTGTGTACGTAAAATTTTCATTAGAACTTATCCTGTATATAATTAGAGAATTTTCAAAGCGAAGTGAGTGATGTAGGGCTCCCAGGGGGCGCCGCTGACGATGCTGGCTGAGCTGTACGGCTATATAAATAGACTTGGAAGCTCCTATTTGCAGGTGTAAGCATAAAACATTAATCCGGAGACAGGCTGGATTAAAATAATAATAAAGCAATGATGGTCTGGCCAAGTGACATTCGTGTAAGCGTCACCAAGTTGGTTTTATGGTCTAAGGTCACCGACCACTAAGCTCGAAGAACTTAAAGTCAATGATCGGGTCTCACCTAAATGCGATTACGAGACTTGATGCAATTTGTTTATTTGCATTTTTCCATAGATGAGACTGCGGACCCCCATACTTATATACTGGTGGACCCCTAGGGGTCCGCGGATCACAGGTTAAGAAACAATGCACTAGAGTTCATTAGACAATGTATGCAGCACACGTTTGCATCAAGAGTTGGAATTGAGACGAACGAAGTCTAGTTAATATGGATTATTAACATCCATAATAGTCATTAATTAAGGATGTTGTATCACACATTGTTAGTAGTCTTCGTTTGTCTCAATCCCTCTCCTTATGTACAAATCAACACGTTGATTACGGTCAGTACCAGGGACACAGGAGCGCAAGACGGTGACCCGTGCCCCGGCCACTTCATCACTCCCACGCCGTGTTTTCATTAGTCCGCCTTAACGTATGACGCGGCGAGGGACTAAATCTTCATTTTTGACGTCCCATGGGTGGACGAAGATGTGAGGCGAATGGACGTGTCTATGCGAATGGAAATTCAAGCCTCATAGTATCTCGTCGGCACTTTTCCAGCGAGTGGCAAGGAATACTGAAAGTCAGATTCCAAGAATGTGTCCCACGTAACGGTCAAAATTAAGACGACGTAATCTTTAAGAAATAAAATCCGCATTAGTCTCCTTTATAGTTTATACAATATGTAAATATATCTTTCGTAGATTTTTTGTTATTAATATTTTAAATTCTAATTCTGCCACCGGACACCCTTTACTATGATTGTGACTCGTGGAAAATCGATTGTCAATTATCATGTCCTGTTTTGTAGCGCTCGTAAGCAAAATGGCGGATTGTGTTAGCGCTATTGAAGTTAGTAAACGTGCCCTGGCCGACAATTACTGTATTTGTTTTGCCGAGCGCTAGCAAACGTTGTCAAACGCTTTTTTCCGCCAAACACAGCCAATGATGTGGTCAATGACGCCGCTGTTTTCGTTGTCAGGACAAAATCAAAAAATCGAAATACTTCTAAAGTTTTGTTAAATCAACTGCAGAAGATTTGGGGACATGATAAATGCTCTTTTAGTCCACCGTGCTAGCCCACTCCGTGTTAAAAATAAACCCATATCACTTCCAGTACCTCTAACTCCACAAACACATGTCTCCAGACCGGACGGGGACAGCGCTAATGTTGATATATCGGCTAGAGTTCGGACGGACGGACGACTGCGCCGGGATGTTAAATAATACACCCAACACCCCCCGGACACCCCCACACATCCCATAGCAGCGAGGACAGAATGAACCTTTGTCAAATGTATTAGCAATTACGTCGTTAAGTACCAGGAATACAGGAATGATGAGGAATAAAGTTGTAGATTAGGGAAAAAATTGAGCATTAATTTTGTATAGTTTATTCCTAAACGTGATGCTATTTCTCCGAGAAATACTTATATAGAATAGAACTATGAGGAGACGTGTTTCGAAGGCCTTAAGACTCGGGCTATATTATGATCAGGAATCCGGCGGTCACGGAAAAATTCAGAGCACTGAAAATATAACTCTGCGCTAATACAGTAGAGTTGAAAATCGAACACACGACTCGAGTCAAATGTCAATGTCATAAATGACAGCTCGACACTCGACACTTCCATTTTCAACTCTATTGTATTAGCGCAGAGTTCTATCTCAAGTGCTTTGAATTTCCCGTGCCCGCCGGAATCCGGCTTATATAGTCCCAGCCTAAATGATACTCCGAACTCTTCTGTGTTCATTTTGAACTAAACGTGACTCTGCTATCCTCTTGCGTGGGGTCGTAACTCGAAGCCGTATGAGATCCAATATTCTTCTATTCTATAGCCTGATCATCTGATTTGGTTATAATGCATTTACGTCTTGAATCCAGCTAACATTTATTTAGCAAACAGACACCAACAATATCGTTTCTTCAAGCCCCATTTTTTCAACCGCTTAAAATCAACTACATTTTCGCTCGTGGAAATTAGTTTGCGTGCGTTTTTCGCTATCTTCCTTCATAAACAGGGATCAGGCGACTTACCCTTTCGCCATAAATCTGTCCCCCCGCGCCCCCCCGGCACCCCCCCGCAGCCGCGAGGTGGTTTTGAATGGAGATTGAGCCAATTAAAGTAATCGCCGTTACAGTCGGCGCTGCCTTTGGATTAGTTCTGCGGGGAATAAGGGCGGTGGAGTCGATATTGGTGCTATTTTACTTTACGTCATGTGAGAAATGGAGGTTTGTCTCTGCCTACTCCTATCGGAAACCGACATGAGCATAATATTATTGACGGCTTCAGTGGTTGGCGCGTCGGTGCTCAAGGTCGCGGGTTCGAATCCCACCATGTTCCTCGGTCATGAATCTGTATTAATTATGTGTATAATATAATCAAAATATTAACTAATAGATGTTGCTCACGACGTTTTACGCGCAAAAGTTAATTTTGCGGGAACAGTACATTTTTCCGTGATAAAAAATAATCTATGTTCTTCCCGTGGTCTCCTCTCTATATGTTTGCCAAATTTCATCAAGATCGGTCCAGTAGCTTCGGAGCCTATGCATTGAGAAAACAAATAAACATTTCCACTTTATAATGTTAGTTTAGATAATATGAATATTATTAAAGCATTAAATATATTTCCATTGTCTGGTAGTTAGTACTTGGTAACCGTTTTTTCTATGTTACAATGATAAATCATTTAATAGATTGTGGGTTTGTGGGTAATAATGGCCAAGTTTAAGTACTTAATTATTATGATAACACTCTACCTATGAATTTGATTCCACAATAGTATATAATTTTTCTCATTCATTAATTTTATACTAGCTGTTCCTGCTGTGTTTATATAGTGTCCCTCGGGAACACTGTACTTTTTCGGGATAAAAAGTAGCCTATGTTTTAATCCAGAGCCTAAACTATTACTATACCAAATTTTATCAAAATGTGTTCAGTAGTTTTTGCGTGAAAGAGGAACAGACATCCATCCATCCATACATCCATCCATCTATCCATACACCCTCACAAGCTTTCACATTTATAATATTAGTAGGATAGTAGGAAGTAGGATTAACAACTTTCAATTTAGGATACGTAACTGATTATAATAAAGATAATTTACTCTGGGGGTCTAGCAGGAACATTTGAGAGCGGCGTAGACGTAACTTCAACAAATGAAATTTGTATGGGCGTTTTCATGATTTTGACAGATTTTCATACAATTATTCTCATGCGATAACATTACATTTACGCCTCTGTCAAATGTTCCTGCGAGGCCCACTGATAAAATTTAAACTAAAAAAAAAAATGATATACACTATATAAAATGATATAAATAATGAAATACACATGAAGTCTCCACGGATTCCTGTGCTAGGATTAGTATCATACAATACAAGCAGCGACTGAATCCTTTTATTTATTGCTATTTATTGTTATTGCATCGCTCTGCTCATTTCTCGCCGCTAATATTGTCTCGCTGTAAATTTCCCCGCTTCGCCATTTCGCCGTTTCGCCTGTTCGCTTGTTTTTAATATTACATTAATTAGCGCTGTTAGCAGATGACTCGAGCCTCTAACTTGAGATTATCTCAGGGAGTGAACTTTAAAGAATGGTAATTAAGAATGGTATATCTGTTATGAATTTTGATTTTAAAAGTGATTTGTTGTTTTCTTGTTTCCGTAGGCTTGGACTATGTATATGATCTGGAATCTGGCGGGCTGGGGAAAATTGACAGCACTGAAAATAGAACTCTGCGCTAGTAAAATAGGGTTGAAAATCGAAGTGACGAGCTACGAGCTGTCATATATGACATTGACATTAAACTCGACACTTGTGTGTTCGATTTTCAACTCTATTGTATTAGCGCAGAGTACTATTTTAAGTGCTCTGAATTTTCCGCGGCTTTACGTACCTATTATGTAGAGATCCAGTGTCAATAAAGCGAAATAAAACGGTATTCTTCTGTAACTTTTACAAAATTCATAAATGAACAGTGCTCTGAAAAATAAGACAGATTACGAAAGGAATAGACAAATTCAAGGAAACTGCGGATTGTTTAAAGCACTTTTGTGAGACTATGAAACCGACCTATACAAAAGTCGCACCGGCAGGTGACGTCACGCTTATAAATTGCTAGGAAATGTATGGCTTTGATTACGTTTAGTTTAAATTGGTTTTGAATGTACACAGAGCACACAGATGACACAGATCATCCGATCTCGCTTATCCGTCAGTCAGTTCTCCCGCCATATATCAGGGCGAGGCGAGAGGCACTCCCGGAGTGACTCACATGATTAGGTAGATTTATGGGACCGGCCCGTGACGCGCGGGTACTCTCTGTTCACTGTATCTAGTCTATGACGAGGTTGTGAGTTATAAGGAATGATTCTGTTTTATATAGGCTAGCCGCACACACGCAATATTATTGACACAATAAATTTGTCAATACTAGTCAACACATAAAAAAACGGCAATATGGCCCGCACACAAGGAATATTATTTTAATATGAGCATTATTGTCAATAATATGGTGTGTGTGCGGCTAGCTATCATATGCCGTCCGTCCCGTGAGCACTACCGAGGTATGGGTACAACTTATATTTATAATGTCACCGTCAAATTGTAAAAACCGTTAGATTGTAATATAACTAGTGAAATTGTAAATTGTAGAAAGGCTGCAGACGCGGATAATCTGCTTGTAAATTACACATTATTTTTCGTTACATCTATATTTGTAAAATAAGGTAGTGTTAGTTAAACTATCTATAAGTCAAGAACGGCTAAACCGATTTGGCTGAAAATTGGTTGGGAAGTAGCTTAGAACCAGTAGAAGGACATAGGATACTTTTTATCCCGTTCCATAGGGACGTGACTGTATAATATAAAAACTTGAGAACAGCTGGACCTATTTGGCTAATTTTGGTCTTTAAATAAATGTCCAGGGAAGGTTTAAACAATGAGAAATATTGGAAAAAGTGTAGAAGTAGAAGTAGGTGTAGTTATTCGTTCATTCCAGTTCAAACTTAAGACAGACCAACGTGTGTCGGGAACTCGGGACAGCTAGTTCTAAATATATAGCGAAGAATCTTTCGAAATATGTTTACAATGTCGCTAGTTATATTATAATTAACGGTTTTAGCAATTTAACGGTGAGATATATAACGTTTGGTAAAATCAATTACAGAAACTTTGGGAACGTGATTTACTGCTTGAAGTAAAGACGTTTAGACCGAAAAAAATCTTAAAAAATAGCTAAGTGACCTGAGTTGACGTCACAACTGTTTTTTTTTTAATATCTATGGAAGCTTCACATCACGTCAACCTGATCCCGTGGTAAGTTCTCGAAGAACTTGTGTTACGGGTACCAGACAACGGAAATATATTTAATACTTTTATACTATACACAAATTTAAGATTTTTATTATATTATACACATATTTAATACACATCCGTGACCCAGGAACACAGAAAAACTTTTTGTTCCTTCGATGGGATTTGAACTCGCGACCCCCGGCTTGAGCACCAACACGCTCAACCAATCAAAAATCAATGAAATCCTTCAAAAAAAACATCTACAAACATCTTATTACCCTACTACCTTATTGCGCGTCCCTCACCACCTAAAAATTATATATATTCTTTTAATCATTATCCTCATTTTGTTTTACTTTATTTGTTTTTACAATAGGTATTTAATTTTAGTTTTATTGTAATGTAATGTTGTAATTATCTTGTTAATTTTATTTTTATACTCTGTCTATAATATTAAGTTTTATAACATTGATCCTACAGACAAACTGAAGAACAGTTTTGTAGGACTTTATTTTATATTTTGTTTTCATTTGTATGAATTAATAAATAAATAAATAAATAAATAAAAAAAAAATTGAGCCACAGAGGTCGTCGAAGGAGAAGGATTTGAATACGTCGAAAAATATGTGATGAAACTGAGAAATAAAAGAAATGACAAATCGCCAATGTCTGTGGAATAAAAACGGCCAAGTGCGAGTCGGACACGCGCACGAATGGGACTGGTGCGTTTTTATTTTAGAACTTTATCGGCGTGGTAATGAATACACACCACTGACGTCACACACCCATGCACAGTCTTATTAATAAAATTATTTACACCACGGATTAGCTAATCCAACATGGCTGTCTCTGTCAGATACTTTGGAACAGTCACTTGATAGACAAAGAGAGCGATTTGGATTTGCTTATCCATGGTGTTAATATTTTTATTAATAAGGGTGGTAAAGTTTCGTCTTTCTAGCACTAACCGTTTGGAAGGTAAGCCGAGGACGAACGGACGGACGGACATAGAGGTGAACTACGTAACCCTAAAAATGATCATGATCCGATCTCAAAGTTTTTAATCTATCTGTCACTACTTATTAGTAAAACGAAGTTTCGTATGAACTTTGTATGCAAGTCGCGCGGTGCTGTAATATGACGTTACTTATCGGATCTCTCTGTGTAATTGAATACTCTAAACGTTCATATTTTTGTTATTTCCAATGAACGAATGAATTAATACGCAAACTGATTTACTACACGGTTTATATACATTATAAATGTGTTTAAATAAATTAAAATATACGTGCATATATATTATTATGAACTAGGTATCTACATTTTTTAATCGAGAAACATTATCTGTGTAATTTTGTCATAAAACATCGCTTACGCGTAATGCGTGGATGATCTACGGCGTTACGGCGCTTATTACGTGCAGTTATACCTGACGTCATACATCACGATGAGTTAGTGCTTTATTAACTTGTTAACGCGTAAGTGACATAAAAATTACGCGTGCGTAAGCGTGAAATAATGATATTGTTTCATATGGGGTTAAAATTTATATTGTCAATTTGTAGGATTCCGTACCCAAAGGGTAAAATCGTGACCCTATTACTGAGACTTCGCTGTCCGTCCGTCTGTCTGTAACCTGGCTGTATCTCCTGAACCGTGGCATCCAGGCAGTTAAAATTTCACATAAGGTATATTTCTGTTGCCGCTATAATAACCAATACTAAAAAGATAATAAAATAAATATTTAAGTGGCTTCCATAAAACAAACGCATTTATTTGCCGTTTTGTACGGGCCTTTGGTACGCAAGTTAAATCAAAATCAAAATCAAAAAAGTTTTATTTCCATATGGGTTACAAAGTAACGCTTAAAGAATTGTCCCTACTTGATGCCTACCACCGGTTCGGGAACTAACCCGGCGAGAAGAACCGGCGTAAGAAACTCGCACGGGGCCATCTTTTAGCAAAAAGATGGAAAATTGTTCTTTTAAAAAAAAAAGTTGTTTACAATGTGAAAACTTAGGTCTATATAATATTGACAAAAGTCAGATACATATTATAGTACCTACATAGAAGTAGCCTTGCAGGTGGTCATCCTATTCCCAAGGTGTGCGGTCGTCAATAAAATCATTGACCTTATAATAGGCTTTTGCACACAAACGTTCTTTAACTACTTTTTTAAATTTATTAATGGAAAGATTTTGAACGTTTTCTGGGATTCTATTGTATAGGCGTATACATTGACCTTTAAATGATTTGCTTACTTTACTTAGTCTAATCACCGGTATATCTAGCTTGTGCTTATTTCTAGTGTTTCTACAGTGATTGTCGCTTTTAGTTTTAAAATTACTAATATTCTTTCTAACATATAATACATTATCCAAAATGTATTGAGAAGCGACGGTCAGAATACCTATTTCTTTAAACTTTTCTCTCAGAGATTCAAGGGGGGACATTTTGTAAATTGAACGTATTGCTCGCTTCTGCAGCACAAATATCGTATTAATGTCTGCGGCACTTCCCCATAAAAGGATGCCGTAAGACATTCTACTATGAAAGTAAGTAACTAAAGTAAACAAGTCGCGCCGTGTCTTCGTCAGAAATTTCTCTAATTTTTCTGAGATTGCTGCAGAACTGAGTCTATCTGCAAGATTAGCAATATGAGGACCCCACTGTAATTTACTATCTAGTGTTATACCTAGAAATACAGTGGTGTCCACAAGATTCATTTTCTCATCATTTAATAGTATATTGGTTTGAACTTGCCTAACATTGGGCAATGTAAATTTTAAATATTTTGTTTTTTTGGAATTTAAAAGTAAGTTATTAATATTAAACCAATGTACTATTTTTGAGAGAGCACTATTTACCTCGTCGTAGTCTGACTGCTCTCGCTTCACATTAAAAATTAGTGAAGTGTCATCGGCAAAAAGTACTATCTCGTTATCATTATCTTTAACAAGATAAGGTAAATCATTTATATAGATGAGAAAAAGAAACGGGCCCAAAATAGATCCCTGTGGGACACCTAATTCTATTTTGGTCCCAGTGGACTTTTTACTATTTATCTCCACCCTTTGAGTTCTATTGTTAAGGTAAGAACTCAAAAGTTTGAGTGCAGAGTCCCGAATGCCATAGTAGTGCAATTTTCTGATCAATGTAGCATGCTCAACACAATCAAAGGCCTTGGAGAGATCGCAAAACACACCTAATGCATCCTGTAACCCCTCCCAAGCTTCAAAGATACTACAAAGAAGACCTATACCAGCATCCGTTGTGGATCGACCCTTAGTAAAACCGTATTAATTATTATGTAATAATTTGTTTAAATTAAAATGCACTAATAACTGTCTTAAAATAATTTTTTCAAATATTTTACTAAGAGTCGGTAGAATTGATATAGGCCTGTAGTTTGTCGGATCAGATTTATTTCCTGCTTTGAATAAGGGTATTACCTTGCTATGCTTCATTAAATCAGGGAATACACCACTTTTTATACATTCATTGAATATTGTCGCTAGATAAGGAGCTACGATGTCAATTATAGTATTATAGTTATTTAGGTTGTTCTTGGTTCCCGAAGACGAATAAGTGCACTTGAGAAAATATGTACGTGATTGAAGCGAATATTCATCGACTACCGCGTTGACTTGACGTTACCGTCAGCCCTCGTTCCCGAGCGTTTTTTAGTGGTCGCCACAGTAAAACTGCACTTTAAATAGAACTGTGCTCTAATGCAATAGTATGTAACATCTGACATTTAACATTTGACACTTCTACTTTCAGCTCTACTATACTACTAACTTTTTCTCGCGGCTCCGCCCGCGTAAATACAGTATCGGGTATCCCTCGGGAATAATGCACTTTACCAGGATGAAAAGATGTTTTAATCCGGAACCAAAACCATATCAAATTTCATCTAAATCCGTTCAGTAGTTTTTGCGTGAAAGAGTTATAATATCCACCCATCCTCACAAACTTTCACATTTATAATATTGCTCTGTTTTCCCTCGTCCGCCGCACTCCGGATCATAATATAGTCCCAGCCTCGTTTCATTTCAAGGTTTCATAATATTATGTTTATTAAATTTTGCAATTGATGGTATAATAGATGATGCCTTTCGCTATCACATATTACATTAACATTTCATTTATTTAAGATGAACATAAAATATAAATGTTTAGGTAAACGTAATTGAATAACTGCAATGAAATCCGACAAAAGTTGTTTAGTTTAGACATCAGCAAAAACATCTTATAGAAATACATTCTATTGAAGAACCTTTAATTCTAAACAAGCGTCATTAATCAATGCAATAAAAAAATTCGCAGTGTCCCGTGGATAAAACCTAGCTAGAACGATTTTTCTCCCCCAAAACTTCATGTAAATACTTACAGCTGTTTCCGAGATTATGATTATATTATATATACAAGATTGTCTCGTTTAAAGTATAAGATTGTGGGAATAGGTGGAAGTCCCAAAGGGAGATCTCCGGCCGAGCGAGGTGGTATGCTCGATCAGGCCGAAGCCCACTGTAGTGGTTTTCAGATGTATACTTATAGCCGAGCCGATGCTACGTGCTGATCAGGAGAGGTGCTTCGTGCTCTGCTTGCTAACTGATCGTTGTAGCTACGTGTGCTGACCAGGAGAGATGATTCATGCTCTACTTGCTGACCGGTCCGTTTAGTGAGAGTGCCTGTTGAAGCCGAAGAGGGTTCGACCAGGCTGCGGTGCGTTGATGCTGGTGGTCGAGGTACCCGATGAGGCTGAATGCTGGTTGGCGAGCTGCAGAGAGGTGGGTAGTGATGATGATGATGCCCAGGCGGAGGCCCCAAAGGGAGATCTCCGCCCGAACGAGGTGCTATGCTCTCTGCAAAGTTACAGAGACAGTGTGTTTTTGTGGAGGCACAAAGGTACTATCTACTGTAACCTAATTTGCCAATTTACTTCCTCTACTATTCAGATTCTCCTCAGAGATTCTGCTACCGCCGGAGATGACGTTATCTTCCTGCGGTTTCATGTTGCGGTAATGTGGTAATTTTTAATGTCGAAACAATGGCAAGTTCAGTGTGTGGCGCGGTCGGCGGTTGCGCAACAGAGAATGTGCTGGACGGTAGGTATATAATGTAGCGGATACTATCACCAGCGGTCTAGATCGACCGTGATTTGGAGATACTCACATTATGTTATGTACAGTTGCCGATAAACCCGGTAAACGTTCGAACCTTCTTGCTATAAGAGCGACAGCATACGGCGTATTTTAAACGCGCATAGGACGCGCGTAATACGTGTTTTCAACGAGATTCGAATTAATTTATATTATACATGTCACCGTAAAATTGTAAAAACCGTTAGATTGTAATATTACTAGAGATATTATATATGTCGACAGATTGTCAAATAAAAGTTTCTCCTTACAATCGTACGCATTATTTTTCGTTACATTGTAATATTTACCGTGTCGATTGGTTAAACGGCTAGTGCCCCGCGCCGCCATATTTGTTAGCCTTTTCATAATAATAATTATAACAACAAATAATGCGTACAATTGTAAGGAGAAATTTGTATTTGACAATCTGTCGACATTTAAAATATCTCTAGTAATATTAGAATCTAACGGTATTTACAATTTTACGGTGATGTTACACATAAAACCATCAGAATCTACGGTGCCGCGTCCCTAAAACGCGCGTTGTTCTCTAGTGTTGCGAATTTGCGTTCCTGGTCCTAAGATCCCCAATCCCTTTGGGCCTCCGGCAACTACAGAAATGCAACGTATGCCTTTTTTCACGTTGGTTTTTGTGAGACCGTGGTATTTATCCGGTTGAGCCGGCCACACCGTGTACACACGTACACCGGGTCGGCGACCACACTTATAATTTCGCCATACAAGATTTTATACAAATACACTAATTAAAACTAATTTCAATTTGATATAGTTATATATTTTAAAATGAACAAATCGTGACAACAGCCAGCCTGCTTATGCATTAGATTCCCTGATAGTACAATAATTATACCTTGGATGAGCCAAGGTTCAGCACGAATGCACCTTTTCGACTGGAGAAACACCAGGACCGCACAAAAGGCCAGCGTAAAACACCGCTTGCACTTTGACACAGCAAGTGGGTGCTATAAGATAGGGGATTGGGACTTTACAAACCGAAAATGCACATGTAACACCTTTAGTGTTACATGTGTCCATTGTCCATGGACAGCGGTCAAGACTTGTATTCCGGTCCTACTCGATAAAAACCAGTGGTTCTCCTTCATAGGGACGCATAGGGCATAGCATAGCGTAGCGCATAGCCTGTTTATTAGGTAGGGATTTGGATAAAGGTCTTTAAAAAGTTATTGGTAAGTGAAGCTGATAGGAATGGACTTATAGGAACCCTACGCCACTGCTAAGTATATTACATACATACATACACATACATATAATCACGCCTTTTTCCCGTAAAGGGGTAGGCAGAGACCACTTTTGCCACTTGCTACGATCCTCACATACTCGTTTCGCTTCGTTCACTTTCATTCTTACCATCCATTCCTCCTCTTACATTCAACATAGCGAAGCGGCTCTCCATGGTCCACTTTTCACCTCCGCGAGAAACGAGACGTGATGGGTGGTGAACCACATCGCCGCCATTTTGGATAATTAAATTATTTTTATTATTATCCATTGCGTTTCCACGGATTGGTAGAGAGGGTAGGAATAGGGAAAGGGAAGGATAGGTGGTGTGGAAAGGAAGATTGGTAAGTTGGAGTGGGAAATAGGAAATGTAGGATATTACCGCCCAGGAGGGCAAGGGATAGGACAGTAATAGCTAGGGAAGCCGGGGTCGCATACCCGTATACTATACCACAACTACCGGACAGGTAAGTTGGGATGAGTACCCCATGACATATATTATAATCTGCTTGATATTTGGCAATTGTGCGGATTTCTAAGGTCAATTTGAAATTTTAATTAAATTTTTATGTGAGAATGCTAACTTTTTTATGGTGTACAATTAATTATAATACGCAACAACGTGTTAGTGTTACTCAAACTAGTTCTTATCTCTGTTAATTATAGAGATTAATTCATTTTATCATCTCACAAGTGTGGCTTGCGACATGAACTTACAGTACAACCATGCTCTTAATACCCCTTGGCAGTTATAGTTTTTCCATGGAAATGACAGATGATACATCAAAGATGACGATTACCGAAAACCATTAAGAACACCGCTGTAAAAAATAATGGCCAAAAGTTGCAATTTCTGACTTATTTTGTGTTCAATGAAAATCTAGGGGTTGAACCAGTGTTCAACCCCTAGATTTTCAAGCCCCGTTTTACGTAAGATCGAGGGATCTAGGGGTTCAAACCGTTTCCCGAGTTTTGGTACCTTTCTAATAAAACCTTTAATAGAGCAAACTCTACATAGAACTTGTAATATACCTAACCTTAAAATGGTGGCGTTTTTCTCTTCAGTCGAGCATTTACCAAACATACCTATTACTTAATACATTATGTGCTCGTATACAGCTGCGACCAACGACACCAATCTACAATTGTTATATTTGTCATTAAAATCATCATTTACATATTCTGTTATATAAGACGTTGTATTTTATCTAAATAATTAATTATTTAAAATTATATTGTTAGTTTTTTGACTTGACCGCTCATAATAATATAATGCCATTTAAAAGTTTCAAAATTCAGTATTCATGAAACTAAATAATATAAAGAAATGTTTTTTTCCAAGTTTGGTTAGGACAATGCAGGCTGATCACCTGATCATGATTCATGGATCGCCTTTCTTGTCAAACATGACAAGAAAGGTGATCCATGCGTCTTATGCGTCGGATGGGCATGTAAAGAGTAGGTCCTGCGCCTGATCTCTCGTCAGTCGTGTCGGTTATCCGTCCCACTGGATTATGAGAGTAAAGGAAGAAAGAGTGCTCTTGTGTACTGCGCACACACTTGGGCACTATAAAATTACTCCTGCGTAATCAGCCACCGTCACCGAAAATCTGTGGGGAGTTATTATTTATTAATATAAAGAACAGAAATTGAGGGATAAAAAACAATAAAAATATAGAAATATACTTAGATAGTATTATTTTAATTGCATAATAATTATTATGTTTTAAAAGTTTCTTAAATTCGCAACATTTTACTATCGACTTGTCAATGAAATAGTTATGTAACCTGACCCCGATGGCAAAAACAGCTGATACGAATTAAAACTATCACAATTTAACAACCTCTTCCTTATTTAATACATTGCGAAGTCTAGAAATTATAATATATCTATGGTCAAATACCGTTTTGTCAAACAGTAGGTAGGTGTATTAACCATATTAGCATAATATATAATGATTAGTAGCAGGTGTCTCAAAATGTTTAGAAGATTGCTATCTGGTTCGATGAAATTAATCTTAATATCTTATCGTGGGACAGCTATGCTCAATCGAAAATGGGCTAGCACAGCTGTTGATAAATATCACACAACCTGGGCCTCTAGTCAAGATGTATTCTATAATTTCGACGGCGAAGTTCGAAAACAAAATGTATGGCATTTGACACATGGCATCGCAAGCGACATGTCACTTTTGTCAAATCTCATATATTTTTGATTTCGAAGTTCGTCGTCGAAATTATCGAATGATTTTGACTAGAGGCCCTAGGCTCGAGGTATAAAGATAGAAAAAAAAAAAAAACTATCACTTCTTAGGCTTCTATGCTGTCCGGAGGCTTCCGGTTATTTTATTTCGGATTGCTTACGGATGTAAGCCGGGGAAAATTTCAGAACATTAAAAATAGAACCCGGGACCAATACAGTAGAGTTGAAAATCGAACACATGAGTATCGAGTTGTCAGATTTGACACTCGAGTGTTCGATTTTCAGCTCTATTGTATTAGGGCAGAGTCCTATTTTCAGTGCTCTGAATTTTCGCCGACTTTACGGATTCCGGACAATATACTCGTAGTCCCAGCTTCAATTTTTACTATTACTAAATTGACATTTAATCATATTATCTAAACCCTCGTAGGCGTGGCCCAACTCGCTCTTCACCGGATTTTCGTACAGGTGAATACTAAATGCTATACGTAATACTACATGATGTAGCTAATAGGGTTGTCGCCTCTATGCAATTAAAATAAACATCTATGGTCTGTTTAGTGTTTTTATTTTCATTTTGTAGTAACGAGAGGTAAAACTTTGGGTAACATATTGCGTGGTGCCAATCGTATATCATGAATATTAAAACGTGAAGCAAAAACTAGTTTGACAAGAATTGTGCAACGGGAGAAGTATGAAATTAGGCCGGCAAATGAAAGTTATGTGGAGGAAGGTATGCAGAAAGGTATTTTCTTAATAATGCTTTTAAATACATAAAAACGAATAAAAATAACATTAACACACACTACCTCAGATTTAATTTTTAAATTTTTTTTCTAACTAATAGACTCATGAGTCATGATTCCGGAATCCGGCAATCCCGGGAAAATTCAGAGTATTGAAAATAGTATTCGGCCTTCCGTATTCCGGATATTAACATATATAAGTTTCTTGTTTTACTACATAATATGTCACCGTCGAATTGTAAATACCGTTACATTGAAATATAACTAGTGAAATTATAAAATATTTATAGACCTCCGTCGCGAATATTCTGCTTATAATTTAACACATTATTTTTCGTTAGATTATTATTAATATAAAGTAATGAATCTTTCGACATATTTTTACAATGTCGTTAGTTACATTACAATCTAACGGTTTTTACAATTTTACGGTGATATACATATACATATTTAATGCACATCCATGACACAGGAACACAGAAAGTCTTTTTGTCCCTTCGGCGGGATTTAAACCCGCGACCTCCGGCTTAAGAAAAACACGCTAACCACTAAGCCACGGAAGTTTTTCTAAAATTCATTGATTAATTTAAAAAAAAAACAGGTACCTATACCATTATAAAATATAAATAACTTATTTATCATTGACAACCCTGTTTTACTTGGAATCCTTCGCACGTTTCTAGTAATATCAGCAACCATTTAAAGTGTTTTCGCGTCGGCAATTCGGTCATTGCTTGGCCTTCCAGGGTGCCCGCAACCGGCCTCTTCCTTATTGAGGCAGGTTGCGTAACCACCGAGCCTCAAAGAAAAATATACTCTATGTGATCTTGATAGGGTGTCAGTTCGAATTAATTTGTGAATGCTACTATATCTAATTACGATTTAAGATGACCAGGTGTGAGGTTGTAATGATATTACATAGATTAATGAACGATTTTATTCTATATATCGCAATGAGTTTTTTTTATTAATGTTAAAGTTTTTTTACCCGACTACGGCGAAGCCAAAAGAAAGGAAACTATGTATGCATGTATGTTTGTTCCCTCGTAGCGACTAAACTACTTATTCGATTTTAATAAATGAGGTGTCAATGGATTCGTAATGATGCCGCGGGTAACATAGGCAATTTTGTATTTTGAAAATTGGACCTCACATTCTAAGATCTAAAAAAATTAAACCGAGATAATCATCACGTGTTTGGTATTAAATGAAAGGTCTTAGCAAGCACACCACAAATATGTATTATATAATATTTTATGTATATTTTACGTGTGCTTGCACAAATATGTCAAAATAAACGTTTATAATATAGTCGACTCGCTCGGCGCTTCGTGCTCGTGAAGAAGATATTTTTAATTTCAAGTGTTTTGATTAGGTACATATTAATATTATTTCAAAAATATGTTCGGTTGGGAAACAAAAAAAATACAAATAAAAAATAAGTTAAAAAACTATAACCCGACTACGAAAAAAGGAGTCTAGAATTAAAGGCCGAAACAAGAAAATAATTCAGATAGAAATCCAGAAATCCATAGGTAAAAAAATGGTCAAGCTAGAGCCGTGGTCGCACCTACTAATGGCATCTAAGCATCAGTTCACACCGAGATGCGTCGCGTATAGGTATGAGCTAACCCTAAGACCTAGAGAAGTTTCTATTATTATACCCCAAGATAGATACAGACGGCTGCGATTTGACATTGACTGTTCCGAACTTTATAAAGTAGGTGCGACCATGGCTCTAGCTTGACCATTTTTTTATGGATTTCTGGATTTCTATCTGCATTATTTTCTTATTTCGGCCTTTTTAGATCCCTATTTTTCGTAGTCGGGTTATCTAGGGAAGCCGGGGTCGCATCCCCGTGTACTACCGAACAGGTAAGTTGGGATGAGAATCCCATGACACTTATCTATAAATTGTTAATCTTATTTGATGTTACGAATATTTGTCGAAATGATTTAAAATATCACAGTATTTGCTCTACCTCCTGCAGATATGCCGTTGTAATTCAGATAAACGGTTACATAATATACCTAACCTAATTTTATCTTTAGTCGCCATGGGTAATTGTTCCATAGTAAAATTCCCAATGTCTTTTCTATCCTTTCTCATCGATCTAAATCAATCCACAACAATTAGTTTTGCATGATATATCACAATAGAAGGAAGTCGGGTCGGGTCAGCTATCATTATGGTGTCATGATGGTGATACATCAGTGTGATAAATTGGTAATTACTGTTAGTGTTGAGTAAGTAGAAATAAGAGGTTTACAACCATTTGTCATTATAATTTACAATCATTAATGCAACTGGTATTGGAGGCGTCAAGTCTAGTCTTCTTGTAATGATAATCAATTTTAAGTGGTACACTTCTAATTATTTATTATTAATAGTGATTATGTTGTGGTATATATGAAAGTAGGTTATTTTAATCATATTATTATAATATGCGACTTTTAGGAATTGGACAAGGAAAGAAAGTAAAATGTTGTGCATAATATTATTATGCTCCTTTTCAAATGTCGTACTTCAGGTGATCTCTGTGGCTCAGTGGTAAAACACACAGTGGGCACAGAATAAATAGCAATAACATATTGACATTGAGATAGTGTGATTGGTAGATATCACAACCCAGCATCGAACCTGCACCATAACGCGTGTGATTTAGGGCGTCTATTCACTAGGTTATGGACGCTCTTATAATAAAGCAAGACCTATACCTATAATATGCTATTATATAGACAAGGCATGTCGGGGCAAAAGTGTCCACATAAATTGAAGGCTTACTATGTAGCTGGAAACAAAGAAGTGGGCTAAAGATATAACAGAATGGTGTCCCAGATATAAAAAGAGACGCAAATGCAGACAATATCGAAGATGGGAAGATACTATTAAAAAGATAGCAGGACCATGTTGGACGAGGCTAGCAAGGGAAAGATTTTTGTGGAGAGCACTTGGGGAGGCCTATGCTGAAGAGTGAGACAATCAAGAAACCGGTGTCTAATAGAAACATTTGGAATAAACATAAACTATTTATTAACCTTTTTTTATATAGTATTCTAAACAGTAATAAGTAAAAAAAAAGTAATTTAATTGTTAATAAAGGCTATTTTTATTTATTTTATTTTTATGTAGCTGTTTAACTGTTCTTCTTTAATCTGTAGTTCCAGTGTATTAAGTTATTACCTGAATGGTCGTCATTACTACAATTTTTCACGTCATTTTTATAAAATTATTATCATCACGTCATTTGGGAGTTGATTGTGTCTTTAGCACGTAGTAGTAACGCACACTATAGACAAGAAGTATAATATAAAGTATTTAGATTTACTTTATGCTAAATTGTTTCTTGGGCATGTTTTTAGGGTTCCGTAATACTTAAGGAACCCTTATAGTTTCGCTCTGTCCGTCTGTCTGTCTGTCTGTCTGTCTGTCCGCGCCTCTAGCTCCTGTAATTATGAATATAAATTGATGAAATTTGGTGCAGTTATAGATTGTGTATAGATCACGGTTTCGGGATCATAAAAAAATAATAATTTTATATTTTAGGGGTGGCTCTCCATACATGTGAAGTGGGGATGAAAAATATTTTTTCACTCTACCCCATCGTGTGGGGTATCGTAGAATAGGCCTTTTAAAATAAAGGCAAGGTTTCATACGTTACTTTTTTATAAAGTTGACCATTTTCGAGTAATCGGCCTCCAAAGTAGTTTGTAAGTTGGTCCCCCCCCTAGCATTTTTAAACTATAGGAGATAGAAACTTGCAAATTTCTATGCTGATAGATCATGCTAAAAACTCTTTAGGAAAATTATTTTGAACCAAATCGGACAGTAACTTTTAGAGTAATTAAAAAAAAGCATATTACGCGTTTATAGTTACGGAACCCTCGTTAGACATGTCCTGACATGCTCTTGGTTAGGTTATTTAATCTAGCGTGCATTCTAACAGACCTACATAGTTTATATCATTTTAAAGTCTACTACGAGTATTAAAATGATATACATTAGTTTTAGAATATTTTTTATTCAATTCAAAGATGCCAATAATATTTAATTACTACAAACAATTCCTTTCTTTTTCTCTTTTATCATTTTAATGTTGTACGCCTAGAAAGAAGAGTACAAATTTTTTATTTACTCAATTAAAAAAAAATTAAGAAATAATTTTTGTTGTAATCTAATCCTACAAGTTTGTGAGGATGGATGGATGAATTGATGTTTCTTTGTTACTCTTCATGCAAAAACTACTGAACGGAATTCGATGAATTTTGGTATGTTAGTAGATTAGGTTCTACATTAAAACATAGGCTATTTTTTATCCCAAAAAGTACAGTATTTTCGTAGGATATACTATATTAACTCGGGCGGAGCCTAGTTATAAATAACATTCATTTGTAGTTTTTTTCTACAGATTGTCTGAAACAATGTTTAACAAAGGTTGGCCTAGTGTCTGCGCTGGGCGTTGCTTGCACAGTAACTTTTCACGGTTTTACGGATTCGACAGACATAACGTAACCTGATAATAACTCACTTTGGGATTATATTATGTGTTGACCTAACTATTGCACGCAGCTTCGTCCACGTTTCTGTAGATCACTTACCATCATTTTGAAGATCACGTATGTCTGGATATACATAATTTCTTCCTCTGCGTAGAAATCTCTTCCTACATGTTGTAGTTATACATATTGTTTAGTCTACACTAATATTCTATGAGAAAATATTGGATTGATTGTTTGTTTGTATGTTTGATGAAATTTGGCACAGATGTACTCTACTCTTTAAGTACATCTCGGGGCAGGACATATTAAGCTACTTTTTATTCCGATTATTTCCTTATGCGCTCACGAAGTCGCGGGCAACACCTAGTACATTATTATATTTTTGGAATCTGGATAGACAGAATTTCTTTCTCTGCTCAGAAATCACGGGCTACATAATATTATAGTTAATCATATATATTATTTAGTAATGAATATATGAAATCTATACTTATAATATTATAAAGCTGTAGAGTTTGTTTGTTTGTTTGTTTGAACGCGCTAAACTCAGGAACTACTGGATCGAATTGAAAAAAAAATTGTGTTGTATAGTTCATTTATCGAGGAAGGCTTTAGGCTATATAACATCACGCTGCGGCCAATAGGAGCGAAGAATCAGTGGAAAATGTGGAAAAAACTGGGAAAATTATTTATATTTGAGGGCTTCCGTTGTGCGATGCGTAAAGGCGCAGGTTCGGCCTCACATGGAATACTGTTCTCATCTCTGGGCAGGGGCGCCAAAGTACCAGCTTCTCCCTCTGGATCGTATCCAACATAGGGCCGCTCGAATTGTCGACTGCCATAGTGTTTCAAACAGGCTTGACTCCTTAGAGCTACGTAGAGATGTAGCATCCTCTATCGGTTATATTACGGGGAGTGCTCCGAGGAATTGTTCGGACTTATACCTGCTGCAACTTTTCGCCACCGTTCCATGCGACATAATATTTATCATCCTCATCACCTTGATGAGTGGCAGTCCTCCACCGTGCGCTTTACCCGAAGCTTTCTGCCGCGCACTGTAAAACTCTGGAATGAACTGTCGCCAACAGTATTTCCGGACCACTACCTGCAAACCTTCAAGAAGGGAGCGTATTCCCTCCTAAAAGGCCGGCAACGCACTTGCAACTTCTCTGATGTTTGAGTGGTGTCCCCCTGGTGTCCATGGGCGACGGTAATCGCTTTCCATCAGGTGATCCGTTTGCTCGTTTGCCCCCCAATTCTTCATAAATCAAATCGTTTATTTGCGAGAATATGGTATAAATGGTGTTACAATCATTATAATATTACAAACATATTCTGCCACATATTATGGCGTGCAAATATTTGAGAAATTAGTTTAAGTTAGAAATTCATAATAGGTATGTTGTAGAGTCATAATTTAATATTATAATAGTACTAGAATATTAATAGCATCACATACGATCGTCCATAAATTATTATATACTGTATTATTTCATTAGAATGTCATAGTTTATCTTGTAAGAAATTTCTAATACTATAATAACATTTATTCAATAGCAAATCATGTCAAAGGTAATTATTTAATATTATAATACACATACAATAAACATTTTTCTTAAATATTTCTAATTTTATCTTAGGTAGGCGCAGTCTATCTTTATGTCTAGATCGGCTATTAGCATTATAGCTAAACGTTTCAAAATATTGCGGGTGCTTTTTTACAAATAGACATATTTCGAGATAATATTGTTCTTCCGCCACAAGAAAATGAAACTAAAAATATCGTTTACGCAGAAGTACTTTAAAATATATTCTTTTAAAAACTTCTTATGATCATAATAACAGAAATTGACGCGGACGAAGTCGCGGGCAACAGGTAGTTTATTATCAGACTTCAACGAAGTAATTTGACAGACTTTGAGACATATTTTCTGCAAATACAAAAAGTCATTACTTTCACCGATTATGTTCGTCTCGCTAAAGGTCACATGGTGGTGATTGTGGTACTCACCACGGAAAGGCCTTAACTGTAACAGTCACGTAACTATTGACTCGCATAAATTCTGCGTGTTAATGCACGCAGAATTTATGCCAGTCAATAGTTACGTGCGCGGGTTCTGCAGATCGATCGACATAAAAGTAAAGAGTAAAAGTGAATGAATGTTTTGATACCATGGGAGAGCTATGTTGGATGAATCGGAATAATACTACGACCTTGTAGGAAACCGTTGTGAAATAACGCTTGCGCTGTGTTTCGCCGAGTGAATGTGGATGCCACAAGCCCAAAGTGGGACTTCGCTTTTCTTTTGTTCCGTCAGACGTCCGATCAGACGATCCGTCTACCGCTATACAATTATACCTTTTTATATCTTTTTTAACTTTTTACCTTTTCATCTCTGGGCAGAGGCGCCAAAGTACCAGATTCTCCCTCTGGATCGTATCCAACGTAGGGCCGCTTGAATTGTCGACTGCCATAGTGTTTCAAACAGGCTTGACTCCTTAGAGCTACGTAGAGATGTAGCATCGCTCTATATCCTCTAACGGTTATATTACGGGGAGTGCTCCGAGGAAATGTTCCTGCTGCAACTTTTCACCACCGTTCCAAACGACAAAATATTTATCATCCTCATCACCTTCATGAGTGGCAGTCCTCCACCGTGCGCTTTACCCGAAGCTTTTTCCCGCGCACTGTAAAACTCTGGAATTAACTGTCGCCAGCAGTATTTCCGGAACATTACGACCTGCAATTTGCAAACCTTCAAGAAGGTAGCGTTTTCCCTACTAAATGGTCGGCAACGCACTTGCAACTCCTCTGATAGTGCGGGTGTTCATGGGCGACGGTAATCGCTTTCCATTAGTTGATTTTTTTTTGTTTGTTTGTTTGCCCCCGTTTCATAAAATTTTTTCGTTTATATAAAAAAATCATAATTAACCGACATACCTATGTACCTACACAAGCGTCAGAGCTTTCCACTCGAGTACCGGCCGTGTCGATCGTGTCAGGTCAGTCTGTGCTTTGCGCACGCGCATCTTCACTTTCCTAGTTACCTTTCACCTCTTGTCTTGTACCCATCAATGGCTGAGCTTGAAGTGATTGGACTTTCTCAAATTAGGATCCATAAAACAAGCCACTAAAAAGTTGTTATCTAGCTTTTACCTGCGACTTCGTCTGCTTTTGGGCTATATTTGTGCTTATAAGCTGGCCTAATCAGAGACGGCAGTAATCGTACTAGCTTACCATGTAAATTTTATTACTCGTTTGACTTACTATTACCTACATTATATACTTACGTTACTCCTTCCTTGTCATATTCCATACAAAGTCTTGTAGTCTACATGTTCATATCATAAAATTTGGACCCTATTTTTAAGCTTTATAGGTACTAGGTAGGTAGATCTATAGAATTGTTTTATTATTATTCAAGATAAAAAATACATTTTTATTGATAAGAGTCATCATCAGAAGCCCCATAGAGGCTGTATTTAGCTTAACGTAACAAAAAATATTATTTTTAAAACGTAAAAAATACATTTTAAAACAAATGCGCCATATCAGCACAATGTGTTTGTTGATACCAATAATCTGTGAAAGCTGACTCTTTTATTCTATTGAGTAGTTTTTATTGATGCAGGTACAATAAAAGTGTATAATCTTATCTCTCTGGTAATTTATGTACGATGACGTCACCAGTAACTTTCACCTGTTACTCTCAAGGACACACAATCAGCTGACTCACGCGGCCATTCATCCTCACTGTACGCCGTACGCTGTAGTGTACGAGACCATCTCATTGCCAAAGGCTGTATCTGTTAGTATCCTATTTGATTGATAACTTAGAAAAAAAAAACACTTTAGGTTTGATAACAATTGTGCAAAAAGTTGCCATCGACACGGATGATTTTTAGGATACGTACCCAAAGGGTAAAAACGAGGCCCTTTTACTCCGCTGTCTGTCCGTCCTTATGTCACCAGGGTGACTATAATATCTCCTTAATCGTGAACGTAATAGCTAGACAGTTGGAATTTTCACAGATTATGTTTTTCCTGTTACCGCTACAACAACCAAAATACATATTCTAAAAATAGAATAAAAAAAAATGGGGCTTCAATATAACAAGTGTTTTTTTGCCGCTTTGTACGGAACCCTTCGTGCTCGAGTCCGACTCTCACTTAACCGGTTTTTCTATAATTAGTTTAATGATTGTTATTATAGAGTAACTACTGGACCACAAACAACTTCTAAACTCTGCAAAAATAAGTGAGACTAAAAGCCTAGACAGTCTTAAGCTAATAGGTATGTGTTAGCTAAGTACACATAACTAATCCATACGTCACGCTAACTGTACACTGTACACATACATACTCGTGTTACATAAGCCACTTACCGATCTGCACGTAACGAGATCAAGGTGTGGGTACTTACATATGTGTGCTATGCTATGACCATTGACTCGGCGTGTACGCGCCACTAGCTTCCGCGACCGGGAGCCAGCGAAAGACTGATGACACGGTCCTCAGTTTATATCTAGAATTCTAGACTCGCTGATGTGTACCTAACTACCTAGCCACCATTCCAAGATGTCAAGTGCGTAGCGGACGCCTTTCATCAAGAAATAATTATTCTTGAATGCGCTGTTTATGCTGAAATAAGTTGTTTTTTAACTTTGGATGCTTGGTTATCCACACTAATATTATTTTGTTATTGTTTGCATTGAACAAGCTCCGAAACTACTGGACAGATTTTGATGAAATTTGGCACAGATATCTACAGAGCAGACCACTAAAACAAAAAAAATGCGTGTAAATATGAATTGCTTATTATTTTTAATGATCCGAAACTTATTTTTGATCGTTTATATTAGTTTTCAAGCAATGCCAAACATTTATTTACGACAACACTTAATTTTTCTAGGTTATAAGAAGTATAGTTTTTGTATAACATTTCAAATAAAGAAAAGAAAAGAGAAACTTAATACTTAGGGCCTGTTTCACAATGACTCAATACTTAGGGCCTGTTGTCGTGTAGCTTATTTCCATGTTTTGTCTCTGTCATTCGATATGAAGCAAAAAACGACAAAACTTCCGAATAAGCTATCCGACACTTTTTAGAAGATTGTGAAACAAGCCCTTTTTACTGTCCACGATGTGTTTACCAATTTGTTCTGGAACTGATTTGCATTTTTAATAACTCCCCGCACCGATTTCGGTGACGGTGGCCGGTTTCATTGAAACCAGGCCAGTTACGCAGGAGTAATTTTATAGTGCCCAAGTGTGTGCGCAGTACACAAGAGCACTCTCTCTTCCTTTTACTCTCATAATTCAGTGGGACGGATAACCGACACGACTGACGAGAGATCAGGCGCAGGTCCGACTTTTTACATGCCCATCCGACGCATGGATCATCTTTCTTGTCAGACAATCAGGTGATCAGCCTGCATTGTCCTAACCAAACTTGGAAACAACATTTTTTGTTGTCCCAATGCGGGAATCGAACCCACGACCTCCGAGTCGAGAGCCAATGCTCGAACCACTAGACCACGGAGGCTGTTGATTTGCATTACGTCAGTTACGTATGACTCAGACAAAAGGTTATGATTCAATTCGAGCCGTAATTTCGATCGTAATCCAGTAATTGCGTAGTGATCTAGTGATCTAGCATTAGTATCTAGATCTGGATCTGAAATAAATATTTTGAACGCAATAGATCAAACGCGAAATTATAATGATATTTAGATGTACAGTCGCCGAAAGTTGTGTACGTCTTATGAACCTTAACGTCAAGTGATAAGGTCGAAAATTGGTACACTAGATCTTTTGGCGACCGTACCTATCAGCTGCTATTATTATTTACAATCAAGTCTAGCAATACTTGCATTTGGATTTGGTAATAGTTTTTTTTTAAATAAGTGTATGGCATAAAATTAGTTTTACGTCGGTTTTCTGGAAGTCCGTGGTATCTCTCGACGAAGCACATTTGTGCCGAAGCTTGGATCTCTCACGCCATTACTTCACAGCAATGAAACTTAACTATATTTTGTTTTCCCATCCATATCTCCACACCAAACTTTCAAGATATTATGTCCGTAGATAATAAAAGTCCCATCAATTTTGATCCATGCAAAAAATGTTAATTTGCATTGAATGGTGAAGTGAAAGCCTGAAGATCGCAGCCTGAGCGAATACGTTTGCATTGTTTTACATATTTCTTAAGCAATAACATAATTTTTATTACATTTTGTTATTATATCATTGTTTTAACATCATAATGAGATAAAGCTGGCGATTCCTATTGTCGTCTTTTAGCCAACAACTTTAATTATATTTAGATACATGAATAAAATTATTATTTAAAATAAACGTTTAATTTAATAAGTAGTTGGAGAGTGCAGCCATTTTCAAGTAATTATTCTTGTTAAATTCTAAAAAGACTTATTAAGCCCGCGCGGTTTTGAGGATTTTACATATACTCGATTACCTAAGTCTATCTGGCGCAGATTACAAAAGATCAATATTTTGTTTTACCCTCGACAGGCGACCAGGGTCACGTGGTCTCCTGGTCTTACACGACGGACAACCCGCAGCTATGTGTGCGTGGTTAGACGATGGGGGATGCACGCAGCGAGCGGGACGTGAGTTTTTTTTAGCCAGGACTTTTATTCTCGGGGCTGGCCACTGATCGTGTCATTTCGTGCTTTGACATAATTGACATGTCAAAGCACGAAACGACAGGATATTCGCCGGTACTCGAGCTGCATTGCCATTTGTATAGACTTATAGAGTGTCGCCCCTGTGCCATTAGTGCAACAAACTTAACGTGAAATGATGATAGTGATGATGCGATCCCATACAATAACCATACCATATAAAATTAGCAACAGTGTCGGTTATAGTCTTGTAGCCAGAACCAGTCGGACAACAATCTAAAGAAAGGGAGTTGGTGAATGATCGATGGCTATCTACCGCGACCTGAGCCACGTCAGTCAGAATTAAAAAGCATTTGATACAGGGCTATACAGTGGACTCCCGGTAATCCGACTAACATTTTGCAGGGCAGTGTCGGACTATCGAATTTGTCGGATTATAGAGTACTGCCTAAGACCACCTATAGTCCTGAATTTTTTACAAAAGAGTACCTTGTAATCCGACAAATTACAGATCCAATGATAAGATTCTATATGTTATATATATATGTACAAATCATACTTCATTATATACGTCAAATTTAGTCAATTAAACAACACAATAAAGAGCTTACGTTTTATTATAAAATAAACTTAATTAACGTGGTGCGTATAAGTTATAACTTTATCAATTGTGCATTAGTGAAGACTGTCAAAAAAATATTCAATAATAAATAATAGACCATGTCGGATTACAGGGGGTCCCGTACTAGACAGGGGCCGGATTACCGGGGGTCCACTGTATCTAGTTAAGTCCTGACAAAAACCCGGACAGTTCAAAAAAAGTCAAGCCATTTTAGTTAGAAAATAAAAACATTAAATGTCAAAGTCCAAATAAATAGTGCAGTCAATGAGTCAAGTCGATTCAGTAAGGTGGTAGAAACTTTCTGAAAGTTTTTTGGACACTTTGAGTTGATTAATAATTAAATTAAATGTATATATTGTTTCAAGATGAGTAGGAAGTTAATAAATATTAAAGACTGATTTGATATTACTTATGCATAGATGTATAATATTAAAAAGTACTTATGTAAGTTTTATTACTCATATTATAATCTATTTAAACAGAAAGAAAAGCCGGAAAATCCAAAAGCCGGACAATGTCAGGATCAAAGTCTATGGGCAGGACTGTAACCATCTAGGGTAACCATCCGTCCGGAGTAGTCCGGACATGCCTAGACTACTCCGGACGGATGGGTACCTTAGATAGAGCAGGAATAGACACTGCTATAGCGCGTTCACGTAAAGATAGGACTTGAGATAAATTTATAGTATCAGTTGTTAACCCTAAGTAACCTCGTGTTTGCGACTACACCAAACGGATGTAACCCATAAAGTTTAAAAAGTTATAAGCCGAGAAAGCTTCGTTGTTTTAATTTGTGTAAGGTTAAAATTAATGTGACATATTTACACATGTGACAACTGACAAATATGATACATTACTTCTGTTAAATATTAATCTTCCGTGTGTCTCCCGCAACAGGTTAAAGTGCTTAACTGTAACTTGCTTGTAATCCATTGAAGAGTCTCTGACTGCAGTCTACTGCACTAAGGACATATTTCACAATTCACTAGCAAAACATGCTCTTAATGTAAGTAGTGCTTAATTTTTATAGACTTAGCGCTTATTTTACAATCTTCTAATAAGCACCGGACCGCTTATTAGGATGTTGTGTCGCTGTTTAATTTATATGAAACGACAGAGACAAAACATGCGAATAAGCTATGTGACACTTATTTATCATTGTATATTGTTATATTGTAGATTGTGAAACAGGCCGTTAGAGTCAAACAAGTTTACTTGTAATACGAGTATATCTTTTTCGCTGTCTGCGCGGTGTCTGTCAGTTCATATATTAGGATCATGTGCACGAAGGTAACCAGTTATGTTGGCCGGGCGGTTACACAACTGCAGGTAATCATTTTAATTATTTTTTTATTTACGACCTTTTGGTATGTACAGAGTAGTGACGTAACAGAATTTGGAACGAAAATGTAGAGCACTTGTCGTATTATTAACAAGAAGTATAAAATATAACAATAGTCACCTTAATTATAATATTTATATTATAATTAATGTTACTATTAATTTATATGATTAGGTCGTAGTCCACTTCGTTAGCCTACGGCGGGTTGGTCTTACAAGTCTTCACACGTCTTGTAAGATTGTAACGACCTGATTCACAATCGCCTAATTAGTGACCAATAGCTTATTCAGATATTTCATTGCTGTTTACTTTATAATGACCAACACAGACAAGATAAACAGGCCCTTGTCTTCTCAGACGAGTATCATAATACATAATGATAATATAACTATAATATCTATATTTGCATATCATTATAGACACAATAATCATGAGAATGCTAATTGAAATGTATCGATGTGAAAGTATTCCCATGTATATCGTATTCGATTGTAATTCGATTTATTATCGACATAATTCGCAACTGCGGGTTACGCAATTTTGCCTGCAGGAGAAAGTGCAGCTGCATCTCGCTAATTCTCTAAAATGGTCGCGTTACGTAACGTGACCGTAACACTAGTGTCAAATTACGTCATCACGCATCCTAGTTTAATATTGCTAATTAGTAAGAAGTGCTTTGTATCAGGGTCATTTCATACCGAGGCATGACGCGTCGCGATGATCCTTGAAGATGCTGTGATAATATTATACAGAGCAATTTCGATTTTGTATGGCTATTTAAATAAGTGCGGTGGGAACTCACCCGTAGGTGTGTTAAACAAAGTATAACCTCCACATTTCTGGAAATCGGTTAAAAGTGAACCGAGAATTATAATTTCGAAATCGAGGATTGCTTTCAGTTTTAAGGTCGCGCCTTTTATGGCGACCCGACTTTTTTACGCAGTCCAATATTTTAATTTTACGCAATCGTGTTGTGAGCATTGGCTCACAAAAAGAAATTACGCGTTCCTTCTAGGTTAATAGTTATGTCAGTACGAATACTTGACATCTGTATCTAAGGGTCAGCTCACACCAAGAGACGCTTCTTAGTGCGACATGACCCTAAGATTTATTGTAACAATAACTGCACAATACGTAATAAATCTGGTCTATTTACACACTACAGAGCTCATTACAAATGACGACACATTTGACTTCCTTGGCGCAGTGATCTCAATAAAATGACACTTCATACAAAAATAGTTTGTTTTTATTTACAGAAGCTTATAATAACAACAAATATAATACAGCTACGGCTAGTGATCACATTCATGACTATGCGGTTAATGATGGGGGGTGCCGTAGGACGAGGACGGGGGGACGCCGTAGGATCCCGAGGGGACGTTGATGGTGGTGTAGGACGCGACCGGGGCGCTGTAGGATATCGAGGAGCCGTGGCCGCCGGAGTATCCACCTGAGTAGCCGCCGGAGTAGCCGCTGGAGTACCCGCTGGAGTAGCCGCCGGCGTAGCCACCGCCGTGTCCACCGAGAGCCTGGTGGTACTGAGCCACCTGGATACCCTGCTGCAGAGACTCAAGCTCTACTCCCACGATCCTGTCGTGAGGCACGCCGTACACCGGGGCGGGGGCGCCGTAGTGGGACGAGATTCCGTGGGAGATTCCGTGGGACGAGTGGGACGACCTGTAGGCTTCGTTTTGGATCTCGTCCTTGAGAATGATGTGGCGGATCTTCTCCAGTAGATGGGGGTCGATGTGGTAGCCCTCGGAGGTCTGGTAGCCGACGGGCACCTGGCTGTAGTGGCCTCCGATGCTTAGCTCCGACCCTGAGCTGTGGCCGGAGACGATCGGGGCTGAGTAGCTGTAGCCCACGGGGGGCTCTGCCACTGCGCACCCGATGAGAGCAAGGGCTACCTGCAAGAAGAACTAAAGTTACTAACGAAAATTGGTACACTTACTGCATGTGATCCGAAATTGAACCTAAACTAAAAAAGAAAATTTGTTGGGAGCGCTCCAAAAACAAGAAGAAAAAGAACCAATACTGAAATTAACACTTTGAAAATTATTTTAAAAATTGAGGCCTTCTTAATTAACAAAAGATTATGATCTCAAAATTTTTTGAAAATATCCTGTCTTGAATTGAAATATCAAAACTGTATCTAAGTTTTTGCTCCAAATTTTTAAACTATTTCACTTCGGTCACTATCACATCACTACACTGCATCCACTTACAATGGTCAGGCGGGACATGGCGCTTGTGTGATGTCGGTTGCGCGCGCGCACCGCTTATATACCGGGCGATCTGCCGACCACTTTTACTTCTCCGAGGACGAGATCAAAACATTAAATTATTTATTATCTAAACATTACATTAAATTACTCTTCATTTTATTATATTTCGTAATTTATATTATCCATAATATAATCAAAACTATGGTATCCTATGCTGGGATTGCTGGGTATTAGTTAATCCATTAAGGACTTATCTTGATCCAATTACATCCAGATACATTATGTTTGGACATTTTATGGAATTTTTTTCTTTCCTTTTTGATTAAAATTTCTTAATTTCATGCTATGAGACTTGCAATTTTAGTTATGTATGTCATATTTGCATCTGAATTGCTTCTCAAAATTTTAACCAACTAAAAAAATGCATAATAAAGTCAATTAAGCTATGTAGTATACTAGATAAATAAGGGTATAATATTTTATTTATTTATCTATATGAGACATGGGTCCAAATTCCGAAATCAATCTCAAAATCCCAAGAAACCTTACACAGTTAGCTACGCTATGTGCTGAACTAGGTAAAGGGCATCTTCCTTCATGAGTCATGAACTTTCCTGAAGGTGGGTCGAGTCGTGACTCGTGATGAGCCACGCGTGACCTTTGACTTCCGCTCCTTGTGCTCGTGAACTTGGTAAACCTTCAACTTGTATAGAACTTAAGTTAACTTATTCAGCTTTTAGCACGTGTTTCATAATGTAGTTGTTTGATTTTATGCTATTAGTATTTTGAAAGAAATACCATTACTTCAATGGGGGTCTAGTCCAATATGGGATCTAGCTTAATATGGGGTACTATGGTTTTGCCCGCGGCTCCACCCGCCAAAATACAGCATCCCTCGGGATTACAGCACTTTTTCGGGATAAAAATTAGCCTTTGTGTTAATCCAGACCTTAAACTACTATAATACCAAATTTCATCAGAATCCGTTCAGTTGTTTTTGCGTGAAAGCGTCATCTAAACATCCAACCAGCCATCCATCCATCCATGCTCACAAACTTTCACATTTATAATAGTAGTAAGATGCCCTACAAAATTCATAACTATCTGTCGTCGTCACTGTGTGGTAGAGTACTTGATTTTGTAAATGACCTGTTGGGCCAGACTATGAGGGTTTTTTAGCAATTTATATTATGTTGACAATCACAGAATTATAAAGGATTTTATTTTATGGGACGTATTGTAATTATTTCTTTGATTTCTTCAAATTTCAATAATCATTTCAACTTTTTTTGTATAAGATCGGCAAATTAGCAGCCGTATCGTCTGATGGTAATGCCGTTCAACTGAATAATTATATTATGTTACCAATGTCAGAGAAGCAATGATCATTTTCTTGCATGCGAGGAGGTTGTAATTACATCATTATATTTTTATTGGTTATTACTTACCGGGCTTGATTAATTTATTTATGATGCCTAATTATAATATAGGCATCATAATCTTTCTTTTTAGGGTTCCGTTCCTCGAAAGGAAAAAACGGAACCCTTATAGGATCACTTTGTTGTCCGTCCGTCTGTCTGTCAAGATCCTTTTTCTCAGGAACGCGTGAAGGTGTCAAGCTGGAATTTATATCAAATACTCAGGTCTAATGTCCCTTGAAGCTCTGAAAAAATCAAACATATAAGCCAACGCAATCAAAAGATACAGCCGTTTATACCGCAAATTTTCGACACTCGCAAGGGAAACGAAACCTACAGGCTACTTCCCGTCAACTCAGAATCTTGAAATTTGGTACAACGCAACGTCTTATGGTAAAGATAAAGGGAAAATTGCGAAAACCGTATTTTTTTAGGTACATCATAATAATTTGAAACTTACTAATGATATGGATTTCATATGCAATAAAAATACCATAACTATGACACGATTGTTGTGATGGATGAACTTTTACATAAATACCTACAGGTTTGTACGGAACCCTCGATGCATGAGTCCGACTTGCACTTGACCGGTTTTTATTATTACTAAGAATTTGAACTATACGATTAATCAGAATTAATCGTCAGTAAAAGGACAATTTGATTCACATCACTTTTCTTCCGTTACAAGTGAGTTGAGACAGAACTACAATCAATTCAGTTTATAATGTCATTAGGTATTAACGACTTAATATTTTTTGGCTTAACATTTTATCTTTACCTTTCGCTTTTTTTAAATGAGGAAGAATTTGACTATATCTTGTAAGCCTCGGCTAAATATTTAGAGAAAGGACGTCAATATGCAGAGAGCATCTAGAGTAACTTATGTAATATACCTTTCAAATTTGTTCACTAATATCTCTACATGTATTATGTTAAGTGTATTTGTCTTCTGCGACTGACGGGGTATGGTAGAGTCAATGATATTTTTGATTTATTGCATACCTATCAGCATGCAAGATTCCTCTCTAAAATGTTTATTGTTAGTGATGAAAAGCCTATATTTGACGATAGTACTGCTCACTAATAAACTTAATTATTAAAAAAAACAGACTGCGTTAAATAATTTTGATGTACAAAGTGCCACTTACTAATACTAATCTAATGATACCTTTTAAGCTCAAATGAGATAAGCCGTTAAGGCTCTAGAGCGTACCAAAGAAATAAACATACATACATACACTCGGAAAAATAATTCTCCTTCTGGTGCAATCGGGTAAAAAATTACTTCCGAGACGTACAGTATTATCCTTGTAAAAAGCTGCTTTTCCTTTTAATTATTCCTTTGCTATTTTGTAGTTTGCTATTATAAGTTTCTGCCACCGAAATTTATACCAAAATGGGAGTACAAAGTGTACCTACAAAAGCTGACCTGTGTAAATAATCTGTCCTTCATCTGATTCAACCATTGCGTGCCAGGTCGTCTCGACCACCAACAGGTGTTCCAAAAATTTATTTTCACTTAATAATAAAATAATATCATCGTATTTTTTTTCGCGTATTTTGTAATTCTGAGTCAAAAATGCAGTTACTTTGTGACTTTCGGATTGCCTTGGCACACAATCGATGTTAAGAATTGGATTTTACGGTTGCTTAATACATCTGTAAACCTACATAATTGCTAAAATAGATTTAATAGATGCACTATGAGATAATTATAGACTAATAATTTAACAGGTCCATTCGCTATATTCAGAAGCGGTTTGATTAGAAATATCTTAATACCTTCCATTGAGATAGAGGTCAATTACTTTAAATGGCAGCAAATAATCTATTATAACATTTTTTGTGGAAGCTTTATAAAATTTCATACGACTCAAATCTCATAATGCTTTAGGGCAAATGTCATTTGCAAAAGTAGTAAAAAGCAGAGGGTCTAGATGTGTGCCCTGTGGCATCCCTTTTTTGGCTGGGGATGGCTTCACACTAAATCTGGTGTTTAGTTTAGAATTATTAGATAAAATAATTATCTTAATAACTGCAACGAACCAATTTACTAAATGACTATTGCATCAGTCACGCTGCATACTCTCAAATGTTTCCTGCTCTTCAAAAATTTCGATCAATTCGAAAGGAAATAAAACAAGTATAATATTGTGTTGGCACATCCGTGATATCATTACCAAAAGATGATCATATATCAGCTTAAGTGGTGTTAAGCAATATGGTTTTAAGACATTACCATTATCTTAAGGATCGTGAATTTTTATACTAATGTAAAATTTTGAATATTATTATAATAATATATGAAACAAAACCTTTCAGTGCAGTTTAACGAGAACTGTGCAACCGGAGGAGTATGAAATTTGGCCGGCAAATTAAAGTTTATGTAGAAGAAGGTGTGCAAGCTAATATATTTTTATAGCACAGTGTGACCTAAACCCGCACTTTACGCACGCTTTTCCGTGACCTAAGTTGCCTATTTCTGCACGGTGTGTAAATGAATTGACCAACTTCACTCATGTAGAAAAAATAAAAGGAAACACATTTAAATGTCATTTACATTCAATAGGGTATTTTCCAAGTTTTTGAAAAGTATGTCAAATTATTCCTAATTAGCAGTTTGAACCATTATTTGTGAATTTCTTTCTTTTCCTTGCAAATTAGCCTAAAAGTTTAAATTAATATTATAGGCGCGAAAACGCTATAATGAGTTGTCATGACGTCACATTCTTGTAACATTTTAACTGTCAAGTGTCAAGTGTCAAATTACACTGAAAATGCCAAATCCCAGAATACCTACTATTTACGTTTTTAAATAAATGTTTTAAGCCTATTAAAATGCCTTATAAATGGTGCGTAGTGCCAAAATGCACTAATACGCTTATTAAAACACCGGGGAAAATCTTTGTGACCATACCAAAGAACACTGAAATGCGGAAAAAGTGGCTATTACTCGCTGACACATGACGTTAATGATTCGATGCTGGCTATTCTTTATGGAAATCGGGAAGACATTAATAAAAGAAGAAGAAGTACAAGAATATGACGTCACATTCCAATCTCGTGCGTTTTTAGTCACGTGGTCAAACGTGAAAAATTCATAATTTTATTTTTGATATTTTATAAAAATCATACATATTTTTGTGTAAAAAGTTGGTTAAATTGGTTTAAATTAATGTTTAGCGATAAAATATCAACAATCTGATGTATATTTTCATCATAGGATAATACCTTATTGTCATTACATTGTCATACTTAGTTCACGGAAAAGCGTGCGTAAAGTGCGGGTTTAGGTCACACTGTGCTATAAATTCTATTTTGTTGTAATGATATTTGATTTTTTCCTTTCGAAATATACTTTCAAAACAATAATCTGAACCGGAATTGTTTCTTTTTAGAGTTTGACTTGCAGTCTGTATTGCAATTCTTTGTGATTGCAATACATTAATTTTACTTTTAAAACGCATCCCTCGCTCCGCTCGGGCGCTAACTTCACGCCGTGCAGTAATAGGCAACTTAGGTCACGCGTATCGTAATGTACTATTAAATAATGCCTACAAATACATAAAATTAATAAAAAAACAGACATTACATCAGATTATTAACACACACTACAGAGTGTTTGATAGATAGACAATTTTGTTACAATATATAAACTTAAAATTATATTAATTATCATGGGCGACCTTTAGTTAGAATAATTCGCGAAGTTAATTCTTATTCATAGTTTTCGAAATCACTTCTGCCTCCAGATGGCACTTTGTGTGAGTCGGATCTGCCTCCTAGTGGCAGAAGAAATATCAAAAACCCTCATATTTTGCAAAATTAATAAATCTAAGAGTGGCAACATTTTGAGTCCTATGAAAGAATAAAATAGTTGTATAAGTTACTTAATTATTTTTAAACAAAAAATTAAACCGACTTCCAAAGTAAAAATTCACAAAAAAGTATGAAATAAAACTTATTTTCTAAATAATTCCCCTTTTAAATTTGGCTAAAATTTTAACAATTTCTCTACTCAATCTTCTTAATTTTGAAGTCGCTACCAGCCCAAAGGATATCCTAGAATATTTTATAGAACACACGTTCATATTTGCTGGTACCGACTTCAAAATTAAAAAGATTGAGTAGAGAAATTGTTAAAATTTTAGCCAAATTTAAAAGGGGAATTATTTAGAAAATAAGTTTTATTTCATACTTTTTTGTGAATTTTTACTTTGGAAGTCGGTTTAATTTTTTGTTTAAAAATAATAATTTAACCCTTTTTAGTGATTTATTTTGTTCAGTTATTATTAATACATCTTAAGAACGTCTAAAATAAATCGAGTTTATAATTAAATACGCGCCAAGCTTACATTAGGTATTGTATTAATAAGATGATGATGATTACTGTAAGTTAGAAAGTGGCATATACTTGCAGTTATTTAAACAATGCCGAAATTTCCAAACGCATATCTTTAAAGACTGAGGAGTTCTGTTCAGCGCTTTTGGATCCAGGGTATACCTTGGTACAATATCTTATTTTTTGGTAGCACATGCTTGTGTTATTCCAGTAAGAGTCAAAATCACTATATGTGTCGATATAAATTTCGAAGAGTTTCCTCGGTTCCTCATGGATCGCATCATCAGGTTTCCACTTTAGTGACTAAAGGACTAATTTAGAATTATATCCTTTACAACAACAAAATAATTTTGCAAATAAGTTCATGAATAGCAGAGTAATGTTCAAAGATATCCATGTGGGTGTAAAATACTATGAGAAGTACCTTTTATACCATCATAATGTGATGATGTATGGTATGATGATGGTGGTGATGATGATGATTGCTCTAATTGACGTAGTGGCATATGCTTGCAGTTGTTTAAACAACGCTGAAATCTCCAAATATGTATCTATAAGTAGTCAGGAGTTCTGTTCTTTATTTTTGGATTCAGGGTATACCTTGGAGCAAAATATTACTTTTTGGTAACATATTATGCTTAGATTTCTTTAAAAAAACTCAAAATCACCATATGTATCCATATAAATTTCGAGGAGTTCCCTCGATTCCTCATGGATCCCATCATCAGGTTACCACTTTTTTGAAAATGGGACCAACTTCGTATGACACCCTTTATATCACAAAAAGAATTTTGAAAATCGGTTCACAGACGGCGAAGCAATCGGCGAACATACAAAAAAAAAAAAAAACAAAATATATACAGCCGAACGTATAACCGCCTCCTTTTTTGGAAGTCGTTTAATAATTAATAACATTACTAATTACATGATAAATGCAATGTAAAATATAAATATTTTTTACTCTTTCAAGCAAAAACCATGAAATTTTCGTCAAATTTTAGTTTGTCAAATTAACTTTCAAAGTCATATGAAGTTGCCAAAATAAAAGTGTGCAACTAACCCAGGTTAAATTTTCGTTCGCCAGACTCTAATCAATCAAACATTATCAACAATAGGTAGAGCAGTTTTGTGGGGGATAACACATGTTGTCGAAAATGACTTCCTCCTTCCAAATATCTAATTGCTCAGCATATTAAGCATAGATTAGGCCTTCATTACTTAATTTATACATTTAGCGTGCTTAAATGAATCAATTTCGCGGTTTTGTTTACATCTGAGTGGGTATTTGAATAAATGGGTAAATTACTAAATCGTTACTTCCTATAACTTTAACCTTATTTATTACATACGTTTTAGTCAGACAATATTATTGGTTTTTTTTAAAATATCATGGAAATGTTATTTGTGATTACATAGAGGTAATTATACTTAAATAGTCATAATTTATTCTAAGACAAATCACCTTATTGTGAATTACATATAACCCCTTAGATATTTAATTAAGGTCTGATTTCCAACATTTTTAAGATTATTTAAGACAAGAGGGACTTATTTAATTATTATTTGCCGGTCGAGGGAGATTTTTGTATAGTAATGTCAATATTTACACGAAGACTATCTGGAACCAACTGAATCCTCCGTTCCAAGTTTTTCCCAGCTAACAATGTCAAATCGCTTAAACCAATTTTTATATTCACAATGAAGAGGTTCAAATCCATTTCGTAAGTTCCCTCGACCCACAAATAAATTGTGTATTACTAATACATTGTATTCAAATTAAATGGTCTCTGTATATATTACTGTAATGGCTCCCGTTTTTCTCACGTCATTGTACACAGTACATTATCTAATATTCTTGAATAACAAATGATAATAAGATGATGTTCATGTTTGGGTAATGTTGTGCTAGTTTCTCGGGTTTCGAAAAAGAGATTTATTTTATTTTCAGAAAATTAAATTAGATAAATCAAAAGGTGACATAGGACATTACACAAAAGTTGCCTCGGCGCGCGGCGCGGCGGCGTCGACGGCAAAGGAAATAGTTTGCCACTCGTCGGACACCGGGCAAACAAGAAAGAGTTAGCATCGGCTTAGTTTACCGACGCAAGGACAGACTCTGTTGTTTTAATTCGACTTTACTACTTGCCGCAAACTAGTTACAAAATACTTAATAGTTAACCCAAACTAAAAAAGGAAAAAGTGTTGGAGCTATTCTTCCCCTTATGGTCTCTTTAATTTTGTAGTTTTGTAAAGATTTATATTTCTACAAACATAATTTTTGCATACTGACTATATTCAATTTTGTTACGCGAGCTAGGCTTCTCCTTCTTCTATGAACTTATTAAGAAATATACTTTTGACATCAATGGTTATGTAAGGAATCAAATATGTTATGACTAGATTTTGCCAGCGCCTTCGCTCTTCGTTAATACAGTATCCCACGGGAACACTGGAATTTTATGTTTATGTATTTCATGAAATTTGGTATGGTAGTAGTTATGGTAGTAGTAAAAGCTACTAAAGTTTTTGCGTAAAAGAGTAACAAACATCCATCCTCACAAACTTTCATGTTTATATTAGTAGTAGGATAGGTCATTACCATCTTATACAGAGTAATAAATGCGATACAGAGCATTATTATCTCAGACCAGAACCTAAACTCTCGTATTTAAAGTAGACTTCATTTGACTTTGTTTGGATTGAAAGTGTAGCGACATGTTACCGTGAACGGATTTTATGACGTTTCGACCAATCAGAGCGAGTTTCGCGTTGGTTTAACGTTCATAAAAACACTGTTTTATTGTAATTGATTGTAATTGTATTAATGCAGGTTTTATTTAGCAGTATTGCCCCTGACCTGAGGTGTTTATCATCGGTGATCGACAGACTCTGCGGCTACCACACAATGCCTCGTACTAATTGACGCAGACGGCAGAACACTGCAGAGACATTAATATTTAGTCGTTACTAAAAAAAGCGTAAACGTAAGTATTAGTTGCTTTAGAAGCTTGGAATGGTTAAACTACATTTGTATCCGTGATGCTTCGTCAATGTTTTATAATTAAAAAGATGAGCTCGGCTTCGCACGATTGCAATGTATTACTCGTATCGTATATATTAATAAGTGAAACAAAATCTTAGATTCGCTTTCCTCTAAACTAGTCAACTGATTTGAATGTAGTTGTAGATAGAGTGAGTGATTCAAGATAAAGGTTTATATACACTAGAGATCGCCCTGAGGTCGAATCTTGCCCATAATAATTGATATTATTTTTAAACTTTAACCCCCTTTCTAATAAAATTATATTTATCCAGTAGATAAGCAATACAATGTTCTGTCCTTGTCTGTCAAGCGGCTTTTCCAACGCATAAGACAAGGACAAAACATTGTATTGCTTATCTACTGGATAAATATTTTTATTAGTAAGGGGGTATCTTTATAAGAGATTTGCCTCTAAGATAGGAAAAAAAAATGTTGTGACAGACAAAAAATTCCCAAATGTCAACGTAGGTATAACAAATTATTAAAACAAAACGCACGGTCATGTTTATTAATTTTCTGAGGTACCTAGTGTGTTGTATTTATTTTTTCATAACATAGTATATTTCTAAGCATTATTAAAAAATGTGCTCTCTGCACAACTTCCTTCACTTAAACTTTAATTGCGCCAAACATCATCCTGCGTTTCGTTCGCACGATTTTCGTACTGAAAGTTTTGGTAATAAAAATTATTAATGTGTATTTTTTTATATTAATATAATTTGAATACTATGGTAATTATTGTCTCTGTGTCTACGTTACGTTACTCTGTGCGACGACACGCGCGGTCACGATCAATGTCACATGACATCACGCGTCATCGAGAGTTGTGACATCTGAACTTTACCTTTACACTACGATCATACTACGAGGATTCGTCTATCTACACTAATATTATAAAGAGGAAAACTTTGTTTGTATGTTTGTTTGTTTGTTTGTTTGTTTGTAATGAATAGGCTCAAAAAGTACTGGACCGATTTCAAAAATTCTTTCACCATTCGAAAGCTACATTATCCACGAGTAACATAGGCTAAATTTTATTTTGGAATAAATAGGGTTCCGTAAAATATTTGGGTTTTTCGGACACAAGGTGTAAAAAATCAACCAGAAAAGTTACTTATTTTGCGTACGCTGCCTAAACTATAAAAGATAGAACCCTAAAATGTTCTAATTAATTGTAGATCTTATAAATATCTACAAAAAGTCCGTGACACACTATACCTATCTATGTCGAGTGAGGCACAACAACCATTTTTTATTTAGAAATCTTGTTTTTTTTTGGACTACATTTAAACGCGTTTATTTTACTCATGCTATTAATCCTTATCAAAATAAATTATTTCATCACTAAGTACAGTTTATGTAGATAATATTTGGTCTTTGAATGATTGAAATTGGACGTTTGGTTTTGAAGTTATGGCGAAATTAAAATATTACGATTTCTGCTGCACGGCCCGTTGTGAAGCGGGCGTCACTAAGGCGCGCGCCGTGCGCGTGCGGGGGGGAGTTTAGATCTATGGTATTTCATACTATAAAAGTATACCCACCTACTTATTTCATTGAGTTTTAGTAGGTACCTATATTAATTATTTTCTGTTTGTTTTGACTAGATTTCGCCCGTTTTGTTAGAGGTTTAAAGACATTCTGTAGTATAAGTATCAGTATTGTACCCGTGCGAAGCTGGGGCGGGTCGCTAGTATTCTATATAACCACATTGGTACAAAGTTTCTGACCATTTTCATTTGCACAAAGGAAGTGACCGCAGACTTGCTTGAAGTCCGTATTCACAAGTGAGTATGTGAGCGTGCTCGCAATTCATCGGCTATGTTATGCGATTTTATTTTATGCCTGATCGACCAGCATCTAGTTATATAGTACGTCGTCAATGCTGGTGTAGGTGTTTTTCAGATACGACTGCTGCAAACTGAGCTTTATTGAAAGGCTTTACCTTCTGTTTTTTTAATCTATGTACTCTTTCACACCATGTCAATCTGGTTCTTTGGTAAGTTCTAAAGGAACTTGTGTTACGGGTTCCAGACAACGAACATATATACGTTTATACTATACACATACTTGAGATTTTTATTATATTATACACATATTTAATACTAGTTTTTCCATCCGCGTAAATATAGTATCGGATATCCTACGGGAATACTGTACTTTTTGGGATAAAAAGTAGCTTATGTTTTAATCCAGATTCTAAGTAATCCATTCAGTTGTTTTTGCGTGAAAGAGTAACAAACACCCATCCATTCAACCATCCATCCATCCATCATCACAAACTTTCACATTTATAATAGTATCAATGACTCAGGAACACATTAAACTTTTTGGCCTTCGGCGGGATTCGAGCCCGCGACCTCCGGTTTGAGCGCCAATCCGCTAACCACTGAGCCACAGGTCAACAGACTGACCGGACCGGGAGAATGTAGGTGACTTCGTTTATTTTCCTCGTATGTATGTAACCGAAATTTCAATCATCTTTCTGAATCATTAAGATAAATTGAGTTGAGCAAAAAGTTATTAATGTGTTCCAATTATATCATACACTTTATATTTTTTGGTTGTATAATATTAATTGTACCTACAATCTATTGCAGTAATTTTAAGATGTTTTGGGAGTGCCCAAAATGTAACGAAGATGTAATTAATTAATATGAAATATATAATAAGTAACTCCCGGAGTGCAACCCGTTGTTTTTATTTTATTTTTATGAATCAGAGGAGTCTCAAGTGCGTTTTTGGCCTTTTAGAAAGGAGTGCGCTCTTTTCTTGAAGGTTTGGAGGTCGTAGTGGTCAGGAAATATCACTACAGTTCATACCCGAGTTTAAATAATGATAAAAAATCTTGATTGCTTGAAAATTAAAAAATAAATGTCTTAAAATGACACTTTTAGTCTGTAGTGAAATTTTATAAGTATTTAAGGAATTGTATATGTTAGGAGAGAAGTGTATAGGGGCGTTTATATTATAGATTTGTGTAAATGTCAGAGAGAAAGAGACAGAGAAGAGCACCTAGATTAATTCCCATACTCAGCGTTTGAAAAAAGGTTTCTAAATGCAAATAATGTAGTGGAGCTGATAATAATGACAGTAGATCATCATAATAGATACAATAATAATAATATCTATGGACCTGGCCCTGTAAATGGATCCGAAGAACTTGTGTTGCGGGGGCCAGACAACGAGAAGTATATTTAATACTTTCATGTTTTATACTATACATAATAATTATATTATTTCAGATTTTTATTTATTAACCTAACATTTAATAAAGAGTCATGACCGAGGAACATTGAAAACTTTTTTGTGTTCCCTAGGCGGGAGTGAGTGCTAACCTCTGAGCAACAGAGGTCTTCAAAATAGCCATAAATTACAATTTACCGAGACCTTGATAAATATTATTGTAATGGTAAAAGTATGTGTTTAGATAATATCCCACAATTGTAATATATTTTAATTAATTTGGCAGTTTATATGCGCGATATAAGTGTGTTTGTGGGTTACAGTTTACATAACGAGCGGAGCCGCGCGGCGGCACATGCGAGCGGCCGCGCACCGCGTTGAAATCGTTTGTACGGAGTAATGGACGAAATATTCACAGAGTTACATTAGAGTATTACTATTATAAATTAAAGTCCCCCGCTGAGTTTGTATATCTGTATTCTGTACTAGCTGTTGCTCACGGCTCCACCCGCGTAAATACAGTAGCCCACGGGATTACTGTAGTTTTTCGGGATAAAAAGTTGCCTATGTGTTAATCCAGAGCTCAAACTACCACCATACCAAATTTCATTAAAATCCGTTCAGTAGTTTTTTCGTGAAAGAGTAATAAATATCCATCCATCCATCCTCACAAACGTTCACATTTATAATAGTAGTAGAATGTTCGCGATATTCTCAAAAACTGCTGATCAGAGTTTCATGCAGCTCTTATCTATCCTTAGGAAGGTTAGCCTTTTATTCTGTAAGATTTACGAATAGGCTATATAACCGTGGGATAAAGCTATTATTTTAATATTAATAAAATCATACATGATCACAAAGGCCATAGATAAATTCATATTAATATTTATTTGCTCAAGTAAGGTACAATACGTATTAAGACAACCTTTTGGATATTTATAAAATAAATATGAGCAGGAAAATAGGTAATGTGCAAAAGTATATTTATATATGTCGTAGAATGATTAAAGAATTAGGATCTTTGCAAAAATTCTAGAATTATTGCAACGCGTTATTTGTATTCTGAGATAAAATTGCACCATCTTCCTAACAATTTTCAGGACCTTCGCAAAAAACTCGACTGCACTAGGAATATATGAAAGAGTACTGATTGGGGCTTGCAAAGAGTGCATTTAGAGCGTCTTTATTTAGATTGGTAAAATATCAGCAAGGTGCTTAGATAAGGGCGCACGTCATATAAAGCGTCAAAAATTTTTCCCTATATCATATAAGTGCAGTCGGGTTTTTGCGAAGCGAAGAACTTAAAAATTGTTAGGAATATGGCGAAACTTTTTCTCCTAAGTTTCCAGTTATATCCTAATTTTCCAATTATCCTACGACATATAAATTGTTCATTATTTATGTATTGTTATATATTATCTTCTTCCAATATGTTGTATGACAATGGACACGCGTGTAACCTCTCATAACGCGTTATAATCTGAGTGACCACCGATCGTTGTGCAAACTCCCGGCCACCGCACATTCTCTTGAGAAAGTACACGTACGAGATGATTGGTTCATGTGAGATTTGGTTCAATAATAACCTAAGAGCATATCCTATGTCTAAGAAGCGCTCCTTACCTATTGATTTGAATTAATATAATTACGGGAAATGAAATGTGAAATAAAAGTATTTTGATTTAAGGGCACGGCTCTTTTTAAAGCGCAGGTCAAAAACGCTTAACGTCATTTCTCTATGTTAATTTTAAAGTAATCTTCACAAGTGTTTCTCAAACACTGGCCGGTATATGAAATATAGTAGCACTTAATTATTAATTAGGTAATTATTCATTAACATACACTCTAGACTAGACATTCTAAAATCTAGACAGTCATTTGAATAATTAAGTAACTTTAGAGTTCTGTGTCTAAAAATAATTGTATATTTCTTAACTAGCTTTTGTCCGCGTCTCCGCTCTTGTAAATAGAGTTTCCCACCGGAGATTTCCCACATGCCGAGACCTCTCCTCATTTATACGTAGTACTAATGGCCGTCGCGCTAGATTTCCCTAGAAGATGCTGACTACGTGTCAAAAACCTAAACCCCCTCCCCTCACCCGATGTCCATGTCACGTAGAATGGGTCAGTGGGTCTAGCAGGAACTATCGAAAAGGAGTTATCGAATGAGAATTGTATGAAAGTCTATCAAAATCATGACAGCGACCATACAAATTTCATTGGATAACGTAACGTTTCCGCCGCAGTCAAGTATTCCTGCTAGGCCCCCTGTTCCCTTAGTATTAAGTAAATATTTAACTGTTTAGCTCCCCAAGCCATTTTTTTATGGAACGAAACCGGCAAACTGGCAGACGGATTGGCTGATGGTAAGTCGCCGCCTAGCTATCATTCCAGTCCGGTTTTCTGAGTAGCCGTTGTATCTCTCCGTTACGGCTCATTTGTGTTAAAGCATGGACAATTCCGGGGTGTGCGTATTTACGTAAGTCCAATAAATATACTATTTAGTTTGAGAGGTACGGATGAATTAGATAATAAAACATTAAACATTTTTTTAATTTAATTTAATAATTATTAACATTAAATGCTCGCACTTGGCCTCTTGTAAAATTTAAATAAATTATCATAATTACATTATATACAAATATTTTATATTGTGAGGTGGCAATAATAATGAATTCATCGAAATATTCTTGATTTATTTATTGGGGATAACTTTGCATTTTATTAAGCCATTAGATTGCAATTTATTAATATTTAAATGCAAAAATAAACTTAAAGAAGCCGGATTAAAATGGAGAAATCTAACAATATGTGTCACATTTCACATCTAGTAAAATATAAGTACCTTTTGTCTTGTTTTTTATTAGGCTATTTGTTTGCCTGCTTACCCCATAAATCATAATAATCTTCGAATACAGCTTAAGGGCGTGTGTACAAAAGGTGTTGTAGACTGAAAAATGATCCTAAACATGACCTCCTTTTGTGAAGGTTCTGTAAAATTGGTTTTGCTACACTAAAATCATATTTTTTATAATATTTAATAAACTATTTTAGATAAAGAAGTACTCTTTTTGTTTCAATTGTTGTTTTTGTAGAAATTGATTTCATTTGGTCGCAAAATTGACGTCAGCCAATTTATGTCAAATTTGATCCTTAGGGTCAGTTAATTTTTAAGATAACTATTGAAAATTACACAAAAATTCGTATTATGTCATCAGCACATGCGCTGTGCAACGTGGTCCTATATAACATTCGCACTCTTACAATGAAACTTGTATCTTTTTGTGTAGTAAATAAAGCTCAATTTTGATTAGCTATCTTTAAAATACAGCGCCATATCGCGTATCGTTTCGTTTCAGTGCGTACTGACCCTTAAGTTTGCAAACCTTTTCTTTTGTTCATGGAAAAGGTCATTACGCCTTCCCCGGGATGGGTGTCCCGTGGACATGTGGGACTCCTGGGGCTGTCGCCGGTTTAAAGTTTGCCAATCCTCAGTAGGCTAGTTGAACATAGCCCAATTCGCGTCACCGTGAGTACACGCCCGTAGTGGGGGACATTAATAGATAATAATAATATCTGTGGACGCTTCACACAATGTCAGTCTGTTCCCGTGGTAAGTTCTCGAAGAACTGGTATTACGGGTACCAGACAACGGAAACATATTTAATGCTTTTATGTTATACATATTACACATAATATTTAAGATTTTTATTATATTATAGGAACACAGAAAAACTTTTTGTTCCTTTGGCTGGATTCGAACCCGTGCCCTCTGGCTTGAGCACCAACAAAAAGGTCGTCGACGATGATGGTATAACATAGAATATTAATTAATGTAGCTTGCTAACCGTGAGAAGATTTGCCACTCCCAAAACTAAACGATATTCTCACTTACTCAACCAGGTGATTCATATAGAAAGGGAGCTCTGGTTGCGTAACCTGGTTTCGACTGACCTGTACCTACTACGTGGACAACCATAATGCAACCATTTTGTGTTTTATGTGCCAGCTTTAGGGTGTGATTTGCCTGTCACTAGGCAAATACAAAGAGTTATGTAATGCTAAATGTATGGTAATTGTATTATTATCATATTATGGAGAACTTGGGTTTGTGTTGTACTAGATCCTACTATTATAAATGTGAAAAATTGTGAGGATGGATGTATGGATGGATGAATGTTTGTTACTTTTTCACCGCACAAACAAACTGCGGATGAGCTGGCTAGGCTGGGGCCTGAAAGTCTCATTTACAGCCCAGACTGGTCTGTGGAATACCGCTATTGAATAGATAACCTACCGACAAAATAGCTCAGAAATTGAGTCAAGCATTACTCACTTTAATTGGTACTTGCTAAATTGGGTGTAATGGATGTGAACAACAGCCGCCGTGGTCTAGTGGTTAGAGCTCGGCTGTCGACTCGAAAGTCGTGGGTTCGATTCCGGCATTGGAACAACAAGAAATGTTGTTTTCAATTTTGGTTAGGATAACGCAGTCTGATCACCTGATTGTCTGACAAGAAATATCATCTATGCGTCGAATGGGCAATGGGAATTTTATAGCACAAAAAAAGTGTGTAAGATCAATATGTGGTAAGCCCTCCTATGAGTCATGTAAGCCACTATTTAAAAAGTTAAATATTATGACGCTACCTTGCCTTTATATTTACGAATTAGTGAACTTTGTAAAAATTCACTACAGTTATTTTAAAGAGGCAAGTGAAATGTACCCAAGAAATAAAAGAAACCCCAAACGACTAGTTTTAGACATAATACCGAGAACTAATATGTATCAAAAAGAATATTATGCAATGTGTATTAAGACTTACAATGCAATTCCGACAGCCATAAAATCATTACCTTATATAAAATTCAAAAAGGAATTATTAAAATGGCTTATGTCTAAAAATTATTATTCTATTGAAGAATTTATAAATGTACGAAACATATTATAATGTAATACCATAAACAGTGATTATTGTGAATTAATAAATTCACACGATAGATATCAAAATTATATTAATAAAATGTGAGAATGATTTGTAAGAAATAATGACTATAAAATACCTATTTAACTACTAATAATTAAAATTTGAATTTCTAATTAATATGCTTAAATGTTATGTGATGAATGTATGATCAATTTTATTAATTGTATAATTGAATTTAATGTAATAATTGAATGTAATACAGTCTAAATTTTTAAAGTATTTATAACCATGACAATAATATCTGTTTGCATGCTATAATAATAGTGAAGAGTGTTAGATCTTAAGAACGAAAATAACTGTAACAACATATGTACCACTTTTGATGCAAATAAATGAATATGAATATGAATATGAATATGAATATGGGCATGTAAAAAGTCAGATCTGCCACGATCTCTCGTCAATCTTGTCGGTTATCCGTCCTACTGGGTTATGAGAGTAATCCTTTACTCTAACGAAAACTCGGAAGATAGAGTTCTCTTGTGTATTGCGCACACACTTGGGCAGTATAAAATTACTCCTGCGTAATTGGTGTCAATGAATCCTGCCACAGTCACCGAAATCGGTGTGGGGAGTTACTATTACAAATAATTATAATTGTTAATATGGGTTCACACTTTAGACACAAGAGTTCACACACACACACACACACACACACACACACAAGAGATAATCATTACAGTTTGACAGCTGTAATGATTATCTATTATATAACACCAGAATGTTTATATGTATGTTAATGTCGTGTATCTGTGCACGCCACGTCGGATCTCCTGCTCGGATTATCTACTGTTATGTGTAAAGGTGCGTACACACACTGCGACTGAAACTTGACAAGTTAGTAAGTGTGAGCGCATGTTCCACAATCTAACAAGTGACGAATAGCCTAACTGGAAGTTTGTCTCTGTCGCTCAAAATAAAGTAAGCAGCGACAAAACTACTGGATGAAAAGGTTTATGAGAATGTAACATTTTCAGTGTATTTTAGTGTTTCGGGAAAATCGGGAAGTTATTGGTTTTACCCCATTTTGCAAAAATTGAATTCTCATCAGATCTCGACGTTCTGAGGTCACAGGAAGCTTCCCTGACTACCCCGCGAGGGTGTCACTATGTCTCTATGTATGTATGTGTGTGTGTGTAAGTATGCAAACCTCTTATAACTCTTGAACGGTTCGACCGATTTTGTTGCGGCTAGCGCCATTTGAAAGGGCTTGGCCAAACTTAGATTTTGAATACAATTTGAACTGATTCGGACATCTGTCCGAAATTTCAAGAAATCTCAAAAAAACTGTTATTTTAAAGTGGTTTTTTTTGGAAAAACTTTTAAATGGCTTTATCGATCAACTCCAAAAACTAATCAGCTCATAACCTTAAAAAACTACATCGATCGCCGCAAATCCGGTTAAAATCTGTTGATTCGTTCGAGAGATACCGTGAAGGAAAGAAAACCAAAAAAAGTGTTTTTTCGGAATTACTCTGAAATTTTTCATCTATAAATTTTTTGTTCGATTATAACAAAGGACATAAAAAACTGCATCGATTGCCGAACCGATTTTCACGCGATTGACCGTCAATCGCGTGAAAATCGGTTGATTCATTCCAAAGTTATGACAGTTTGACATTAAAGAAAATAGTGTTTTATTTTTGGTTTTATGAAAACCCGCATAACGGGAAGTTGCACGTATGGCCTTTAGGTCAACTGTTTTCCTAATTTTTTTTTCACAGAAATAGCGCTGAAAAATGTAACAGATATTTTAAATTAGCTTAGGGCCTGTTTCACAATCTAGTGATACGTGACGTATGTATCTACAATAGCTAATTTGCTTGTTGCTCGATATAAAGTAAATGCCATAAGCCATAGACAAAAAAATGTACGGTTCATGTGGGATAGACAGTTAAGAGATATGTTTTTCTTTCTATGCTAACCATGTTGCTAGCAACCTCATATTAAAAATTGACAACGAGTAAACGTATCGCCCGATGGAAGGCGATTACCATCGTCATGGACACGTGCAACGCCAGAGTAGTTACAAGTGCCGGCCTTTATTTGTCCCATTTAAAGTATTTTCTCTATCCAGTCGCGTCGCGTCGCGTCGCTAAGTGCGTAGCGCGTACTCGTGTGAGGTGGACGCCATGCGGGGAATATTAATACTCTGTATGGCAAAAGTCAACCTTGACATGACGACCAGCGATAAAATACGCCATTAAAGTAATATAGTATCGTAACAACTGCTGTTATTATTCCACATATAATAGGAGAGCTTCGCAATAACAATCTAGGGAAGGCTATTTCTGTACTAAAAGAACTGGCCCTTTAGTCAAGATGCCAACGTTAATTACGATAATAAAGTGCGAAATCAAAAATGTATTGTTTTTGACGCGACAGAGACAAAACATGCAAATAAGCTATCTGACATCAGCAGATTGTAGAAGAGTCCCTTTTAAGTTACCTACTTAACTTTCTTCTTCCTTAATCCTAGGAAGGATACTACAGAAGAGGATAAACAAGATATTATACTAGCTTTTGCCTACGGCACCACCCGCACAAATACAGTATCCCACGGGAACACTGTACTTTTTGGGACAAATGTAGCCTATGTTTTAATACAGAGCTTAAACTACTACCATGCTAAATTTTATCAAAATATGTTCGATAGTTATTGCGTGAAAGAATCACAAACATCCATCCATCCTCACACAGACTGTCACATTTATAATAATAAGTAAAGATAACTATACCTAATTACTAAACGTTTATTTAAAGAAACTACAGTACAATTCTTAGCTTTAAACAAGTTATAATAACCTAATGATATCGAAATTCAAAATAAACTAAAAATTAAAACTAAAAAAAAGAAGACATATTTACAAATAAAACTATGTCTAAAAAAATCTATAAATAAAAAAACTTCCCTAGGTCATCCCCATCTGGCGGAGTACCTAGCAAACTGATAGCATTGCCTCGTTGGATAGCAATGGCTATCCGTTGTGCCAGATAGTTCCCGGCTCTGGGGTTGTGCACGGGTGGCTTCAGCAAGCTTTTTTGATATTTCTTTAAAAAGCTTATGTGCGCCCGGACCCCATGCGCCTAGGGTTTCCACCCCAAAAGGTTCAAATATGAGATCTCCGCTTAGGTTCTCATATTTGCGCCGCTTGAGGTTCTCTGCTTGGTTTGCAGCCGCGCCCGCACAGTTCGAGGTGCCCTGGACATGGGACGGAGCAAGGGTATCGACACAAGTAGCGTCCCATACAAGAGCCCGTCCCACACTCCAAGGAACCAAGGTCATTTCATCAGGTCTCTTGCCATCATCGCGCGCCAGACCGGAGGGCTCCAGTATAGCTGGCACACCGGCGGTGACAAGAGCCCGACGAATGAGGTCATTCAGGCTGTGATGCCGGGAAATGCGTCCAGCGCTTCGTGAGCAGCACAGCCCGTGGTGACCGTGGCTGTCTACGTTCGCGCCGCAAACACACTGATGAGGGACGACATGGGGGGCACCAAGACGCAGGGCAGTGGCTAGCCGAAATGTATTGCGGCCCAGCAGTGTTCCAGTGTTGGCTGACGGTTGTGTCTGCAGCCAAACGCCCGACTCCCACTTCTCCACAGCCAAAAGACGAGCCCGCTCTGCAGGACTGGAAGACGTGTTAAAAAGTCTATTTCGCACCAGTCTGTAGATGGGCTCGTCCCAAAGCCTTTGTGAAAATGTGTTCTCGGGCACATTACTGCCGGCACTAGCAATGCCCCAGGCATCCTTGGCCTCGTTCGCAAAAGGAATATTTAAGGGGCAGGATGAGCGCTCTAAAATTTTCGAAATAACTGCGTGGTTTGCGTGGACTGAGGACAAGAACGCCGGTAAGGCTACGTCGGACGTTTGTCGAATGCCCAGGCCACCGAACCTTACTGAAAGCGTTGCTTGAGTCCATGAGCGGTAGTCAAAATTTATATAAAGAATCGAAGAAAGTGTATGTTTTATGGTGTCGTCTAAACGTTTGAGAAGTTGGGGGAACTTAAAAGTTGGCAACACCGCAAGACATATTATGTAAATTTTGGAACAAATAAGCAATATCGAATTAAGGTAAAAGCCATGTGACAGTTAATTTGGAGAAGGCGGTCTAAAGTTTCACTAAAATCTTGTAATTTACTGTTTATAAAATCCGGAAGGGAATCATCTAGAATAGGGGAACCTAAGAGAAGAAGTGAACTTTTTTCAATAACTGATATTTGTGGGGCTACTTCTTTGAACCTGGATATTACGGCTTCTCTGTCCTGACAAGTATCAGGAACAAAAAGTTCACATTTCCCAAAATTTAATTCTAGGCCGATGTTTGTATACACTAATTACTTAAAATATATATACAAATTATAAAAGTACTAAAAAGAAAATTAATACTAGAAAAAACTACTAAAGCTACAAATAGAAAAGAAATCTCGCAGGTCATCCCCACCAGGCAGATAATCTAGAAGGCTCAAAGAGTTTCCTCGCTGGATGGCAATGCTAACTCTTTGAGACAGATAGGTGCCGGCTCTGGGGTCTCGGGTGGCCTCTATGAGTTTCTTCAAAATTTCTCTGAAGAGTTTGTGCGCACCCGGACCCAATGTACCTTGGATTTCAACCCCGAACGGTTCAAATATGAGATCCACACTAATAAATATTTATTTTCCCACAACAGTTCATAGCACACCACATACGTTCCTTGTACACATTTTATCATAGTAAGAATACTTTCCTGTCGTCGTAGGCGTCAATTACTAATTATATTAGTAATTGACGCCTATAGTATTAACTCTCATTTTATGGAGATCCGTCTTTTCGTTTTCTAGTCTACCTTTAAATGGTTGTTATTGTGGCGGAAATAAGGGGGGGGGGGTTATGTGGCGGACCAATAAGCGCACAGTCCTGAATCGTGCTATCGATGTTTTCTAAGATCGGCGATATATGTGACAACATGTGAAAACACTACAGTGATTCGGCCTGACCGGGAATACCACCTCGCTTGGTCGGAGATCTCCCTTTGGGGCTTTCACTAATTCTTATATTATCATTAAATACTGTTGAATTTTGATCTACTCATCTCGTTCTACTTGGTAATAACAATTATATCTACGAGTGATGAAGGTATTTTCAACATTTTGATTGAAGCCCAAATTAGTCTCGATCGGTCAACATATTCAGTGAATTTCTTATTACAACGTACAGGTATCTTGTGAATATCATACAAAGTATCTATTTTACTACAAAGTAGTAATTTAAGGCCGTTGCCACGAATATTGTGGCAAGCGGCGTGGCGGCGCGGCGACAGCAGCAGGCGGCCACCGCCATAGAAGAGATTGACATGACATTTTGGATCTGGAGACGGAAGGAATAAAATTAAATCGGTTTCGGTTACGGAACTTACCTTATTTCGGATTAACCGTTATTTTCGGATAATTTCGGTTACGGATATTACGCTTATGATAAATGTAAGTGAAATGCAAATCCGAAACTATCCGAAACCTTGATATCGGATTCGGATACGGATAGTTATAGATAGTTAAGGATAGTTATTTATTTCGGATATCCGATAGTTTCGGTTACGGTTACGGAGATCCGTAATATCCTTATGCCATCACCGCTTGTCAGAAAGGCACTGATGTCAAACGGTGATTATGGCGCGCGCCGCTCGCGACGCGTAACCGCAGTTTGCGACCCGAAAATAGGGTCGCGGAGCCACTGCTTAGTATGCATTTATATGAAGTACTAAATAAGCCCTGCGACCCGCGTCGTGTGACCGGTGAGAGTGCCCAGAGAACCTCGAAGGCTCGTTCGCTGGTCGCGGTCTCGCATCGCGGTCGCATAGTTCGGAAGGCTACCTTTAGAATGGTCAGGTCGAATGACACGCGCGTCACGCATGCAGAAGTAACTGGATTATGTATTGTGTAACTGTTACACTGGTTATCTAGATCTTTAAAAAATCTAGATATTCGCGGTCCACGTACTTAGATAGACCTTTAGATTCTTTTAGAATTCATTGCACAATTTGTAGCTATTGTATTCAAGATTTTATGATAATTTAATTAGTGTATACCTACTGCATACATTATACACATTAGGTACACATGTGTTACACATTATTCAAAATCGTTAGTTAAGCATACAATACTTAAACATAAATTTCTGCATATCTATGTAAACGTAAAAATGTATTTTTTACACTAAGTCTTATCGATAGGACTATGTTCTTAGAATCTGTTAAAAATTAAATTTTTCCATAGTTCGATTGAGCGTACCACTGGCAAATATATCCCATGAATCGACAAGTAGTACTCCGCGAGTACAACGGGAAATAAACGATTATTAATTATGACTATAATATCTTGTAGTACTTCTCAAAAATAAGTGGCCTGAGGGTCAATTCTGCTAAATAAAACCTGCATTAATACAATAGGGAATATGCACGTATTTTTATTATTTGTTTATATAGATCTATCTTGTTTGGTAAACCGTATGGTAAAATCAGTTTTTTGATATCATTAAAAATAACGAAGATATGAACGTTTAAAGTGGTCTATTAGACAGAGAGATCCGACGTGTATCGTGACGTCACATAATACGACTTTCATAGAAAGTTCATACTAAATTTCGTTTTGCTAGAAAGAGATAGATTACAAACTTTGAACGCTTATATCTTGCTCATTTATCAACAGATATTGAAAATTTTCTCGCCATTTTCTTTATTTTTCTGTCTAGTATCATATTATTATATTTTAAGCTATTTTTATATTTTATGCATATTCCCTATTGCAATCAAGTCTCGATACGCTAAAAGTGCCAAACGGTATTCTTGTAAACATAAAACCAACGTGAAACGCGCTCTGATTGGTCGAAACATAGCATGTCGCTTTACTTATAATACAATCGAAGTACAATGAAAGTCTACTTTAAATACGAGAACTGAGGTACTGATTTTTACCCGACTACGGCAACGCCAAAAAAGAGGTTTTGGCAGCTAGTCTATGTATGTATGTATGTATGTTCCACCGTAACGCCTAAACTACTGATCTCATTTTAACGAATGAGGTGTCAATCAGGTCGGTTACAATTTTAAACTTTTGATTATTACAAGATAACTCGTAACTCGTGTAATAGTGAGTACGTAATATTATATCCTATTGTTTAGTCGATATAAGATTTTATCATCATTATAGATCAATAAGATGTGTATCACAATTATTTCATCATTGGTCAATACTCAATAGTCACTTAAGAAATATCGAACGGGCAATATTATATTTTAAGTCGATGTTAAAGGTATTGCTTTGTGCTGCTACAGGGAGTTTTTTCCAGTCACTATCAAAACTTTCAGGAATGAATATACTCTTGAATATAAGGAACTTTTACCATGTAATAATCAACTTTCCTACATCTAGTTATCAAGTTTCTGAACGGGGCCCAGATATAACAAAGCGTTAACGAAACGTCATATACCTACGCCAATCAGCTGATCATCATATGACGAGTGAATTTCCACGTGAAACGTCATGATCGCTAATTGGGTAATTGTTCCCAAATCCTTTGTCTTAGATTTATGTACCGATTTTTTTTAAACGTCGCTATTTTCATTTTATTAAGGCTAGACGTTTTATTTCATCTCCACAAAAAAGATACTATATTTTTAGAGTGACCAAGTAATGTCCAATATTAAACAGTTACCTAATGCTATATGTTTCATTTAAAAAATTGGGTTCCGTTCGCGTTAGTTCTACGCAAACGAAGAAGCGGGCACCAGGTAATATGTATAAAACAGAATTGGGATTTCAATTATACAGTACCATTACAGAGACACACGTGTTCTCAACGAGAGTTTATCAGATTTGATAACTTTAGATGTTCAGTTACGAACGTTACAATTTCATAAATTATTCGTAATATCTCTATCTATATTCCTGTTCAATTGAAAAAGACATTGGACGTTTTAATCGATTTAAAAAGAAGCGACCACAGTTCAATACACTTAGATAAGAATGTACGATTTTCATTCAATTTTTATTTCCCGAAATTATTCTAATTCAGATCTATGGAGAGGTGCAGATATTAATCTTCACAAATGAACTTCTGTTGCCGCTGTAACAACAAATACTAAAAACAGATTAAAATAAATAGTTAAGTAAAAAAAAATCTTGCGCTTTTGTACGGAACCTTGTTTGCACGAGTCCGATTCGCACTTGGCCGGTTTTATTTGTAAACTTTTATTATGTTACATATGACTTACCGTGTTCTAATTCCGTTTAAATGTCAATATATGAACTGCAAAGGCAAACAAGTTTACACCGAATAATAAATTGTCTAAAATATATTACTTATTATTAGTTTTAAAACATCTATTTTCAATAAGATAAAAATAAATTACATTTCATTAAATAAATTTATCGGCGTTAAGTAACACAAACATTTAAATGTCAAGTTGTGTAATAAATAATACGTAATTAATTTCTGCATTTATTTAATTATGTATTTATGCATATTGTGTCTATGCTAATATTATAAAGACAAAGAAAATTGTTTCTTTGTTTACATTGAATAGGCTCCGAAGCTAATGGACCGATTTTGATGAAATTTGACACATACTACTTTTTATAGCGCCAAAATGTACAGTTCCTGCTCGATATTTATTTTTTGTGAGTACGCAGTCGCGAATATAATATAGTGATGTTATAAATCTGTTGTAAATAATTAATGAATGTCAATTGTTGCATCAATGTAGAACATTACAATATTCTGAGATATTATGTAATTCATCGTTACAAAATATTTGACTAGGTACGCATTGTAATTTTCGAATAATACAATTATAGAAACCGCATATGATCACTTTGTCTGTCTATCCGTTCCGTAACTATCAACGCGCAACAGGTTTTCTTTGAATTACTTCGAAAGTTGTTCGATTCGCTCAAAAAAAAAATCCTAGAGAGTTCTTAGCATTATCAATTAATCAACCAAAACGAGCGCTAGCTAGACCAATGAGTCTATGCTATCAGCATGGAAACTTACAAGTTTCTATCTCTTATTATTTAGAAATGCCTGGGTGACTAACTTACATACCACTTTGGAGGCCGATTACTCTAAAAAGGTTGACTTTGTAAAAAGCCATGTATGAAACCTTGCCTTTATTTAAAATACCTATTCAACGATACCCCACACCATGGAGTAGAATGAAATAATTTATATCATCCCAAGTATTTTATGATCATAAAATCGCAATACACATTATATAACTATATCAAATTTCATCCATTTATATTCATAGTTATAGAAGCTAGAAGAGCGGACAGACGGACGGACGGACGGACAGAGCGAAACTATAATGGTTCCTTGAGTATTACGAATTCTTCCGTAACAGTCCGTAAACGTTTACAAAAGATTTGAACAAATTTTTGATAATTTTAAAACCTTAGAATCTATAGGTAAGATTTCCGACATCCCTGCTTCAGATTTCTCAGAGATATGTCCCAGTAACTGTCTACCTGATCCCGAATTCACATACAAAGTTATGGAATTACTCATAAAATGGAATCGTGACTCAAATATGTATTATACTGGATATTGACAACCCTGAAGTATCACAAACTCACCTTTAAGATCAACCTCAGTACCCAGATGATAAGGTGCATTTTTAATTGAGACGTGAGTTAGGGCCTTAGGGTTTGCACTGCTATTATGAGTTGACATTCGATAGGGCGTCATGTGACGTCACTAAATCAGCAAAACAAATTAAGTTGGGGTGAAGTTTTCACCGATAGCTGAGTGGATGTTATTATTTATAGGTTACGACTGTGTGCTGCTTTGAATCTGTGCTGAGTATATAGATGGCAGAATTACTTTTTATTTTTTAAATTAATATATTTTAAAATGTTAATCATGATAGTTTTATTGCTATGTTGATTCGAAATAACTAAAATTGATATACAATATTATAATTCATAAAAACTTTTGAAAGTTGCGCAATAATTTATGAATTACCAAAAATTTTCATTATTTAAACACTGATATTTTATTTACAGAAAGACATTTATAAATTGCTACATTTTAGAAAATTCAAAATAAAAAAACAAGAAAAGAAAAGAAATACAAACTTAAACCCCGCAATAGATTAGGTAATGAGAGATCAAACCGCGCGGTCTACTGATAGACATATTTTTCGCTCAAAAGGAAGCCCTGCTAATTTGATTATCGGTTCAAAGGCCGTCACACACAACGTTTCCTTTGATCGGGCAAAAATACAGATGTGTGCTGAACCTACCGTGTTCAATGGTTCAGGGTATAGGCGGCAGCGGGGACTATAAGTGTGCCTATGTTTTATACTTGCATTTAAATAATTAGAATCGCTCAACTTTTATATAGGTACCTAATTAGAGCTATTAAGCGTAAATTAATAATTATTTTAATCCGTGGCTCTTGCATTTAATGAATGTCCCATTTGTCTACTGTAGTCTTGTTTTTCTTACTTTACTTTAGGTACTTAGGTATCGATATTTAAAAAAATTAACTAGCAATGACTTTTAATAGAAATAATATTTAATATTCATTAAACTTTTACTCGTAGTGTTGTTGATTAGTTTACATATTATTGTATTCAATTTTTTTCATGGCCTTGACTAAAAATGTAGCAGTTAAATAATTATATTATCTTGAGGTAAAGTTAAGTTTATAATTAAATTTTAATGAAATCAATATTCTGACAGACCGCATGTCTTGCGACATATTCATTCGGGACAATATTTTATTTCGTCTCAGCTATCTGGGGGCACGGCAGTGCTCCCGCCAAGTCGAGCGCGAAGCAAACACTGCCGTACCATCCTTTACTGGAACCATTTCGCCGCATTTTCAGGCCCCTATTTGAGAACCTCTGGATAAGACCAGAACGCAGAAATATTTCGTCATCCAATAAGCTATAATCACGTACTTAAAATCCAAAATTTCAAGTCTGTAGGTCATTTAGTTCCGAAGTTAAGCGAAAGCAAAGTTTCGCATTTTCGACACTCACTCACTCACTCACTCACTCATGATCATCAAAATAGAACTAGTATTTCCCATAAACTTAGAGAGCTGAAATTTGGTACAGAGTTGGGGTTTAATGGCCACATAAAGGGAAAACTATAAAAACTAGGATAATCGATCTGGGGGCACGGCAGTGCCCCTGCCAAGTCGAGCGCGAAGCAAATACTGCCGTACCATTCTTTACTGGAACCATTTCGCCGCATTTTCAGGCCCCTATTTGAGAACCTCTAGATAAGACCAGAACGTCGATCTGGGGGCACGGCAGTGCCCCCGCCATGTCGAGTGCGAAGCAAACACTGCCGTACCATTCTTTACTAGAACCATTTTGCCGCATTTTCAGGCCCCTTTATTCTACTCGAACTTTATTCTACTCGAACATTACACAAATTAAATAAACAAATTACACTAAAATCTAGGAAAATAAATCAATATGCCCACGTTTCTACAAAAAGAAGTGAAATCCCACCAAAAACATTCTGTAAAAAACTAGCCAAGTCTCGATGGAGCTGCTTGTTTATCTCTAAAAAGTTATGAAATCTAGACAAAATCGTGCCAAGTCTAAGGTTCCTTACTGCGGTTTCTTTATTATTATAGTTAATGTTGTGTGACTTGGCCGTTGAAGGGCACACAAGGGTACAAAAGGGGCTCCATGACACCATTGTTCCAATACGTGTGTTGTACAATCAACAACAGCCTAAAATGAGACACTAGCGTCCAATTACCAATACCAGTATGGGCTATTATCTCGCTTTACAAACATAGGTAGTTACAAATGTAAACAAAATTGACTTGTACCCACAAAAGTATAAAGAATGTTCAACGGCCAAGTCACTCAACATTAACTATAATAATAAAGAAACCGCAGTAAGGAACCTTAGACTTGGCACGATTTTGTCTAGATTTCATAACTTTTTAGAGATAAACAAGCAGCTCCATCGAGACTTGGCTAGTTTTTTACAGAATGTTTTTGGTGGGATAATATATGTCCGCCTCCGCCCGTGACTTACCCCACACAGCACGGCCCGAGGCGCATTGTTCCCGCTAAGCTAATGAGATGTCAGTACAATCATTTGCGCTTTACCCTGCACTTCAGGTTTTTGGTATTTAGCCGCCTTTCTATTAATTAATTTGTTCATATTGATAGCGCAGTTCATATTTAGAAAAATGAATGACTACAATTTTTATAAAAAAATAAAACCCAACTACGTAAATTACAGCTTAAGTAAACCGAACTATTATTACGAATATTATAAGTAGGATTATTTTAATTTTTTTCAAAATTTACCCTCAAAGGTAGGTACGGCTAAGCTACGAACTTAAAGGCATATTTTAACGCCACATGATTATACCTAATCCCACTTACTAATAAACGCTGTATAAGCTTTGAATAGTTATACAGTGTTTTGTCTTCTTCAATCTAATTAAATATGTCACTTGTGTGATGTGAACAAAACACTGTATAACTATTCAAAGCTTATACAACGTTTATTAGTAAGGGGGAATAGGTATAGTAAAAATGAATACTATAGCTAATATTAAATATATGTACCACCGACAAAGTTTCCGCTCGACCAGTCTCTATACATTCACCTTTGCACTAGGACGCCTAAAATATTTAAACGCAAAGGAAGTAACCGCAACGACTGCAGACGTGTTTGAACCACGTTTTAACACGTGACTGTGTTTGCGAGCCCACTATTCAACGGCGCTGTTGGGCAAATTTCATCTTATGCCTGGTCGAGCGGGAACTTGTTCGATAGTACATTATAACGAATATTAGAAAATTGAATAAAAATTATAGCGCCCTCTGGCGGCGCCGCTGGCCACTAATTATTTACTTTGAGCTCCATTTTTGTGTGTCGGACGCAGATTGTCTCGGCTATCGGACATTTTACATATAAGTTTTTATGTGATCTTTGTTTTGATTAGTCCGAGCTATTTTTAAGCATCATCAAGCTTTTGCGATAAAAGCTGTGCTTAGTGCAAGAGCCGCTGTAAACTGTTTTTGAACCTAGCTCTAAGTATAAATTGTTATAAATTTAAGTAATTGTACTCCTATGTAGAATATTTTGGAAAATAAACGGTTTGATTTGATTTGATGTGAAACAACTCATGTGGTAAGTGGTAGTTTAATAACCGAATTTCAAAAAAGGATGCGGTTATTTTTTCAGTGGTATGCGTCTCCAGTATAATGTACAAGCAAGAACCGGCCAAGTGTGACTCGGATTCCTGAAAACAAAATTCATGTTGGTTGTATTTCTTAGCATTATTAAAAAATATTAGTTGCCTGCACACCTTTCACATTAATGTTACCGGTCAAATTTCATACTCCTCCGGTTGCACAATAACTTTCCTCCGGTTAGACGAAGTCGCGGGCAAAGTAGCTTTTGCCCGCGAATTCGTCCACGTGGAGTTCGATTTCCATACAAAATTTGAACCCCTTTTGCACCCCCTTAGGGGGCGAATTTTCAAAAATCCTTTCTTAGCGAATGCCTAAGTCACTACAACTATCTTCTCATTCAGTAGTTTCGACTGTGCGTTGATAGATGAGTCAGTCAGGTTTGCCTTTTATATATTTATAGATTAAGTATAGATAGACGGGTAAACAAATGCAAACTATAACCGGCCGAAAATAAAAATCAGCCCAGTGTCAATACAGCTGACAGGCCCAAATGTAACTGATGGGGAGGTTTTTAACCTCTAGAGCTCCACACGAGTTTTTTTGGATTAATTGAATACGATTTATGCGGTCGCCTATCACACCGAATCGTTTGTGAAGAATATATTGTCAATCTGTATGTAGTGATTTAAAGTTTTTTTTTTCTATTTTTGTCTGGAAGAAACTGCAGCAGGCAACAAACCCGCCATTTTACCGTGCAGTTGACTAGTTTATAGTAGATTATGCACCAAGGGAATAAAGCAGTGTCTTACGTCACGGGCAGCATATTGGACCCTGAGCGTAACGAGGGACTCTAGAGTTAACTCCCGAGCGTAGCGAGGGTGTTAAAACTTAACTCCCGAGTGAAGCGAGGGAGTTATGTAGAGTCTTGAGTGAAGCGAGGGGTTCAAGCTGCCCAAGACGAAGACAGGCTTTATCCCAGAGGTGCATACTCTACTTTTCATACCTACTGCGAGGCAATAAAAATCCAGGGCTACGAAAATAAAACATTTATTTTGTTAAAAATTAATATTGATATTGGACACATTTGTCCAGTTATGGAGGGACAGAGTAATATTTTTATTAGGAACATTTATGGAAGTTGTGGTGGAGTTTATTTGAGCAGTACTTAAAGGTTCAGGAACTTGTGGCTGACGATTTTGACACGTGATAATGTTAAAATTATAGGTGGCCAGTTCGATTTTCGAATAAACTTATTTTAAATATTGAAAAGCTCTATGATAGATACGTATCTATTAGAAGTTTTCATACGAATTTTAACGTTCCAAATTCAAATCACTTTAATCCCTTGGGAGTTTCATACAACATTATCTCCCTTGGGAGTCAATGTCAACATGCTTTACGTTGAGATTGCGTGGTATATATCCGATACATTGTCGAGCAGGCGGGATGAAAATATAATTATTATTCTAATGTCTTTTTGTATGTGTAAATAAAGTTAACAAGGGTCAAGGTTATAATAGCTCTCCATACCAATTTCGGTAACGGTGGTCGGTTTCAACTTTTATTGAAACGCACAAAAGCACTCTCTCTTCCTTTACCCCAGTGGAACGGATGATCAAAACGACTGACGATAGATCAGGCGCAGGGCCAACGCATGGATCATCTCTCTTGTCAGACAATCAGGTGATCAGCCTACATTGTCCTAAACAGACTTGAGAATAACATTTTATGTTGTTCCGGCGCAAACGCGCAGATCGAACCCACGATCTCCGGAGTGGAGAGCCAAGCTCTAAACCATGACTGGACCACGGAGACATCAACAAGATAGCTTCATGATGGTAAAAGACCGGCATACGATAATATAACTGCTGTGCTAAAGATGCTAAATTAGATAAGTTTTAGTTAACTTATTTAGATAGTATGTTTTTTATATTAATTGTATTTACCTTACTACTTATTCAATAAATCTAAGATTTAAAACGTTAACTTATGTATGATACAAAATATAGTTTCAACTTAGAATCAAGTTAAGTCACTATTTAATTTTTTTACAGCAAGATTTGTTTAATTATTTTTTCAGAATACTAGTGGATGAAAAATATTTTTTTTAATTTCAATTTTTATTTTCAATTTAATCATTCGGTCTGTTATAACTTTTGCAAACATAGCCAACAGCATTTCTTAATTAAATGTACGAAACAGTCAAAAACTGAGATTAACGTTTCAAGTAAAGTATATTTTTTTAAACTAAAAAGTAGCCTCACGCGCCAGAAGTGAAACCTTAAATGTAAGTATAAACAATAAAATGTATACTTTGAAGAAACAAAGTTACTATAGTTACTAATGTTAATCGACGCCACACTATCTGTACTAATATAAATAAAGGGGAAAGATATTTTCGTATGTTGCATTGAATAGGCTCCGAAACTACTGGACCGACTTTGATGAAATTTGGCACAGAGTAGTAGATAACGAGAAAGGATATAGCCTACTTTCTATGCACCGGCAACATCTAGTAGGTAATAAAGGTTTGTTAAAAATAAATAATGATTTATGAAATTTGCGTTTCATCGAATTCAAATCATCCCAAAAAAATTCACTTCAAAAATACACATCCGTGCAACTAAATCATCACAATTCATACACCGAAAACCCATCGTAATTTATATGAATGGTGTAAAAAATGAAAAAACTTTGATTGCGCCATTGATACTGGCTGGCAGTTTTTTTTTTGTCAAATAAATAAAAGCGAAAACCGAGTAGTTGGCCAGCGACAAATTTGACTATCAAACCGCCCCATATTAAGACTGACGGTTTTTATGCCTGTGATTTTATGCATTCGACGTGTGGATATTGAGCAATTTTTAGAAGTGATGCAAATATACTAATAATATATACGAGGAAAGATTTGAATGTTTGTTTGTTAGTTAAGAAATGCCGGGGCGAGGCAACTATTGAACCACTTTGGAAGCCGATTACTCGAAAATAGTTAATTTTGTAAAAAAGTCGTTTATCAAACCTCACATTAATTTCAACAGTTGATTCGACGATGTAAAGTGAATAATTATTATTATATTATGATTGCAAAAGTAAAATCTATACGCAATCTATAGGTGTACTAAATTTAAATACATACATATATTCACGCCTTTTTCCCTTAGGGGTAGGCAGAGACCACTTCTTTCCACTTGGTATGATCCCTACATACTTGTTTCACTTCGTTCATTTTCATTCTTACCATCCATTCCTCCTGTTACATTCAACGTAGCAAAGCGGCTCTCCATGGGCCACTTTTCGCCTCCGCGAGAACGAGACATGATGGGTGGCGAACCACATCGCCGCCATTTTGGATAACTAGATTATTTTTATGATTATCCATTGTGTTCCCACGGATTGGTGGAGAGTGTAGGAATAGGGAATTCCTATTTCTAACTAAATTTCATCAATTTATATTCGTTTAGTGACAGAAGTGTGCTAACAGAAGTGGGCTGACAGAGGAACGTACGAAGCGAATAAGGGTTCCTTGTTATACGGAACCCTAATAATGGAGCAGGATTCACTAAAATATTACGTAATGTAGTAAGTACCTTTATTAAGACTGACATAATTTTTAATTAAATCTCAAAAGTGCCAAAGTGTCGCATACCCGGTAAGTATCACATGCTGACCTTACACAAGTTGGGTCCGGTAATTAATACTTGACCTGGCTGGACATCTAAAATGCTGACGCTACTTTCGGTCAACGAAGACTAAAATTAATTAAACTTTTTGATGTGAAACATGTAAAGCGACTGTTGGTGGGCTACTGGCTAGGTATCGTTGATGTAAGTATAAATCCTACTAATATTATAAATGTCAAAGTTTGTGAGCATGGATGGATAGATGTTTGTTTGTTACTCTTTCACGCACTTTTTACTAAACGGATTTCGATTAAAATTTGGTATGGTAGTAGTTTAAGCTCTGGATTAAAACATAGGCTACTTTTTATCTTGAAAAAGTACATTGTTCCCGTGGGATACTATATTTACACGGACGGAGCCGCGGGTAACCGCTAGTAATATTTTTTTTTGTTTCAAAAGTTACGTCACTTATCCTTAAGTATACCCTATACTTAAGGATATTTATGTAACTTTTACACAATTACATTTACCACAGTATACGCAGGATATAGTAAGTATGAGTAGGTAGTAGTTTCGCCGGGCAAGTTTCCGAAGCGGTGGTTGGCAATTTGGTATTATGTAGAGAAAGTGTATAAAAATACCAATTCTCAATAAGTAAGTTTTTGACCATTTTTGATTTTTTGACATTTTTTAAATACTTAAAAAATTCGGCCAACCGCGAGATGGACTTGTGCATGAAGGGTTCCGTACAAAACGGTAAAAAAATGAAGTTTGTTGAATGGCTCCCCCTTTAATATCATTATATGTATATAATAATATTAATATGTGAAGCAAAAATAACAAGTACAGTTTTACGAGAATTGTGCATACGGATTAGAGTAAAATTTGGCACAATTAAAGTTTATGCTCAGGCAGACGTGCGAAAAGTTTAAATTTCTTAAGTAATGCTTAGAAATACATGAAATTAATGAAAATATCAGCAATACACACTACCTTACTCATACTAGCATTTTTGTATATAAATATTACAGTAGATTTGACATAATTGTCAATGAGTGTCAATTATATTTCATATTCCTTAAACAATATTTTAAGCATATTGTTATTGCAAGAGGCAAAAGAAACCTAAAAAAGTTAAAACTTTAAAATTAAAACATGAAAATGAAGCTATGGTTGAATTTGACCTTTAGTTTATTTTATTATGTTATTGATTGCTTATTCCTATAGCGGCGACAGAGTAACATCATCTGTGAAAATTAAACTGTCTAGCTATCACAGTTAAGGAGATACAGCCTTGTGACAGACAGACAGACTGTGAAATCTCAGTAAAGGATCCTGTTTTTACCCTTTGAGTACATAACCCTAACAATGCTAAGGAATTGTAGATTTTATAATTGTTTTTGTATAAAATAAAATTATATCCTAAGTTGTAATAAAAACACAGAAAAATACATTACTTTTCATTTTGCTACATAATAATAAAGTTAAGATTATAAGCTCAATGAAAACGGGAGATAAACACGCATAATCGTTATTCAAATGTAGAGATAGTGAAGATTTCATTACGGGCACGTCGTTCTACGCCGACGTCGGTACGTCGCTACGCCGCGCTCACGTCGTCTACGATGGATGGCGGCGACAAATCTCGCGGCGGTCCGAGAGAGTTAGTGGCGTGTAACGCGTCGCTTTTAATTAAGGCCGTGATACACTGCTGAGATAATGTCCTAGAATAATCTGGTGTCGTCATAAATTGTCTCCGAGACGAATGTCTCATAAGTGTGAATAACAACACCGGCTGACGTCGACTACTGGTGCTCGGTTCTCTTCTGGTAATCGCTATACATCAGGCAATCTATATGCTCGTTTACTGGTTTATTTCGTAAAAAAAATAATAATTTAAAAAATTTTAAAACCCGACTGCGTAAAAAGTGAACCAAACTAAGTAGGTACATAATTAAAACTGAAAAGAAAAAAACAAGCACTTAGATATCCGGTGGTCTAGAATTCTATAATATATTATTGAATTAATACTATTGGAACATAACAACTAAACAGTCAGGATCCATTGAAAAATTAGATTGGCTGTCGAATAATGGATCCCGTCATAGCGTCCAGTAGTCGCCATATTGAATTTTCACTAACGTCATGTCTTTAGTGACACTCGCCGGACTAAGAGGAATCGATTGACGTGTGAATCATAAAAATCGGCCCAGGCGTTTGGTCTGTATAGTGCTTCAAAGGAACATACATACATACATATTAGGCTGATAAACACATTACCACTCCTTTGCGTCGCGCAGTCGGGTAAAAATCACCTAAAATGCATTATCGGAGAGCTTGTAATAATTCAAAAGTAGTAATTATAATTATCTCTTAGGGGCAATTTACATCGCGAAGATACGTGACGCTACGCGACGCTGCATTTTAAGATAGCTTTTCAAAATTGAACCTTATTCACCACACAACAAGATACACGTTTTATATGACATCATCATACACTGCACATGCTTTGTGCAGCGCGGAACAACTTGACATTATCATTATATTTCTATTTTTCCCGACAGACTCACTTCTTTTAAAAGAAAACTCAAACACAATATTAATAATAATAAGCATCAATATAGTAGCAGTAAATAAATTGTAAATTTTAGTATTATGTCTGTTGAGCACTATGTCCTTTGTTATTTGTTTAGTTTGTAAGAAGAAAATTATTTGTATTTGTTTTTGTTACATTTTTATCATCATCGCATTATATGATAGAACCAAGAATTGTCATCTCATATTTCATATTCACTATCGCCAACGCAATTTGTACTTCACCTATCATTAGAACTCATTTTATCTTTAAGTAATATATTGTTTTGTTTTTCAACAATGTACCAAATGCTGTTCTGTTTGTGAGTCAATAAAATAAAATAAAAAATAAAAATAAAATTAAAGATTTTATAATTTGAACTTCGATTTCTATAACTATAATTCGAACTCTTATAATAAAACTTGTATCTTATTGCGTAATGAATAGAGTTCAATTTTGAATAGCTATCTTAAAAATGCAGCGCCGCGAAGCGTCGTGTATCGTCACGGGTTGAACTGACCCCAAGAGTTACTACTTTTATGACAATTTTTTTTCGTTTTTTTTTTTATGAAATAAGGGGGCAAACGAGCAAACGGGTCACCTGATGGAAAGCAACTTCCGTCGCCCATGGACACTCGCAGCATCAGAAGAGCTGCAAGTGCGTTGCCGGCCTTTTAAGAGGGAATAGGGTAATAGGGGAGGGTAGGGAAGGGAATAGGGTAGGGGATTGGGCCTCCGGTAAACTCACTCACTCGGCGAAACACAGCGCAAACGCTGTTTCACGCTGGTTTTCTGTGAGCCCGTGGTATTTCTCCGGTCGAGCCGGCCCATTCGTGCCGAAGCATGGCTCTACCACGTAAAACTACATTTGAATTATGTATAACTTAACCCTAATACTGCAGTATGATATACATTTTATCAGTAAGGGTTTACACCCTTACTACACAGTTACACACCCGTAAGTGTCAGGGGGCCTAAAATTTCGGCCCACAAACTACGCCAGAATCAGATAGATGTTTAGCATTTACATCTCATACTAGATCTACGTTTCGATGTGTATTGACCCTTAGTTTCTTCATGTTTTCGAAGTGTCTAAGCTCGATGTATTTACTGCAATTGCTAACTAGTTACGTCACAACTTGGCCATTACTTTCGACGTCATAACTTCACTTGCCAGTTACTTATGACAGATTTATGAACAATACACTCACGGTTGGATCGATGATCTATACTGTTTTATAGCTGAGAAACTGAGAATCTTATGATGAAATTATATACATATTATTGTGCTTTAAAAGGTTTATTACATGTAACTTTGTACCTAATAAATTGATAGTTATTAAGTAATTATTTATTATATAAGATTTAAGTGTGATGAACTATACAAATCATGTTATTTTTGATTAACACCACATCAATGAAAGGTTGTGAAATGTATTGATTAAATAGCCTCGGTATATTTGTATTTGTTTGCTTCATTCGTATAAAATCTTACTAATATTATAAATGAGAAAGTTTGTGTGTCAGTCGACGGATGGATGGATGTTTAGTTTGATGGATGTTTGTTACTCTTTCATGCAAAAACTATAAAACGGATATTGAAGAAATTTCAAATGTTAGTAGTAGTAGTTCTGGTTTAATATAAACTACTTTTTTAACCGAAAAGGTAGTGTTCCCGTGGGATGCTATATTAACGCAGGCGGAGCCATGGACTAAGCTAGTAATTAATAAAGGTTTTCAGTTCCTTGCTGAATTTCAAAGCGGCGGCAAAAATCCTCTCGCAAACCCATAAATTGAGCGAACGATCCGTCACGTCTCTGTCACGTGTCACGCGTCACGTCACTGTCACGTGTCACGGCAGTGTGTCACGTGAGGAAATGAGCGATGCGGCATTTTTCCAGCGACGTGACAACACAATGCAACAATGCCATTGACGAGCGTCCATTGAATCGTGCATTACAGTGCCAGGATAACAGGTTTGAGCATTGAGCACTTAATATATGGTTTCATATTTTCAAAGAAATATAATGGATTGTATTTTCTTATAATATGTTGATTTAATGGCAGTTCACACGAACTCGCTACACGGTGCGATAACACTTCGAAATTGAACTTTATTTCATTTTAGAGATATTTCGAAAAAACTCGTTGAAAACTCCCGAGACACCTATCTGGCCCAGAGAGTGAGTATCGCAATCCAGCGTGGAAACTCTCTGAGCCTTCTACTGTATCTGGTGGGGACGACCTGGGAGATTTTTTGTAGCTTTGTATTTTTTAATTTTCTTTTTAGTAATTTTATAGTTTGTAAATATTTTAAATAATTAGCTGTATATTAACATTATAATTTATTCTATTGTATATTATTGTGTATGTTGACAATAGAGGATCGGACTACATCTAAAATATTTAGTTTCATTATTATATTCAGTAATATTGAGGCATTACTACTTGATAAATGTAAAAAATATAATATTTTATGTGTACTTTACTAATTAAATACATGTAAAAAGTACCATTTTTTTGCGAAATTGGTAAACAAAACCTACATCATTAGTTTACTCTCATCATATACAAAAACATTCATTATGGTAAGTATGAACTTAAATGCACAAATATCGGAGATATTTACAAATATATTCCGGCGGCCATATACTTCATACACCTTAACCTACAAGTGACGTCATTTGTAGGTCGACTTTAGTATGGAGCGTTTTTAGGAGACTCGCGAAATTTTTTATACAAATCAAATTTGAAAATATTGACTTTTGATATACTGTTTCTTCTGAGAAGTTATTCATATTTAAGAATACTATTCATTTATGAAATAAAAAAAAAACAGTTCGATTGCCTATTCAAAGTGTATTTAGATCGCTACGTCGTAGCCTATATACGTGCTACGTCGTAGCATCCAAAAATAAGATTACATGAGGCGCCTGGATTTAATCGAAGATAAGAGAAGAAATATTTCTTTTTTTTGTGAAAAGCCATCGGTAAATTAGTAGCAAACAGGGGGAAGACTTCGGATAACAGTAACACATTTCGTCGCGGAGGCTAACGATTGCGGCCTGTCCCATAAATCCGCTCCTGATTGATACATGGCGGTGGGTTGACGCCCATGCCGTAATTTACTGCTCCCGCCCACCAGGCACCACGCCGGCCCACGATAGCGACTTTTGTTTTGCATTAATTCCTTGTAGACGCCACGCTTTTTGCTAATGCTCGTTTGATGGTATCTTGTAATGTCTAGGCATCGGGCATCGCTTTGAGGTACTGTAGAACAAGTTGCCGCTCGACCAGGCATGACATAAAAATCGCTTAGCACCGCCGCTGAATCGTGCGCACGCACACGCGTAAATTCAAACGCGTCTGCAGTCGATGCGGTGACTTCCTTTGTGTTTAAATATTTTGAAGCGTCCGTCGAGAAAATGTTTAGAAATTGGTCGAGCAGGAAGTTTGCAGGACATATTGTACATATTGCTACGTAACCATAACCTAATTTAACCAGGAATTCGAGCCGCCTTTGATAATTTCGACGGCGAAGTTCGAAAACAAAATGTATGAAATTTACTTTTACTAGATATTTATGTTTCACTTAATGATGACATATGTCAAATGTCATACATTTTTGTTTTCAACCTTCGTCGTCATAATTAGCGATGGCAACTTGGCTAACGGCTCAGGGACTCTAGTCAAGATGTATTCGATAATTACGACGGTGAAGTTCGAAAACAAAATGTATGAGATTTGACATAACGCATCGCAAGCGACATGTCACTTAACGATGGCTTATGTCAAAAACCGTACATTTTTGATTTCGAAGTTCGCTATCGAAATCATCGAATGCACCTTGACTAGAGGCCCAGGTCTTCATAGGGTCAACTGATACGAGCGCAGAATTGAAGCGCAGCGAAAGCGAATCACGAGCGACGACACGTTTATTCGCATTACATACACTCAGGTTCGCGCTTATCCAATCTGGCTCGCTTGGGAGCCGACGAATTCGCGTGTCATTATTTTTCTCAGTAGGAATATGAACATTACATTGTGGACGTAAGGGCGCATTTGAGTATATCAAATTTCAGATTTTCGCTGTGCTGTCTGAGCTAGCATGATTGTGTTTGATACAACTTAATGGCTTAGGTGTAAATACATGTAAATACCTGTAATTATAACGCCGGGGCTACACTAACATGCGGAATGCACGGAGTCATAATGTACAGTATTTTAATCATCGTCTCCGAAGCTCTGCTGCATGTTTAATAGCGGTCACTTTGTGAGGACACACGTTCGCCCCTCAGGACGGCGCGCGTGTCCATTGTCACATACCACTTGTGACACGACGTGAAAATCGTGTTATTACAATTTGAGTATAAAACGTCACATTTTTATAGAGTGTAAGACCAACAAACGTGAAACAGGATTGCCGGATAGGATTCACACCATTGCTATATCAAGTACCAGAGGCATTACAAGTAAATCAAACGGCTCCTAGGCTTTGTATAAGTATCAGTCACGCCGGAAAGTACAACGCGATTGTTACAAGCTTCTATAAGGCCGTGGTATTTTTTCACTGGAGCTGGACAATAGTGCCGAAACATGCATGCTTCAGTAAAGCGTGATATTAAACACAAAAGTTGTTATAATAAACTTAAACACATCTTTTTCTTGTTATTTAATAGCGAATGTTTCAAGGCAGCTATAGTTTGTTCTCTCCTAAAAGTGATGGTGGATAAAATATTTATTATTTTAAATTTCTGTCGTGTCGTGCAACAGCGGGCACAAGCCTCACCTGCAAGCACGAAGCGTCTCCACACGGACCGACTGTCTTACCGTGCCTCCTTTGTACAGGTCGCACTCAATACCACCTCTGCATATTTCAAACTACCCGCGACCACAGCTCGCTCCGTAAACGCTATCTTTACTTTGACCGCCCAACTTCGCTTTACCACTAGATTGAACCACCTGCAACGAAAGTAAGCCTTGCTACGTAGGATATAAGGCGTGGTTTATAGGTTTTGGATGCAGAATTAAGTTAGCAAAGAACCGAAAGCCGAGCGCTGGTCGCGCTTGAAATATTAGCAGCTTCAGTTCAGATGTGTGCATTACGGGACACCTACGTGAGATATTTGCGTTTTGATAGCGGCCTTTGAGTCGAAAGGCTCCATTTGCCCCAAGGTTTTAGCAGATAAACCATATGATAATTTATTGATGTATCCTTTGACGTCTTTGTAAATGAGAGTGGTTGATTTTATCGGCGATCACAGTCAGTGACTATTGGTGTTAAGGGAGATATATTCAACACCTTTATATTTTAAACCCCATATTGAAAAAAATATTTATACAGTATTAAGCTATATAATGTTTTGTTCTTTTTTTTTTTAATGAAATATGGGGGCAAACGAGCAAACGGGTCACCTGATGGAAAGCAACTTCCGTCGCCCATGGACACTCGCAGCATCAGAACGCTGCAAGTGCGTTGCTGGCCTTTTAAGAGGGAATAGGGTAATAGGGGAGGTTAGGGAAGGGAATAGGGTAGGGGACTGGGCCTCCGGTAAACTCACTCACTCGGCGAAACACAGCGCAAACGCTGTTTCACGCCGGTTTTCTGTGAGCCGGTTCTTGTCTGTCAAGCGACTTTTATGACGTATCAGATAAGGACAAAACATTAGTTTATACACTGTATAAATGTAATTATTAAGAGTTTATTAATATCGGGTAAAAACTTATTTTGCAACAACGATGCATGTAATCTGGAGACTTACATTTTTAGGGTTATCTTAAGGAAGAAACGGAACCCTTATAGGATGACTTTGTTGTCCGTCCGTCTGTATGCCAATACCCCTTTTCTCAGGAAGGCGTGGAGGTATCAAGCTGGAATTTATATCAATTACTCAGTCTATTGTCCCTTGGAGCTGTGAAAAAAATCAAACTACTAAGCCAACCAATCAAAAGATACAGCCGTTTATGCAGCAAATTTCCACACTCGCAAACTCAAAACCTACAGAGTACTTCCCGTAAACTCAGAATCTTGAAATTTGGTACGAAGCAACGTCTTATAGCACAAATAAAGAAAAAATTACGAAGACTGTAAATTTTTAGTTACGTCATATAATAAAATATTTTTAATAATTTTAAACTTACTACCCCCTTCCTCATGAACGCGTAGAGGTATTAAATTGAAATACATATCAAATACTCAGGTCTATAGTACCTGTAACAAAATCACTACAGTTTTGTTCGGAAGTCGGAACCCTCGGTGCGCGAGTCCGACTCGCATTTAGCCGGTTTTTTTATTAATGTCACGTCACAACGCGCACGCCAGCAGTTCCGACGCATTAGATCCACAAAAACAATGGCTAATGTTTTGTTCACACGAGGAGATTGTCTGCATTATGAAAAACTTGCGTTATTATAAATGACGTGAAAACACACAAAAGACAAATTGCAGTAGCGAGTAGCGTGTGGTGCTACTGTGAGCGCTACACTGTGACCGGCCCGCATTGTTCCAGCTGACGAGCCCATCGGCGACGTTGTACTGAAAACATGGAATATTTTTGTCAAACTATACCGCTGCCCGCTAGGGATGGAGGAGTACTGAAAATAATAATTGAAAATTAAATTTTTAAAATAATAGTTCACAGAATCAGGCGGTAAATGAGGTAAGTCAGTTAATATAATTACTTTGCGAAAATCCATAGCATACATACAATAATTAATATTAAATCTAGCCATATCTAAAAAATACCCTCGTCCCACAACCTACAAGCCAATGTGTGAGTGCACGCATAAGCATGCGTAAAGCACCTGGGTGTTTCTAGATATAATATTAATTAAATTGTATTTTATAATAATGTTTTTTATCAACAAATTTCCTGCTCGACTAGTTTCAAAACATTTTCCTTTACACTAGGAGACCGAGAACACAAAAGTCTGCAGACGTCGTTGAAGTCCTTACACGTGAGTATGTGTGCGTGAGCAAGATTATCGGCGCGATTTTGTTATGCCTGGTCGATTTGCAACTTGTTCGATAGTATGTGAGTGAGTGCGTCATCAGCGTAAATGTCAAAATGATTTTAAATAGTCAATGTGAATACGGCATAAGCGTCAGTAATGTTGCCTTATAATATTATTGTGTTAATAATATTGATATATAATATTATATTAAAAAGAGGATTGTAATATTATGTTATAAATTATTATTGTTGAACATTTTTAAGAATCAATTAAACCAATGAGCTTTTTCTTGAAAACGCGCTGACACTTGTAACAGAATTTTATGATTAACGACACCTGAAAGCACGAAATCTCAAAGAACTCTTGGTCATTTAGTTCGCAAACGAAGTAGATTAAAAATATAAAAAATCCTTGCAATTTAAAAAGAAAAGCACATCACTACACAAACTAAGACTCTCATTACTTGGGGAATGACGTCCTTACAACTATTCTTGTATTGTTGTGGACAACAGTCTCTGGCAACGCTAATTACTTCCCTTTGGTGCTGGAGAAGTTAAAAATTACCATATAATTAGCCATTGTTGGCCAGACCAGTGACGTCACGCGTCGCTGATCGGACTTGGTCATATCACTGTATTGCTTATAGAGGATGATTTATTTTTCATTTAAAGTATATCGGATTTTTGCATGAATAGTTGTTTGGTTTTATAATACATACCTAGTTGTATTTTAAAAAGTATCTTGTGTTATTTTATTTACAATCTTGTTAGAATTTTCGTTTTTGGTTTTCACAATAATTAATATTGATTTCTTATGCTTAGGTACGCGAATTTTATTCGGTCTTAAACACTTTCGGATTGTATCGCGAAGAACAAGATACTGTTAGTATGTTCTGCGTGGATCGGAACACAAATAATAATTGAAAAACCTTCCGTTAGTTTCAACAACTTCAACAAATAGGACAACTGACACCGTCCTCCCGTGACCACGAGTGCTGGAAAATAGCTGTAGCGTCGGGAAAAAAGTGTTTATGACAAGGCACTATAAAGAAGTTATAAAAGCAAGCAACTGACAAAAAACAATGGTAGATGGAATATAATGATAAATTATTATCGTTACATCATATTATTATATCGTATTGATCAAAATATAATACCTTACTTTTACACTTTGGAAATTAAAATAAAAGAGCCTTCTGATTTTTTATTAAGCAGTTTTTTTAACATATTGTGTTAAAAAATCTTAGTCAATAGTTTTAGTAGCAGTTTTCTATCATAAATCTAGTAATTTCTACATACTTCTTGAATACTTTACAAACCTCATAAACCTTAGCAAAAGTGAGCATCCTGTACGTATCTTGTAGACGGCGTCCGCCATGCGAAAAAATTAAAATAAACAAAGGCAACATTCGTCCCACACCCGCGGGCGAGTCGTAATAACGCTTTTGTCTTAGATTAGCTTTTAAGAAAGCTTTCATTACAGTGTAGTGTGACTGGAATTAGTGAGCTTTTGCTGGAACTTTTTTTAAAATGTGACGGCTAATCAAAAGTAAGACGAGCTTAAATTTGTGTGTGCTTTTTAACGAAAGTTTTGAGTAGTAGGAAGCGTGTTGGCTTCTGGATTAGGTACTAAACGAACATTATTATTTACATACATACATACATATAATCACGCCTTTTTCCCGTAAAGGGGTAGGCAGAGACCACTTTTTGCCACTTGCTACAATCCTTACATACTCGTTTCGCTTCGTTCACTTTCATTCTTACCATCCATTCCTCCTCTTACATTCAACGTAGCGAAGCGGCTCTCCATGGTCCGCTTTTCACCTCCGCAAGAAACGAGACGTGATGGGTGGTGAACCACATCGCCGCCATTTTGGATAATTGAATTATTTTTATGATTATCCGTTGCGTTCCTACGGATTGGTGGGGAGGGTAGGAATAGGAAAAGGGAAAGATAGGTGGTGTGGAAGGGAAGATTGGTAAGTTAGAGTAGGAAATAGGAAATGTAGGATATTACCGCCCAGGAGGGTAAGGGATAGGACAGTAATAGCTAGGGAAGCCGGGGTCGCATACCCGTATACTATACCACAACTACCGGACAGGTAAGTTGGGATGAGTATCCCATGACATTATTATTTTGACAAGAAATAAATGTTTTAAATATATAGGTTCTATCGAATAAGTTGCCACCAGACCAGGCATATAATGAAAATCGCTGAAACAGCTCTGTTTAATCGTGCGTACTGCATACTCACGTGTAAACACGTAGTTAAATCACGTCTGCAGGCATTGCTGTCACTTAATTTGCGTTTAAATATTTTGAGGCATCCTAGTTCAAAGGAAAATGTTTAGAAACTGGTCGAGCATGAACTTTGTCGATATTGTTACTGATTTTAAACGTTATTTTGATGCCATACATATCTTTAAAAACATTTAAGGACCATGCCATGTCCATGGCCGACGGTAATCGCTTTCCATGAGTCGATCAGTCTGCTCGTTTGCCCCTATTTTTACTTTAAAAACGTTATTTTGATGCCATACATATCTTTAAAAACATTTAAGGACCATGCCATGTCCATGGGCGACGGTAATCGCTTTCCATGAGGCGATCAGTCTGCTCGTTTGCCTCTATTTTTACTTTAAAAACGTTATTTTGATGCCATACATATCTTTAAAAACATTTAAGGACCATGCCATGTCCATGGGCGACGGTAATCGCTTTCCATGAGGCGATCAGTCTGCTCGTTTGCCCCTATTTTTACTTTAAAAAATGTTATTTGTAGATTAGATCATTACTACTTTCAGAGCAATAGGCGAGGCGTTGTAAAATCAAAGCACTTGTATTAGCTGCTGTGGTGATCGCTTACCATCAGACTATCGGTGTGCTCGTTCGCCCCCTGTGTACAATAAAAGTCCGTCTGTCCATATGACGCTAGTGGACGTCTCGATCGATGGCGCTTGACCCCTTCACCTGCGCCCTTCCGTCTTGCTACACTTAAGTGGCAGCATTACAGGAGTACCAGTTTTAAAATTCTCTCTGTTGAAATGGTTCACAAAGCATATTATCTATATAATTCTATACTAATATTATATAAAGAGGAAAAGTTTGTTTGTTTGCTTGCATTGAATAGGCTCCGAAACTACTGGACCGGTTTGTATGAAATTTGGTACAGATATAGATTGGACCACGGGAAAGAACATAGACTACTTTTTATCGCGGTAAAATGTACGGTTACTGCGGGATTTACTTTAGCACGCACGAAGTCACGTGCAGCATATAGTTCGGTATAAAACTCTATAAAAAGATATGTAATAATATAATTGGAAGAAATAATGCTTGATTGGAGTGCTTTATCTTTCAATTGATCGACGGTTAAAAATAGTTTCATTTCATGTGAACTGTAGTTTTAGAGGTAGCGGTAAAATAAAAATGGCATCATCTAGATAGTGAAAAAGGGGTTAAATATTTGTATGGAAACCGAGGTCTACGCAGACGAAGTCGCGGGCAAAAGTTAGTTTTATTATATGAGGTGACAAGAGATTCGTTATAATAGGTAAAATGGCTACATAATTTTCGTAGTCGGGTTATAATTTTTTTAATATAGTTTAATTATAGTTAAAATTATTTTACTTTAAACATTTGCCCTTAACTAGGATACTATAAACATAGTTTACTTATTTCTTTGACTACTTTTTAGGAGTGGGCGTTCTAAAACTTTTATTTCAAACTCCGCACTTGCCCTTAACATCTGTAATCTGCCATCTCGATACGACTGCTGAAATGAGGCGCATTCAGTTCGTCTACTGTGGGTTATCGATTCTCATATCCAGGATTTTCATCTCGGTGTAGGCTATTTTGACAAATAAAACCTACACAATTTCGAAGCGTAAAAATTTTCCAAACCTGGTACCGGTTGCGTCGATGAGGTTACGTGGCGTAAGGACCTAAAGTTACTATGCGGCAATCCATAGCATACAATATAATTAATATTATTATATCTAGCAATATCCCGTGAAATATTGCTAGATATAATATTAATTAAATTGTTTAATATATTACATAGCCACATCTATCTACTGTAAGTTTCGACATAATACGGGAAGGAATAAAGCCAATTTTTAGTAAATTCGCTCCCGATACCCGAACTAAACACAATAAAATTGTGTACGGATCCAGCAGAATAAATAGGAAGTTACAAAATAAATACGGACAAGTATTCGCTTCGTATCTGGAAGTTAAACTGATTTTCATATTTCCAAACGTTGGACCAAAACAGTGCCACAACTCAGAATGTAATAGTATAGCGTACTGCATTAATGTAACACGGACATCGGGAAAAAATTAACTGGATCCTCCTAACGTAAATAAAAATAATATATATTTTCATTCGTGTACATTTTAACCCCCGACAAATACAGAGGGGGTTAAAATTAAAACATACAACAATGCTTGACGTGTCTGTCTGTGTGTGCGTCTGTCTGTGGCATCGTAGCTTCTAAACGAGTAAACCGATTTTGATCTATATTTTTTTTTTTGTTTGAAAGCTGACATGATCGAGAGTGTTCTTAGCTATAATTCATCATCATCATCTCGGTCACTGCTTGATAATTCGGGGGTTACTTAAAACTTTAATTTTGTTTATATTGTTTTGCTGTAAAACAATAATTATGTTGTTTATATGTTGCAACATACAATACAAAATGCAAAGTGTATTTTTGTAAGATATAGATTGTAGACATTTAGTATAAATTGCTCTGATTTTTTATTTTCTCCCTAAGGTAGTGCAGGACTGTTGATATCAAGACGATTAATTTATAATTCATTGAAAGCAAACTGAAAGAAAATTAAATACGAGAATTGGGGTTCTGTAAGAGTGAAAAGGACAGCAGATTCTTAGTAATAGGGTCCAGTTTTTACCCTTTAGGTAACCAAAATGAAAAACTGAAAGTTACAGTAATATGTTAGTTAAATTACCCTTATTAATTATTTACATTACATTATTGCTGGTTTTATTATAAACTAGCTTTTTCCCACGGCTCCGCCCGCGTAAATACATTATCCAATTCCCACAGGAACACAGTAATTTTATGGATAAAAAGCAGCATATGTGCTAATCTAAAACCTCAATTCTCGTATTTAAAGTAGACTTTCATTGTACTTTGATTGTAATATAAGCGACTTGTTATCGTAAACTGATTTTATTAAATTTTGTTCAACTTTTTCAAAGAGCGCGTTTCACGTTGGTTTGAATCGAAATTTGATTAACCCTCAGAGCTCAGACTACTACCATACTAAATTTCATCAAAATCTTTAATAGTATATAGTGTAAAACAGGTATTTTAAATGAACAATAATCATTAAGTTTTGTTTCACATTATTTTATTGTGTGGTTTGGTTTTTTTGTATTTTTTTTTGTTTTTTTTTTTTAGTTCAGTTTAATTAGGTTATGTGACAATGTATTTTAAATTAGCTTAAGTTAGTTATTTAATATGATTCTATAATTATTAACCCATTTACTTGTATAATTTTACTGACGCTCGCGCTCTAATCAATATGAATAATAATTGTTTCAACTTAAATGACATGTAATTTATGTAACTATATCTTATTTTAAATCATCAATTACCTATCTATTCATATGCATTCCTGTATAATCGATAATTTAATATTAATATTATAATTTACTTTCACTTTTTCAATGCTGTGTCACCTATAAAATTGCATGTATCAGGAATATTGTATTTATTAATTTGTAACTTGAGTGTACAATACATGCACTGCTGGCGTCCTTTATAAATAAAAAAAAAAAAAAAAAAAAATAGTGCGATTCATATAAGAATAGGATCGAGTCGGCACCATATTGTTTCGAATTTAGACTGTTATGATAGTTAAATTGATGTTTAGATAATTGATTACTATTCAACGTTTTGATTTAAATTCGATGCAAGACTAATAATATTTATTAAATGCACATAAGTCGACTTTTCAAGTGATATTTGACAGAAAGAGGTCATTGACGTTCCTATTCTCATTTGAAATGCGTTATACTAGGAAGTGTGCTTCCAGCGTGTATACATCCTTGTGCACTATTTACGGCGGCTGCTTACCGCGTCCGGGGGCTCGTAAAATTCTATCGGCCGATTGTGCCGATGTCCGGGTGTGTCCGGGTGTGTCCGGATATACGTTACATAATTAAATCCTATCACAAAACTATATACTCGTAACGACAAAATGGAAAATATATGAAAACGACTGTATTGTTAACTCATCGGTAATTGTGTCAGGTTAAACCGTATTCAGAAATTCTGACTGAATGAATTTTAATTACATTGGTGATCTTTTCAATGAAATAAAACCGTCAAATAAGCCATCGTAGCGTCTAATAGTAAGTGATTACAACTGCGCCTACCTTTCTTTTAAATAAACATAAAACTACAAAGTCCAAGTTACCACTTTCTAGAACGAGTTAAAGATCATTCATTGTACAATGTTGACAGCCTGAATTAATAAGTAGGTATAATGGTTACCTACTTATTAATTCACGCTGTCAACATTGTGTGTGTGTGTGCTGTGATGAACTTTACCAGTTATAATTATAAAGGTTAGGAGGTGATCGCGGAAGAACAGAATGGGTTTGGTTGGGCGTTGGTTATACGACAGTGGTGAAAGCCTTAACTGTATCACAACTCAAACTTAAGGCTCAATTCATAACGCGACGCAACGTGGCAAAGCCGAGATCATAGCAAAAACCCAGTTTTACGAAAATTCATGCAAATGGAGGAGTGTGAAATTTGGCACAGTCACAGTTAAATGGAGGAAGGTGTGCAGAAAACTAATATTTCCCTATTAATGCTTAGAAACTTAAAATTAACAAAAATAACGTTACACATTACCTGAGATTAATTACTTACACTACATCTGCACTCTGCACAAAACAGTAGGTTTTGGTCACAAAACAGTAGGTTTTGGTCACAAAACAGTAGGTTTTGGTCACAAAACGGTAGGTTTTGGTCACAAAACAGTAGGTTTTGGTCACAATACAGTAGGTTTTGGTCACATTACAGTAGGTTTTGGTCACAATACAGTAGGTTTTGGTTTAACACTTGGTTTTGGTTTGACACTTGTGTCTTTCATATTCCATCTAAATAATAATTAAATTTATATTTCTTTTCATAGGGCGACATCTAGTTATGGTTCATTCCATATATTTTACCAATAGATGTGTATAATATATCACTTGTCATGCATGTGTGGTATCTCTTACGTCTTTATAACCTCCTAATACAAATATTTATAAGATTGTTATTACTAAATGTTGGTATAATTTTACTGGCCGAATTCTAAAAGGTTGCAACTTGCCAAAAACCCAATGACGATCTAAATCGTAACGCAAAACAACCCCAATATTTTGAAAAGCCAAATGTGTGGTGATTTAGCCCTGAATAAATTCCTTAAAAATATTATTGTATTGTTTATATGATGATAGCACAATACGAGGACAGCGCGGACGGTTGCCAAATCGAAAACTGAGCTAAACTGTCTTGTGTAGTTCTGGAATTTGCATGGAAACGGGTTTTAAACTTATTGTGGAAATCCTAAATTGCCTGGGCTGTATCGTTGCATTTAATTGAAAAAAAAAAGTTAACCACTCTCAAACCTACCTTAATCCTTAATCCAAGTTGCCATCGCTAACTATGCCACTGCTTGTGATACAGCGATGTTTATGCCACCTCAAGATGCTTATGTTAAATCCATTTTTGTTTTTAGCTTCGACGTCGTAATTAGCGATGGCAACTTCGCTAAAGCTCAATTTATTTATTGCAGCTGGTAAAAAATTTTCGTCTTAAAATCTTGAAAGCTCAACAACTTATTTCAAATAGAAGGAAATCACACTAGACAATGTATTAATTATACATAATTCTTAAATGTAGTAAATAATATCTACTTGATAATAAAATAAACACAATTTAAAAGTTTTAGACTTGAACGAAATAATACCGAAACATTAAGCTAGCGCCATCTAGTAGTAACTTGTGTAAGTTAATGCAGAGACAACTTTTATATGAAGTTTTTTCAACTAATAATCTTTGGTTAGTAAAGAGGAAAAATATTCCTTAGTGAAAACAATGTAATGGCTGTTTTCACTAAGAAATATTTTTTCTCCTTTTAATATGTAGGTAAGGTGTGAGAACAGAATTTAACCTCAGCTGTTATAAGTTGCAACTCTCTGTGCTTATTTTTATTTTATTTTTGTTGTTTCCTGTGACTTGCGAAAATATATACTTTGTTCAATTAAACTAGAATTTTGAACTATTTCTCATGATGGTACCTACTAATTATAGGTTCTGCTACCAACTGCTAACATTTTGTAAGTCTATATTTAGACCAAATAACAGACAAGATTTTACATATCCACAAAGACAGGCTTTCCGAAAAAATCGCATGCGTAATTACCTATTACCTCGTAGGGTCAGCAGCGCAGGTAAACAGCGAAATTACTCGGAATTGTTGATAAAATCCGTGCTATTTCATGCTGGTTTTCCGTGAATGCTTTAGGTTAAAGTAACTCTACAATTTAGACCAAATTATAGACAAAAATTCTTATATCCTGAAAAATGCAGACAAAATCCATGCAGATTCAATCCAGACAAAATACCAAATTCACAAACTTAGGCCTTTACATCCGTTAATGGATGATTTATACAGTATTCTCCGAGCGAAGTAAGTAGTAACCACTCTTGAAATACTGTAGTGCCTGGGACAGTTGGTTTTTAAATGTCGTATGGTTGCCCAAGCACATACGACATTCTCACAATATAGTCAGCAGGAATGAACTGGTCTGGGGCCAACTATGTGCGGGTTTCTTCACGATGTTTTCCTTCACCGTTAAAGCGTCCGTATAATGTACTTGAGATCTAAAAAAGTCTCATTGGTACACGCCACAATTTGAGATTTGAACCTGCACTCTCTCGAGTGCGAACCACTAGGCCACGGTTCGCAATATTTGGATCAAGTCAAATTGACGAGGTTCGCAATTAAACTCAAACTCAAAATTTTTATTTCCATGTAGGTTATAATATAACGCTTATAGAATTGTCCTACATGATGCCTACCACCGGTTCGGAAACTAGCCCGGCGAGAAGAACCGGCGGCGTAAGAAACTCGCACGGGGCCACCTTTTAGCAAAAAGATGGGAAAATTGTTCTTTTCAAAAAATATTTTTACAATGTTTGGATCAAATTGAAAAATCAGTTTGATTATCAAATTTGTCAAATTTACTAAAAAATAGCACCGTACCGATAGCTGACAATTCATCTATCAGGCGCTAGATTATAATCTGATCAAATGAGTTGCTGATTAGTTTCAGATGATACTTAAGTTTGGGTTGATTGAATTTAGAATTTTTATTTTGACAAGATTTTGACAGATGATCATTATTTAAATAAATAATTCTCTCTCGTGGTTTTTAGTATAGTACCCATTAGCGCGTAGGGTCAGCAGCGGCGGCGCAGGTAAACAGAGCGACATTAGGTGTATTAGCGCTGAAATATGTCGGTGGCGGTAAATTGTCTTACCCCCGACGCCCATCGACAGCGCTGAAGGGTAGCGACAGCAGAACAGGCGGGGTATTTTATTAATTTTTAGTTTTTGTTTAAAAATTTTGTTTGTGTAAGTATAGGCAAGAACAAAAATATCAAACAATCTAGTAGTTAAGTGCGTCAAACTCTCACGTTGAGTAATTTCGGGCGTCTTTTTGTTAGAAAGTTGAAATATTAAAAGACACATCTTTTCATGCAGGAGAGTAGATAGAGAGGATAAAAGTAAGAATCAATAAGTACTATTCCTAACACGTAGGTAAATACTTCTTTTGATAAAAAACCCATCTGCATAATGCATTCAGTCAAAGAATATAGTAGGTATATATATTACTAATGTAAGTTCCTTTTTTATTCTTTTATAGACCAATTACTTATGGGGTATTTAACGTCAACATTAACTATTGGGGCATTTAACACAACGGACAACCAAAAAAAAAGGTCGTGAATTTTGTTTATATTCTGGTCTAGTTATACTTCTAGTTGACGTGGATGTACATTGTTCACACAATTTTTATTGTATTACATAAAACCACGCGAGTTACGTTAAAACAGTAGGTAGCTAAGCAATACAAAATTACGTTTAGTGTTTTTTTTACTAAGTAAAAAAATAATAACAATAAAATTAAAATTTATTTTGTGAGCGGTATCGACGTCTCCCGATTCGTCCCACCGAAAATTTTCGTTCGAGCCGTTTCTAAAGCGCCTTTTTTAATCTCTATAAATCAAATTTATGACTTGTGTAAGCTTTGTGTTTTATTTACCCTTTTATAATTCTCCCCCGTACCCCGTACCTACCCCTTACCCCCAAACCGGGGTAGCACCTAGGGGTGTGAGGGTACCAGGCCAAGTGATATAATTACTTTACATTATTTTAATGTAACCTGTATTTTATATATTTTTCAATGATGATGGTAGATTAATATTGGACAATACAACAAAATAATATTATAAAATGATGGATTACAGTATGTATAGTTTAATATTAAGAGGTTATATACGGCTCCGCCCGCGTAAATATACCTACTATCGAGTATCCCGCGGGAACACTGTACTTTTCCGGGGTAAAAAGTAGCCTATATTTTAATTCAGAACCTAAACTACTAATACCAAATTTCATCAAAATCCGTTCAGTAGTTTTTGCATGAAAGAGGAACAAACATCCATCCGTACATCCTCACAAACCTTCACATTTATAATAGGTAATACGTACCAATAACAGTTATTTTAAACGGCTATTAACTTGAAGTTTTAATATTTAAAGGATTTGACCAAGAAGGAACAATTTCATTTGAACATACGATAGATGCATATATTTGTTCTTCTTCGCGCTTATTCGCGCCTAGGGCTTGAGTCTCGCCTCCGGAGGTCGTCGGTTCGATCGCCACGTCGGAACAACAAAAAATGTTGTTGGATGCTGGATGATCACCTGATTGTCTGATAAGAAAGATAATCCATGCGTCGGACGGGCATGTAAAAACCATTCATGTCGGTCATCAGTCACACTGGAATGAATTAATGAATATATACTTTATGTGTTCTAAAATGTATAATGTGATTTAAATTATCGCTATAAAGCGATTTCTTCCAAGCAAGGCGCACGGAAATATAAAGTTAAGTTACGAAAGTAAAGGAAGAAAGACACTTATGTACTGTGCACACACTGGGGCGCTATAAATTAAATCCTGCGTGGCAGGAGTTATTTTAAAATATATGTTTTTTTTAATTAAAATACTGTCAGCGTATATTTTAACAGCTGTGCTCCTATATTAGGTATCACCGGTGGCATTAGAGCATTTCTGTTTATGCGGATGGGCGTGAGATAATTAATTCCGTATTGTGCCGTAGAGTTACGTCTTCGTATGACGTTTGTCACGGGGAATCCCCGATTCTGAAATATTGGTTTCGTAAAATATGGGTGAGTACGTATGGGTGTATTTTTTGGGTAATTCATTATCTGGTGGGTGGATGAAATATTGTGTATTGAATATTGTTCTGTCTATGTCATATTTTCAGGTTTCAATAAAATACAAGCTTCGTATTCATTGACAGTAAGAGCGTTTTCACTGTGTCCGATCCGATCTTGGCCCGATATACGATAATGTGTAAGACAGGTATAGGTTTCATAAACTTTACTTGCCTTTGGCTATCGTATATCGGCGTCCGATACCGATATCGGATTCGATAATGGGAAAACGCTCTAAGAATCATAATATGATGTGTAATAACATAATATTTTATTTAATTAAGACTAATAAAACTGGATATTTTTGAGTTTATTTTTTTTTAATTACCTATCATCCCTATTAAATTAATTCTCCTAGCAAAGCTCGGCCGCTCAGGAACATTTATACATTAACTACTTGAAAATATAATAATTTGTTCGTATTATTATATTAGTTACTTTTCGCCTTTAGCAGCCTCTTCAGTGCTATTTAAAAAATGCACGACGGAGAAAATGAAAATGTCAGGCAATCAAAAATTTAAAGTCTGCAATGATATCTACAACGAAAATGATACGTAAATTAAACCTAACATTTCATTAAAAAGCGCAAAGTCAAACTCAAATACACTTAAAACCCGCGTCACCAGAGCGCAAATAAATCTGCAGTGCCGGGCACCCCCCAGGAGCGGTGATAGACGGCGACTGACGAGACGACGGGAACGGCTCTACGGAGCCCACTATATCACTTTTATTACACGCCATCTTCATTTTCATATTTCATATTTGCATTCCCTCCCTTTTGAGTTTGTGTGAGTGACCAGCTCGTCAAACGAATTTTGAATGTGTTTGACACATAAAAATGGCGGCCATTTTGTTAATAGTTTTCATGATCATCAATTTGATTTTTGCGTACGTTACAATTATTATTAATATCTAGTTTACGTTTAAATCAGACGAGGCACGTTGAGGCAAAAAGTGTATCCAGTTAAATTGCCCCTACTTTTGAGACTTTTGGGGCCATTTTGACATTTGAAGTATGATGAAAACAAGATGGCTGACATTTGACGTATGATGAAAACCAAGATTGCGTAACTTTTTCTTTTGAATGTACGTTGTAGCCTATTTTGTGTTTTGTAACATTTGGCTTAAATACAAATCGGGACTTAGGCAACATATTATTATGTTAACATAATATTGTTGACGGATTATATCTAGAATGATCTCAATCTCTGTAAATCAATAAGATGACAATATGTGCTATTATATTTTTTTTAATTTATTACAATTACGGTGAAGCTGAAAGGAAGGACAATGATTTTGGCGATATATTATGTATGGTTGTTCCATTGTAGTGCCTTAACTACTAATCTCTTTCTTTTTAAGGAATGAGCCCGGGTAACATAGGCTATATGATTTGCGTAGTCGGGTTATAGTTTTTAACTTTTTATTATTTATATAATAATAATAATAATAATAATATCTATGGACGCTTCACACCACGTCAATCTGGCCCCGTGCTAAGTATCCGAAGAACTTGTGTTACAGGTACCAGACAACGGGAAGTATATTTAATACTTTTATACTATACATATATTTAAGATTTTTATTATATTATACACATATTTAATACACATCCATGACCCAGGAACACAGAAAAACTTTTTGTTCCGTCGGCAGGATTCGAACCTGCGACCTCCGGCTTCAGCAACAAAGCGCTGAACCACTGAGCCACAGAGGTCGTCAAGCCACATCTTACATAAGGAGCTACTTAGAACAGACTTTGATATACGATCCAAACAGTTTCTGTCAAAATTCTTACTAAGTGACTTCTTAACTAATATTTAAATGTTTCTGAGCGCGGCCGTTACTAAATAATTTCTTGTGTAAATGTCATTATCAACTAAAAACTTTTTAATTTATTCACCTTAGACTAAAGGAAACGTTATCAGCGTTGCACTAAGCACTAGGTAAGCCTCACATACACATATCAGCCGAGATCGAGTCTCCGGCGCCCGCATAAATACCGCCTAAATACCTGCTACCGGTGTTAAGGGGTAGACTACCTCAAATTATAATGCAGAAGTTGTGTAGCTTAGTTACACTAGTTGTTCTGTATAGCTGGATCGAGCTAAGCAAGTGAAATGTTAAACTTACCGTTACCTGTGCTGAAAGTGTGGCAGAAGTAAAACGTCATTCGTCATTTGAAATCAAAAATACTCTCATTGTGCCTAATAAAATTGCTCTAAGTATAAGTAAAATAAAAAAAGTCCAAATTAGCGGTCTTACTGCTTAAGCAGTTTCTTCCAGGCAACATTGCTTCAAAAATAAAATATAAAAAATAAAATTTGTACATCTAGATCCATCTACACAGATCTACTACACATCAATACACATTGAGCCGTACTTTAGAACGTTAAGTTTATAAACAAGAAGTATAAGTAGTTTCCTACAGACGGTGTTATATACAAAATCGTGTTATACCGTGCGACCTTAAAGTTTTGCTCTCAACGCAGTTACACATCAATAAATTATTTAAACCATAATATATATTTTTGGTATATATCTATGTTTTGTCATCGCTATCATGTAGATACTTGTATATTGTAGGTGCTTACTCGTAGAATACTGACTGACGTGATGTGAAAGCTTCCATAGATATTATTATTATTATTTCATTACTTTGTTCGAAATAAATCTTATAGATTAACCGAAGAAAATAATATTTTACATACAAGTGTAATTAAAATGAGGAAAATTTTCAACACACAAGATAACGGCTTCCCCTTAACTATGCAGTGACCACGAGGTCCGAGACAAAAACTACAAGTGTGCAGTCCTCTTTACGAGCGACAGAATATAAGAGGTTTTAGCGCAACTAAACAGATATTAAATTCGCCGTGTACCGGCTTTGGTTTGGAACATTAGAATATTTCACAGCACAACGCTTTTACAGCATATTAATATAATGTTTTTTGATGCTGTTAAGTGGATTTAGAATGTTAAGTAGATTCCTAATTATAATAAAATATATAAAATGTTATTCTAATTTTTGATCATTACACTACCTACTCAACGGAATAAATAAGCGACACAAACAGAGAAGGATCCTAAACCGAAGACAAACAAAAAACAAAGCAAATAAAATAAAACAAAACAAAGCATTTAACTAATTAGTTACCAAATAATAAATTATGAATTATGAAGAATTTCGTTTTGCTATAGTTTTAGCCATATCCACCTCTACAGCTGCTATTTACAGTTTAGTAAAATCAATTACGGATATTTTGGGCATATGATAGATTATATGCCGTCACGACTATACATAAGCCGTAGACTGCTTATGTATAGACGTTTAGGCAGGAAAATAAATGTCATACGCAAAGCAAAAAAATCATATTATGTACCATGGGATAATCTCCGCTCTACGCAAACACGCCCATATAATAATTGAGATATTTTTTCGAGTATGACAAATATTTATCTGCCTAAACGTAAATCCGTAAAATATCCGTAATTGATTTTACCAAATCCTATATTATACAGTCTCAGATCAAATAAAAAACCAAGATAGCGCATGGCGTTTGTTTGATGTGAAGCCTAAAAAACTACGCTACTTCAATTTTACACACGCGCTCACGCACACACAAGCAAAAAAGTACTTTACTTTTTGTCAGTATAGATTAGTCGTCGCGACGACTCATTTGAATACTGTCGAAAAGTAGCGTACTTTTTTGCTTGTGTGTGCGTGAGCGCGTGTGTAAAATTGAAGTAGCGTAGTTTTTTAGGCTTCACTTCAAACAAACGCCATGCGCTATCTTGGTTTTTATTTGATCTGAGTATACAGTAGGTAGACACAAGTGACTAGACGAAGACTTGCCCCGTAACTTTCCAGTATTGTTCCGTGATACGTATCAGAGAGACGCATAAGACACACTTGACACTCGTCTAATAAATATAACCCCCCCCCCCCCGTTTAAAAAAAGATACCTATACAGTCTTAGATATCAAAGTCACGATCATTTTATCATTTTGACATTATACACTTTTTATAAGTACATACGTAAATAATATGGAACAGCCTACGTGGTCGACCTCCGAGTCGAGAGCCAATGCTCGAACAAGTGAGCATTGGCTCTCGACTCGGAGGTCGTGGGTTCGATTCCAACATTGGAACAACAAAAAAAGTTGTTTCCAAGTTTGGGTACGACAATGCAGGCTGATCACCTGATTGTCTGACAAGAAAGGTGATCCATGCGTCGGATGGGCATGTAAAAAGTCGGACCTGCGCCTGATCTCTCGCCAGTCGTGTCGGTTATACGTCCCACTGGGTTATGAGAGTAAAGGAAGAGAGAGTGCTCTAGTGTACTGCGCACACACTTGGGCATTATAAAATTACTCCTGCGTAATTGGCCTAGTTTCAATGAAACCAGTCACCGTCACCGAAATCAGTGTGGGGGAGTTATTTATTATGTTATTTAATATGGAACAAATATAACGGCGAATATACGGTTCTATTGAACATATTCTTCAGAAATCTCTCATTTTGGGCACCCACACCTTTAGATTTCTGCTATACAATTAGTCCGAGTTTTTCCGGCTTGGTGTTTACAATGATGTTAAATTACTTGTACATCTAGCAGGCGCGCCATAATTCGCGCGACGATCAAACAAACACGCGGATTTATCGTTATAGACCTGAGCTGAGTCTTGTTAATTGTCCGGTGGGGCCACCGTGAATTCTGATATTTAAGGAATAACCATAGTCATAAAGAATCCCGAATGCGTCAAATAGTTTGATATACCTAGTATCACTCTCACGACTAAGACGAATCTAATAATACCCCTCAAGCTCAAATGCGACAAGCCGTTTAGACTCTAGAGCGTGCCAAAGTAATATACATACATACATACCTGGCGCAGTCAATTAAAAAATCATAATTCATAAAAACTGAAACAGTGTAAAGTGTAAATGATATCTACAATACAAACTCGTTTTGCGCTGAGGGAATGTGATAGATGTGGCAAAAACACGGCGATTCCCACGGGAACCTCGCAGGATGTAGGCTTGTGTAGACTATGTAATAGTAACATAAAAAACATTTTTTTTTTAAGTAACTCCCTAATTGTCAAGTAGTGGATGAGCTGATGATAATGAATTATAGCTAAGAACACTCTCGATCTCTCAGACACATAGGTAGACACTGTTTTCGTCGACGGTTAAAAAGTATTTTATTAACGGATGGTATAAACATTATAATAATATCTTAGTATTTATATAATTTAAATAGCTAATATGTTATGACTTATAACCTCTTTGAGCATTGTAAAAATCAGCACTTACTGCATTTGTCCGTTTCCTTCCGTAGCCAGAAATAATAATTATAATAAGTCCCCCTCTCAGAATAATATCAGCTATCAAAATGCGTACTTAACATCAATGAGGCAATTTTTGATCTTTTTTTCTGCCGTTAGGGGGAAGACCGCATACCTAACACATAAATTGTAATCAGGTGGCGTAAGTGGTATAAAATACGGTCAATAAGATTTTTCGATTCTTTATTTGTCATCAGGCTGCGCTTATGGTAGCACGACGGTCCTTGTCGTGTCAAAGAGCTGTCAGATGTCACGAATTTATAAACCCTCATTGTACTCACGCATGGTTACTCTACAAGTAACTTATAAATATGACCCATAAAGCAATATTCCCGCACAACATTAGTACAAATGTTTACGCCGTAAAGTGTACGGGCCAAGCGTGAATCAGGCGCAATATAAATCCGTCGCCGCCCGCCCGCCACATATTGTATGGCCGTTAAATCAGATCGTGCGCCCGCGCATAAGGTGTGTATGATGCGAGGGGTTTCCAGGACGTTCTATTCTTGTTTGGAAAGTTTAATTTAAAAAACTACACTGACTTTTCTTGGGACTGCCGGATCCCGGATCATAATATGGTACCAGCCTTATGAATCGACCAGATAAGTACAGTCGGCGACATAAAAGCTTTATATTTTGGTGTACTAAACACGGAAGTTTTTATCATTAGAATTCTACATTATCGCCGATGATATGGGCGGTAGAATACAATTATGATTTTTGGTCAATCACCATATCAGAAGAAGACCGTGAGAAGGTGAGAGCGGCCCACGCACCAATTGTGCTACCCGAAGTGTCTTAAGTTCATGGTAATGGTTCCTATGATATCAGGGGTATTTATTATATATCATTATATATTTTTTCTCTGGTACTTAACAGTTTTCGACCAATAACAAAAATGGAATCTTATATTAAAAGCTTAAATTTAGTTTTTATTGGAGTTACCGGCCAGTTGGAAGCATCATTCTTTCTGTACAAATGTCCGTGTATATCGAAGACCATGGTCACCCCGGCGCGGTGTTTACACTCGGCGTGAGATCGGCCGACAATTCGTCATGATGAAAATGAATCCCTCGCCACTTACTCCCGCGAGGATACAGAGTTAGAAATGGATTAGACAATACCACGTAATAGTTATTTGTGATAATTATAAATAACTAGAGGCCGCCCTGTGGCCGAAATTCGCTCACAATAATTCATATTACAATTTTTAGGTTTGAACTCTATAAGGATTCTTTTGCCTCTTAGATAGAAAAAAAAGTAGTGTAAGATTGACAAACGTCAACGTGTTACAAAATTGTATCTATGAAACGCATATTATTTTTTAATTTTATTTAAGTACATAATCTAAGTATTATTTAAAAAAAATAGCTTTATGTACCTACACCTTCCTCCACATAAACTTTAACTGTGCCGAATGTCATATTCCTGATTTCGCACAATTGTATGTATATAATATACGTGTAGGTAGTCAAAGATTTCAACTCAAGATAGGCTATCACGTACATTTAGCCGAAAAAATTTTCATACAAGAAAAAATTACGCCATCTATGTAAAATCAACGGAACTTCGATGTTCCTTTGATTTTACGATTTTACCATTCCGATGGAACAGTCGCTAGTCGTATGATATAACTTTGTAAGGGCGTACAACGCATACATTTTTTTTAAATACATATCTTGACTAAAGAAATGTTAATAAAATTGTCCGGCGTATTTAATATAAGTTTAGCTCGCATTAATACTGGAATTACTAAAATATTAGCAACAATAAATCAATAAGGCTTACAAACAAATATAAATTTTACAGGTACGTAATGTAATTTAAATATTTCATATTTCTTATTACATTACTCTCATTATCATAAAGCATAGACGAGGCGTGTTGAGGCAAAAAGTGTCCACACTTAAACTGCCCCACTTTTGGGGTTTTTTGGGGCAGTCGAGGTTTCATATTTTGTCATCTTGACATTTCGACATTTGCTTTCCGCAGATTTTTCAGTCCACATTTATTTGAATAAATCTTCTGAAATCAAGATGGCGTAACTTTTTCTTATACCTACATTATTTGTCAAATGTATGCCAAAGATCAGGAACGCACTTTTAACTCCTCTGGTGATTAGTACCCATAGATGACGATAATTACATACTAGAATATTATACAGATATTATATCGGTGTAATAGATTAGTGCAATGGCTATTATGGTGTATGGATACTAGATATTTTAACCTAAGCAAGATATTTTAAAGGATTTTACAAGAAAACCAATTTTTTTCTTCTATACGGCGTATGGACCTAGACCAGACAACAAATTTGTTTTTACACATGTGCCGTAGCTCCAGCGGCGCCACAGAAGGGGCGGAGCCGTAGGAGCTGTGACGTTTCACAGCCAGCGCTGCAGCAAAAATTACATACAAATCCTAGCGCAACAGCACTTAATATTCCTTTATTACCTAGATAAATAAAACAAGACTCATTAAAAACAAAACTAATTATATTAAGTACCATAAAAAGAATATTGAATTATAATTTATAAAAACTTATACATAATCTAACTCAGTTTGAAAGTAATAATCTACATCTACACTAATATTATAAAGAGGAAAACTTTGTTTGTATGTTTGTTTGTTTGTAATGAATAGGCTCAAAAAGTACTGGACCGATTTCAAAAATTTTTTCACCTTTCGAAAGCTACATTATCCACGAGGAACATAGGCTAAATTTTATTTTGGAAAAAATAGGGTTCCGTAAGATATTTGGGTTTTTCGGACACAAGGTGTAAAAATCAACCAGAAAAGTTACTTATTTTGCGTACGCTGCCTATACTATAAAAGATAGAACCATAAAATGTTCTAATTAATTGTAGATCTTATAAATATCTACAAAAAAGTCCGTGACACACTATACCTATCTATGTCAAGTGAGGCATAACAACCATTTTTTTATTTAGAAATCTTGAATTTTTTTTGGACTATATTTAAACGCATTTATTTTACTCATGCTATTAATCCTTATCAAAATAAATTATTTCATCACTAAGTACAGTTTATGTAGATAATATTTGGTCTTTGAATTATTCAAATTGGATGTTTGGTTTTGAAGTTATGGCGAAATTAAAATATTACGATTTCTGCTGCACGGCCCGTTGCGAAGTGGGTGTCACCAAGGCGCGAGCGGGAGGGGAGTTTAGATCTATGAGTAACTTTTTTGTTAGGCTCATTTCGTTGTTCTCGAATAAGGCGAGTCCAAATCTCTTTGCGCTCTGGATTATTGGGAAATCTGTAATTTAAATACTATAAATTTCTGCGATGTTTACAACAAATGTTCACTAAATTAGACAAAAGAAAAAAATAATAAACTAAGTATGCCAAAGTACTCTATTTTGTGTAACTATTATACACTGTTTCTCTTGAAACGGATTAAAAAATCACTCGGTATAAAGGTGCTTCCAGTAACATAGTAATATTTCAGAAATATTACTTTTTTTTCTCCAAAAGTGCATAATGTTAAATCGGCTGGCCCCTGAACATTGTAGGTGGTTGTTGTAGGAGTAGAATAGACAGTAGGTGCAGGTTATAGGTGATCTACATCTAGTAGATGTAGCTTGTAGGTTTTTAGTGGGGTAACTACTGTTTACCTACCAACCTATCACCTACCAACTATAGGTATGTAGTAGGTCTAGATGTAGGTTGTAGGTGTAGGGTATGACTTATGGGTGTAGCAACCTACGCTTACAACCTTCAAGTGTAGTTCTCCCGTAGAAAGAAAATTCTCCCGAGCATTTTTTATTCAATTTCATAATTAGTCGTCGTCGTCGTAAAAATATTATTTACTATCTGGTCTGACGTCTGTCAGGCCAGATAGTAAATAATATTTTTAAATATAATATGTAAAAATCAAATAAATAGTAAGCCTTAGTTTCATTTTATTTAAATTAATCAAAAATGTGAATACTGACGGGTAAGGTTAGGTTTGGTTAGGTACTGAAATAAAAAAAACTGAATCTCTTATTTCTGTAATTTACAATAATAAAAATGACGTCCCTACAAAGTTACCTTTTCACTGTTGCGCATACAATAACCAGTGTTATATTTCATAGTTGGCCGCCATTTTTTGAATATTTATTTAAAATTCCATAAGTATTTTAATTGTAACAAAAAATATTGTGATAATTACCTGTGATAAGATATCCCGTCTATCTTTTTTACACGTTTGTCATAGTTTTTACAGCCTTTAATTACGCAACTACTCGGCATTTTATGAATTATATGCGGACTGGATAAACTGCATATATAGCAAATGTAGAAATGGTAAGATCACAAGTGCCAAACCTCAACTGTCAAAATGGCCCCAAAATTTAAAAATTGGGGCCATTTTTTGGAGACACTTTTTGCCTCAACATGCCTCGTCTATAATATACGTCTATGTAGGTAGTAGGTTATAGGTTAGGAAATACATTTTTACATTGAATAAATCTATAGAGATACAATATTTAGGTAATTAAAGTTTCCATTTTTTTTATTCAATACTAACCACTTCTATCCATGACATGCTCTATACCACAACCATATGCAATGATTCCCAATTCAATCTCGTGAGCAGTGTCCATCGGCGCCCGCGCACGCCGACGACGGACAGACGACCTGACTCCCAAGCACAGAGGGGCAATTCTGCTAAATAAAACCTGCAATAATACAATCCAGCACCGATACGCTAAAACTCTCGAACGGTGTTTTTATGAAATTTAAACTAACGTAAAACGCGCTCTGATTGGACGAAACGCCGTAAAATCCGTTCATGGTAACATGTCGCTTTATTTTCAATCCAATCAAAGTAAAATGGAAGTATACTTTAAATACGAGAAATGAGGTTCAGATTTCTACTACATTATCAAGCTTCAAGGCACTACTCCATTCCGTATCAATATAATCTAAAGCTGGTACTATTTTGTCCGGAATACGTAAGACCGGGAAAAATTCAGAACAATGAAAATGGAACTCTGGGCTAAATACAATAGAGCAGAAAATCGAACACTGAAGTTTCGAGTCAAATATAAAATATACATGTATAATAGCTCGACACTCGACACATCGACAAAGTTGAAAAACTTTAATGTATTGGCGCAGAGTTTTACTTTCAGTGCTCTAAATTTCCCCAAGCCCGCCGGATTCCGGACAATATAGTCCCAGCTTAAATGTAAGCAAACCCCCGGCACGGCTACAGCATCCTTGTACGGGAAAACGCCGCGGACATTAATATAATTTTTGTGCTACAGAAGGCGCGAGCTATACGTTCTATTTATAATGTTTTCCTCTGAATCTCTGAGAGAAGATAGTCCAGGTTCTGGGGGACGTTTCTCCAATTTATTGCTACAAAGCACATTTTTCGTCTGTGACTTCATTTTGATGAGAAGCATAACGTAACTTTTTATTCTAGTAGGTAACAGGTACCCCTGTTACCCAGATACAGGGACAAAATATATCGATTAAACGACTCTCAACATCTTTTTTGTGAAAATATCGTAAAATTTTAGTGTCTGTCATAATTATGAATATACCTAATTTTTAAAGAACTAGCGACCCGCCCTGGCTTTGCACGGGTACAATACTGATACTAATACTACAGAATGTCGCCCACTTCGCAACGGGCCGTGCAGCAGAAATTGTAATATTTTATTCAATATACTTCAAAATCAAACGTCCAATTTTAATCATTCAAAGACCAAATATTATCTACATAAACTGTACTTAGTGATGAAATAATTTATTTTGATAAGGATTAATAGCGTGAGTAAAATAAATGTGTTTAAATGTAGTCCAAAAAAAAAATCAAGATTTCTAAATAAAAAAATGGTTGTGGTGCCTCACTCGACATAGATAGATATAGTGTGTCCCAGACTTTTTTGTAGATATTTATAAGATCTACAATTAATTAGAACATTATATGGTTATATCTTTTATAGTTTGGGCAGCGTATGCAAAATAAATAACTTTTCTGGTTGATTTTTTACACCTTGTGTCCGAAAAACCCAAATATCTTACGGAATCCTATTTTTTCCAAAATAAAATTTAGTCTATGTTACTCGTGGATAATGTAGCTTTCGAATGGTGAAAGAATTTTTGAAATCGGTCCAGTACTTTTTGAGCCTATTCATTACAAACAAACATACAAACAAAGTTTTCCTCTTTATAATATTAGTGTAGATTAAATTAAAACATAAAAGCAACAGTTTGAAAATAATCAATTTAAATACTTTATCGATACTAAGCCCGTCACTATCGAAATGAACTGAAATCCAAACCGAAAAGCCACCAATTAATTGTAATTACATTGGAATTAAATTATAATGACAATTATGGTATATCAAAAACAGAACACTGTCCTTATTATAATTAAAATAATTACGGGACAGACAAACAGAACCGCAGTCAAGTGCAGATGCGCATTAAACGGGATCCATTATCAACAAAAATGAGTTTATATTTATTTGCGCGCCGCAATGTCAAAACGGCGCGCCTGCCGCTGTCACGCCACAAAAACTAGATAAAACCGATTGTAGTGATGTCCCCTATCGACATCACTCAAAAGTATCGATAGTGTTATAAAGTTGTTATAAAATAATTTGTCTATTTATTATTGAATAGGCCTCGAAACTGCTGGACAGATTTTGATAAAATTTAGCTCAGATATAGAGTCGACCAAGGGGAAGGAAATATTCTACTTTTTATAGGGTGACCTCTGTGGCTTAGTGGTTAAGCACGTCGATATTTCTGTAAAACTGTGTGTCATTAATTAGATATTATCTCATATCCGTATGAAGCAAAAATTGTCTATATTGAGTAATGTCTATAATATGTATTTTTTAATATTTATATATTCTGAATATATTTTATTTTATTTCATGAAACTAAACTTCTTGCAAGGACACTGACGTGTTTTAATCCCCGATGAAAACAGAAGTGTTATAAGTTAGACGTGTGTGTTTGTCTGTCCGTGGCATCGTAGCCCCCATTTTCTTCATTAAAAATGTTCTTAGCTGTAATTCATCATCAGCTCACACTCCCTGGGTTACTTAAAATTTTTAAATTTAGATCTAATGATCTATGATTTCAAAAACTAAGTACTACTACTAATACTATGACCGTGTACATTTGACACAAAAAATCTTCATATTATTACAAGACAAAGGTGCGCCATCTTAATTTCAAAAACTTTTGAAATTAAGATGGCGCAAAAATTTGGAAAACAAATGTCAGAATGTCAAGATGACAAATGACAAACCTCGACTGCCCCAAACAACCCCAATAGCAGGGCAGTTTAAGTGTGGATATTTTTTGTCTCGTCCATAATATAGGTCTATGTTCTAGATACATTTTTAAGCACTAAACCATACACACTGCTTAGACTCCATACCAGCATTACCCCACTATCAACGTCGTCTTCCATACATCATGCGACTGGCTAAGTTACCCAAACTTTTCCGACACCTTAGGCCATTAAGGCTTAATGACTGGCTGTAAATTGGCCATAATTCAGGCCAGGCCGTAAATAACGCGATAAGGGCTGCTGAGTCGCTCGTCCGAATGTGTCTATCTTAGTTTAGCATGTGCGACGATTTATGTCGGGTTCATTTATATTGTGTCAGCGGGACGGTTGAGTTCGGGTCCTTTGCGAGTTTTGATCGTGCGGAATGTAATTAAGATGTTTTATTCATCATCGGCTCGAATAAGTAAGTGTTTCGGCTTTTATAGTGTTCATGTCATCAGAAGGGTGTAAAGATAATTCTTGTAATTAAAAATGTTCAATTCACAGTATGGTTCTAGTCCCAGTATATTATATTATCTCACTAACACGCGCACGATTTGATGCGTGTGTGAATGCGACTTTACTTGAGACTGAAGCCAAACTGCGAATTGAACATTCACGAGAATCGGCACTCAGTTTTAATAAGAAATAGTAGAAACATGGAGTTTTTAAACGTTTTCTAAAAAAGTCGCGATCACAAACCAAAATACTATTAGCATTGTACAATTTTCATTTTCCGTAATGATTTTAATTCAGATCAATGAAGAAGTAGAGACCAATAAATGGTTAATAATATTTTATATGAATATTCGTTAAAAAAACTAGGCCTTTGTATCCGTTAATGGATGATTTATACAGTATTCTCCGTGCGAAGTAACCACTCTTGAAATACAGTGCCTGGGACAGTCGGTTTTTAAATGTCGTAGGTATAGTTGCCCAAGCACATACGGCATTCTCACAACATAGTCAGCTTAGTCCAGAGGAATGAACGTCTGGGGCCAACCATGTGCGGGTTTCCTCACGATGTTTTCCTTCACCGTTAGAGCGTCCGTATAATGTACTTGAGATCTGAAAAAGTCTCATCAGTACACGCCACAACCTGGGATTCGAACCTGCACTCAAAACCAAACGGTCTTCCCACTAGGCTACGGAGCTCTGCATATCTTTAAAATATCACAGTATTTACCCACCTCCTTCAGATTTGCAACCTGTCATCTATGCCGTTGTAATCCAGATGCAATTACGATTACGTCTAACCTAATTTTATCTTTGGTCGCCGCGGGTAATTGTGCCATAGTAAAATTCCCAATGTCCTTTTAGTATCAAAACAAGGCGGTGTATAAAAGTATCGATGACAAAAGGTGTCTCTAATATTACGGTTGTTCAATACGGAAATCGCCGACTGTTCATTTGGCGGTCTTATCCCATTAAAAATGTTAATTCCATGAACATTAAACGCAATTATGACGCGCAAATCAGATGCAAATCGTTGTAAAAACTATTCATTATCCCGCACTGACAATCGCGGATCCCGCACTGGTTGACAATGGCGGTATTCATTACCGTGATAACCTCATCCGGGAGTCAAACCCGCGACAGTTATTGTGACTGCTGGCACTTCGCTGCGGCACAGGGAGATGCGTAGAGTGGTGTAATTATAGACAATCTAGCTTAAAAGGACTTTTAATTAAAGTATATTTCAATTAATTTCAAATGAACCATCGTGATATCATAAACACTTAGATTAATAACGCATAAACATAACGACGCTTATGTCAAATCCCATACATTTTCGTTTACGAATTTCGTCGTCGTTATTAGCAATGGCAACTTGGCTACGCAAAACGTTAAACGTTGGTTTGACGTTTATGAGAATACCATTTTGCTGTTTTAACATATCGAGAATACATCGAAACTGTATTATTGTAAGATTATTTATCAGAATCGACCTACTGGTAAAATGTTTCCTTTGTTAGCTATTCGCAAGTCGTAACATATGTTTTTTTACTAATGTTACGACTGGTAATATACGTTACCTGTGGGGTTAGCAGGAACAATTGACAACTACGTATTCGTAACGGTGTCGAAAAATAAATTATGACAGCACCCATACAATTGACATTTGATAACGTTGCGAATATGTAGTTGTTCCTGCTTGGACTGTAGTCCTAGCGTTTTCACGGTAGCTCAATCTATATTAGATAAGATAAAATATCAAAGTTCGTTGCATAAACGTTCGTTCTGTGATTTAAATTAGGCAATTACAAAAACAGCTACAAAAAAATATATATTTTATTAGTCACGCGACTCCATCGCTTTGCAAACGCAAATTTAGCATTATCGCGCGTACGACAGCGGATGATATACCGCGGACGTATTATAAAAGCTATGAACAAATAAATCCACCAATTTAGAACTGTAATGACGTTAATAGCGACACCGCCATTATGCGAGCTACACTGGGAGGTCGCGATGTAATGGATATAAAATAATGGTGTTATTGAGTATTGGGAGTGACGGTAGGTGATGGTGAAAACAATTTATGTACGATATGAGGTGAAAGACATCTGAAAGTTTAACCAGCAAGTTAAAAAATAAATAAATAAAAAAATGTAATAAATAGGTTATAATATTAACGACCTCTGTGGCTCAGTAGTTAGCGAATTAGCACTCAAGCCGAATATCGCGGCTTGAATCCCGCTAGGGGACATAAAAGTTTTTCTGTGTTCCTGGATCATGGATGTATATTTAATACATGCCTATATTATATTATTATAAAAAATCATAATTATAATTATGTATAGTATAAAATATATTTCCATTGTCTGGTACCCAAGTTCTTCTAGAACTTACTATGGGACCAGAGTGACGTTGTGTGGAAGCGAATATTATATTAATACAATAACAATAAACATTTAATAGTGAAAGAAAATTAATAAGTTTTAAATAGTTAATAGAATCAGGCGTTACTTTGCGGAAATCCATAACATAAATTTAATAAATATTGTTATTTTTAGCAATCTTCCGCCAAATAATACCCACAACCTGCAAGCAAATGTGTGAGTGCACGCATAAGCATGCGTAACGCACCTCCCTCCTCCCACACTGCTTATGCGTGCACTCAGATGCAAGATCGTGCAAACACCACCACCACACAAGCAACAATGTCAGCAAGATCGTGCAAAGCCCCACACCACCATGCAGGTTGCAAAACTCGACGCGCATTTCGCCCCGAACCCGGAGCAAAAATAACTATATTTATTAATAAGTTTTAAGTTTATAACTATCCTTAGCCCGCGAGATCGGTTTACATACTAAATTTTAACCCCTTTTTCCCTTTAACGGATGCCTACGTCATTACAACTATCTGTATGCCAAATTTCAGCAAAATCCGTTCGGTAGTTTCGGCCATATTAAATTTTAGTTAACTACTTCGCGGCGAGTAGTGATAAAAACTTGCATACTGATAATTTTTATCCACCTTATTAAAGGTGGATAAATGAAAATTAATCGATTGTAATAATTATATTACAATCGATTAATTTACATCATTGTTTACCTTTAAAATTATAATTATAATAAATAATAATAGTACTTATTTATGTTTTTGTGACTGTTCAAAATTGAAATTATATTATATTATTATACGAGTATATTATGTAAAGTTAGGCACTTAGCGAATTCTGTATAAGAATCATCATTGTCAGTCAGTTGTAGTCAAACATTCTTATTAACTAGAATTAAATTAAAATACATACTGTCCCCAGTATTTTTTTTGTATAGTGTATTCGTATTATCGTGTATTGACGTCACAGATAACAGTGACATTAAATGTCGATGTCATCATAGATCCGTTGGACTAGCGGGACTGGCGCAGTGTTGGCGAGCTAATACAGGGGTATTTCGTGCGATTAGTCAAATCGTACATATTATAGTATGTATGGTCATGCAGTTTCTACAGAAATCGAAATGCGAAAGAAATCATCAAATAATGGAAATGCTGACGTCGCGCCGCCGCAACATCGTACAAGGGACCGGGAATTCGGTGTTAAGTTTAAGCACTTTTTTGGAACTTTCGTTCTAGAAAATTTTTATAAGCTAATATCAAACACCGTACAGTGACGAAACAAAAACAAACAATTATAGACCGCAGTGTTAACAATTACAGGGGGTCTCGCGGACCGCGTGGTCTGGCGGGCCCCATAACTCGCGGGTTAACTGTTATGGCCGTCATTCCCGCTTGATTTAAGCAAGACGTTAACCCCCCTCGTCTCTCGTCGTCAGATGAAAAGGAAATAAGGATATATAAATTTTGTTGATGTTCTTAATCTTTTTAAGATATTCTTTTTCTTTTTAAGCTTTGAATATATAACCTTCTTTTTATTTAAAAAAGTTTTGGAAAATCGCCCTTTTGCACACTTTTGTCTTTGCCTCAATCGTCACAAAAAATGAAAACCTTCACGTATAGTCTCTGTGATTTACTACAGAGAAAAGATGCGGATAGAATATACGGATGCGGACAGAATATACGGATGCGGAGAGAATATACGGATGCAGACAGAATATACGGATTTGGATAGATAACGGATGTGGACAGATATACGGATATATGTTTCAAAACAATCAACTTTTTCACCTTGGTAAACGAAAGTTTTTCTTCTCGTAAGTGTCAAAATGAAAAAATATTCATAGAACTAAGTAAAAACTTTCACGTTCAACATTCGATCACAATTGACCAAACAGTGGTCAAAACACAAACAAATTCGATCCAAGGAACCCCAAATAAAAGGACTTAAAGACGTCCCTTGTATTACCTCGGAGTTACATTTGTTTCGGTAATGCATTTACCCTTATTTGCCCTTATAAATATACATTTATGGGTTAAGGGACTGACTGACGGTATGCTGTATTCTGTCCTGTTACATGATACATAATACGAATGAATATTAAATTGACCAGGCCATAGTTACACATGTATTTACAGTGTATGAATTTTATAACAGCCTTCGTGGTCCAGTGGTTTAGTGCTTGTGGCTCTAGACTCGGAGGTATTCGGGTTTGATTTCCGTGATGGATCAACAAAAAATGTTGTTTCCAAGTTTGGTTAGAATAATGTAGACTTATCATCTGATTGTCTGACAAGAAAGATGGTTCATGCGTCGAATGGGCATGTAAAAAGTCGGAACTGTACCCTGCACTCTCGCCAGTCGTGTCGGTCTGTCAGTCCTACTGGGTTTCGAGAGTTAAGGAAGAGAAAGTTCTCTTATGTACTGCGCACACACTTGAGTACTTTAAAATTACTCCTGCGTAGCTGGCCTAGTTTCAATAAAACTACCGTCACCGAAAACTGGTGTGGGGAGCTATTATATGAATTATATATTTTTTTGCTTGATTTGACACTTGACAGTGATTTTTCCATCCCAAGATTAGAACCCCAACTCTCGTATTTCTCTTAGACTATTATATTCAATAAATCGTAAATCTTGATACCATAAACTAATATTTGGATTTTTGACCAATCAAAACGTGTTTGACGTTTATGAGAATACCATTTTGCTGTTTTAACATATCGACAATGTATTATTATATGAATTAATTAGCAGAATCGACCTACAGAATTTGATTAATATGCTGTTATTGAAATATAGTCGAACATTTATAAATACAAATCTATTTACAACTTTTTCGGGTACTAAATAATGATTGACTAATAAACTTATAGAAGAGACTTTTCTGATACGGTAGACCTACGTCAGTGCTCCTGACTGTATATTCTAATACTATCGTTATATTCTAATGAATTTTAATGATTTTTTTTAATGATAAACATCCTAATTAAAAGCGTAGCTTCGACATACCCTCCCCAACCTGCGCGCGACGGGTATCTGTCAAAAAACCCAAACAAAATGGCCACCACTTTAAAACTATTATGCGAACATTTCGGCGGATCGAGAGGCATTTGTCTCGCCCCGTCCTCAGGGCTAGGGTCAATTCATACTAGCGTAACGGAGCGCAGCGAAGTGAAATTGAATATAGCAAATTCGCCCGTATGTCCAGAACATAATGCACATATTCCTACTGAGAAAAAATACGCTATTGTACCAGTCTGATTCGATGCTTCGTTTTCATCGCAGAAATGTGTCTTACGTTGCGGACATAAGAGTCAATTTGCTGTATTCGTTTTCAGAATTTCGCTTCGCTGCGACTCTGCGTGTGAAGTGACCCTTACCGGGCAGCAGGGCGGGGGTACCTCCCTGTCCTGAGAGGGGCGAGGGACATTTAGACGTGACATTCGGTATTTATTCGCATAATAATAATTCCTCGTCGTCGCCGCAAGAGTTATGGCGGGGGAGACACCTTCAAGGTGACAGCCATTGCGGATCTGCCTTTATCGTTCGCGCATTAAAGTATTTCGTAGCACTGCCATCATCATCATCAGTATCTTACTATGAAAAAACTTAAATGAAATTGGTTTGTTCTTAACCACCTTTTTAAAAAAAAAATTACACTACGGATACGCCAATCCATATTGCTGTCTTTGTCTGATACGTTTTGAAAGCCACTTGACAGACAAAGAAACATTCATTAGCGTATATGTGGTTTAAATATTTATCTACTTATATAATAAGGCGGTAAGCATAGAGAGGAAAAATGATATTAAAGTTGCTTAAATTTTTGAGTAGCCCCTAAATATAATATTCGTATGTATGACTTGTATTTGGGAACTTCTCAGAGGTGTCGTTATAATTTAACTGACGTTTAATATTTTACCTCAGGATTGGTACCTACATACATTTTACATACATTTTTGTTATTGTACCTACTTAGTGCTAATAAAGATTTTTGAAGTTTGAAGAATTTATCCTAATGTATGACCAAGTAAGTTGAACTTAGATCAGTAAGTTTTACACAAGTTCTGTGACACATCCCCGATATTATCTTCCCCCGTCTTCGAAGCTTATAGTATTAGCGGTGAGGTGCGTGGCTTCCTTCGACCAGCTCCAGTAGCCTCTAAATAACTTCTAGAATCGACATCTTTAAAATGAAAGTTAAACCTAAAAGGTTATTTTAGGAAAGTCATTCACCATCATTAGAAAATAGGCCCTGTAATAATATTTCATTCAGCTATAGGATATTTACCCCCAAAATATAAAACATGCTTATATTTTTAATATTATGGTGAGACTGCACTAGGCCGAATTACGCGGCGGTGGAACTACGCGACGCGTCGCGGACAAATATTCTTTATTTATATGAAATTATATGAGATTTAACACACTACGCGACGTGGAACTCCTTTGCGATATTATTAGTAGAGAAGTGTCACGTCACGTCGCTCCGCTAAAGCTAAGTGCGATCTTATCTTTAAACAGACATTAATTATTTTAATATACCAAGCTTCTTACATGGGTATTGGATACTTACACAAATTGTTTCATTATAATCTTCTTATATCTTAAATTTTATAGGCTTCCGTCAATCTTAGTTCACATCAAGACACGTTCAAAATTTAACTCTATTAGTTACACATAAGATACATGTTTCATTGCAACAGTTCGAATTCCGAGCTGCATTGGGCTGCATAGCGCTGCGCCGCTTTCGCAATATATATTTTTTTGTGTAGTGAGTAGAATTCAATTTTGACTCGGTATCTTAAAAAAATTAAGTAACCCTGAATAGTAAACCAGTGAAAGAGATGATGAATTATAGCTAACAACATTCTCAATTACGTCAGCTTTAAGACAATAAAATCCGCATCTAAATCGGACTTTACATTTAGGAGCTACGATGCCACGGACAGACGCACAGACATACCCCTTGTTACGGGAGTTAAGAGGTCTCAGTGTGAGCTGACCCTTATATTCCCAAATAATAATACAACTATCTATGGACGCTTCACACCACGTTAGTCTGGCCCCGTGGAAAGTATCATAAGAACTTAATTGTGTTACGGGTACCAGACAACGGAAGTATATTTAATACTTTTTATACTATACTATATTTAAGATTTTTATTATATTACAGGTACACATATTTAATACACATCCATGACCCAGGAACACAGAAACCTTTTTGTCCCCTGGCAAGACCCACGACCTCCGACTAAGGCGCCAATGCGCTTACCACTGAGCCACATAGGTCGTCACTTTCCCAAATTATTCCCAATCATCGCGTAAAAAGCACGTTAAAGCTGTTAGGTACATCACATCACATCATTTTTTTAAACAACATTTTGTGTTGTTTTCTTAACTTACCCACGTTCCACATCTACTGATATTATTTTGTTGTTTCTCATCCAGTAAATAGTTGGCTCAATGATCTCAAATATTAAGACAACCGTCAAAATATTAAGCCGCTATTATCGCCGTTTCTGCCCCATTTGAGAGCGACTTAACATCTGCTCAACGTCAGTTGTTGATATTAGACAAAGTCCCATTTCACCAACGCCCGTTTGTGTTAATCGTTTGTCTAAATATCATGCCTTCTCTTTCGTTAATACGAAAAAAGATGGGGACAACATGATATCTATAATCTAACCAACAATTAACTTTAACAGGTGTTAGTGAAATTGGGACTTACAATCGCATTGAGATTGTTATAATATTTTGAAGATGAAATTTTCATAGGAATGGGGGCCCTATTTATTGAGCTTGATACTAAAGAAAGGTAGGTAAGGAGCAAAATAAGGTTGGTACAGGAGGAATTAGATATTTCATCTATTATTGGGGAGACGACTACATGTAAAATATTCAGTTTAATTTATATACTCAGAAATATTGTGGTAGTTTAGTAACGCAAACAAAATAAATAATTGGATACGTCTAAAAAATACAAAAAGTTTTAAAATATTTTTTTGCTAAATTAGAAAAAAAACTAACATAATTAGCCCACTTCATATTTATTATATTCATACATCATATACAAGAACATTAATTATGGTAAGTATGAACTTAAACGCATACATTTTTAGATATGTACAAAATGCCGCAAGAACATTATATATTATTACATACACTTTTACAAAGCAACAGGCTATATTTATTGGTTAATTTAAACTTAACATTATCAAGAGCACTTACGACATTAGAACATAATTTAAAACACAAGAAAGAATAAGCCTGACAGAGCGCAGCTTGAAGGAAAAAGCGGTATATCCTAAGATATTGGCGTATGTTGACATATTTACGGGCTCCTCGACTATTAAGTGGTGATTTAGTGCAGCATATCGGGATGGATACGTTTTTATCGTGCCCATACATCCCCGCAGCCTCACACATACATCCGAACACATCCTCATCCAAACACATCCATACATCTAAGTCTCCATTATGGCTATTGTGCTAGGTTTACCGCGAGACTGATATATTATATTTTTAATATAACCATTGGTTTGGATATATAATTGGTTTTTGTTTGTATATTATGAAGAACGTGCGTGATTTTAGTGTGGGTTGAGATCTTTATCTATCTTATATATGAAATCTTCTTATATAATATGATCTACATAGATACATACCTATTATCTTCTTTTCTTATATATAAAAATTGATTGCAATTACAATGTTTCGCTATAACTCGAGAATATCTGGACTGATTTAGCTAATTTTGATCTTGAAATAATTGTGGATGTTTAGGGTATTAAACGGATGCGAAATATTGCGGGAGAAATACTAGAAACGACACATGAATTTTTACATATTAACTTATTTTTCCGTGTTCAATTTTTTACTTTAGTGTCAAATATTTATAGGTGCAGTTTATCTGTTGGCTTATTTTGAAAAAATCAGCCGGCTCCGGTGGGTAGGTGTAATTGTAGATGTAGATGTAGGTGTAGATGAAGATGTAGGTGTAAGTGTAGATGTTGGTGTAGATTGTAGTCATTTATTTATTCCAGTTCATACTTAAGACAGAACAACGTGTCGGGACAGCTTGTAATATTAGGTATAGTAAAACATTGACTAAAGTAGCGACATAGTTAGGTACACTATTTATAACTCAATAACCGAACTGATTGCATTGACATTTGAAGTTCGGATAGTTTATAGCTTGAATTATATTCTAGTTTAACAAACGGTGCCCATGGGATAGATTTTCGTTTGACGCGATCGAAGTCGCGAGCTGTAAAGTGCAAACGGGCGACTGTAGCTGTCGCGTTATACACGGTCTTACATTTTGAGATGCTGCGGTCGGCTACATAGCGCGACAGCGTTCGTTCAGTAGCAGCGACTTGCTAAAATAAGGATCGTGTAGCGGTAGCGACCGGTTGATAGCCAGTTTGCGCGGACCTATCTTAGATACTAATATTCTAGATTTGTTTAATTGAATCGAATAGGGGAAACTACTGGCCCAATTTAATTTGGCACAGGCATAGAATAGGCCAGGCAAGACATAGGCTACTTTTCGTGAGGAAAATGTACGGTTCCTGCGATTAATTTTGCGCGTACGAAGTCACGAAACACATCTAATATATTATATTCAGGCAATACTTAATGGGCACCGAACAATGCGCCGACTAATTAAATTCAAAGGAATAAAAACGCTCCAAATGAGCCGTGAAATTGTGAAGAACAACAATGGCGGCGCCCGATAACGCCCGACTAAATTACCGCCGAAACCCAACCCTTGCAAGGGGACATACGGGGGATATTACCTCGATGAAAAATCGCTGCGTTATTACAAAAAAAAACAAAGATTTAAATATATTGAAAAATCTGGCGAACCGTCTAATAGTGAACTGTGTAATAGATTTCTAGGCAAACGGTTAAAAATTTGATTTTGTCAAGGTACTATCTTGACAAACCAGAGGTGTCTCAAGCGAGATGTTGAACTTAATAATATCTAGTAATCACTTTACTGTATATATTTTAATATAAATACCAATGTGATTTATTTCATTAATATAGTTTCATAAATTGTAATATATTTATATTTACTTAGATTTTACACAGACATTTAACAATTTAGAAAACGCAGCGGCACCGCTCACAGTTCCGTCCCGTGTGTTCCAACTGTTAACAGTGAACCGGCCGAGGTATGAATATTTACGAAAGCATTAATTATTTTTTAACTTTCTTCAGCTTAAGAGGATTTCCTTGGCGCGGGTCTCGATGACTGCGATTATTTTAGTTACGAACTTTCGGAGCCGTGATTTTACAATATTGACGGAATTTTAATTAAGAAACAGCGTGGTGAATTTTTATGAGTTTCCATTGTGATTTTTCAAGAAACTTTAATAGAAAAGTAGTTTATTTGTTCGCTTTAACTTTGCTCGTCACTTCAACAGTATACAAAATAACTTTTTGGGTTAAAATTTAAATGCTATAAATTCAGTATATTTTGATATTTACATTTCATATAGTAGCAAACGAAAAATAATATTAAGAATACCTTAATTCCATTTAAATAAACACGACAATATTAAATTACTTAAAAAAGTTAACGCTGACAACCCTTAAATTATTATTATTAGCTACGGCGCGGGCGCTACGAAATCCGTAGCCGCTACGAAATGATACTTTATTCGTAGAAGTTCGTAGCTACGATTGGAGTAATACGAGTAATAATAATTTGGTTTATTATACGAGTACGAGTATACGACAAATTAGTAACGGAGTTTGATAGTACATTCAAATATAGCGCTTCTACTACAGCGAATGGTTCCTGAAGATGCTTCTGTTGGTAAGGTGTGGATAAGGTTTATTTTTATATTATGTTATAATATTAAATATATATTTATAAAATATTAGATTCGCCTGCGTAAATACAGTAATCCGCGGGTACACTGTACTTTTTTGGGATAAAATGCAGCTTTTGTTTTAATCCAAAGCTTAAACTACTACCATATCAAATTTCATTAACATCAGTTCAGTAGTTTTTGTGTGAAAGATTCGCGGTTTTTTTACGTAGGTCTTAAGTTACTTTAAATATTATCTCTAAGGCCCGCAATGAATATGACATATATAACAAAATTATCTACTCAGCTGTAGAAACCTGTATAAATGAAGTTTCTTTTCACTTTCATTTAATTAAAATAAGCTCAGATATTTAAAGTTAAGTGGTTCGGTTATTTGTTGCGAAGTTTTAAAACAAACTTACCAAAGCTCTAATGCCCGGTTACTCAGATTTTTTCGGTAGTTTATCTATTCAATAGCGGTCTTGATTATTGATTATGAAATGAACCATGAAATAAGCAGACAAATCGCCTGATGGTAAGCGATTCCCGCCACCCATGGACACTCGCAACACCAGAGGAGTTACACTTGTAACACATAACCACTGGTGCTGCGACTTGCGTTTTCAGTCTTAAAAATTCCCCCTCAAGCCTTCGGTAACCTCACTTACTCGGCGAAACACAACGCAAGCATTACTTCACGCCGGTTTTCTGTGAGGCCGTGGTATTTACCCGGTCGAACCGGCCCACTCATACCGAAGCGTGGCTCTAAGAACTTCAACAGTATCGGGCAGGTATGTCCACACCACTCCCGCCCTCTGCGGCACCTCTCATTTGTTTTTCCGCCGTAATCGAAAGAATAAATCGCCTGCCGCGCCTTCTTTAACTCCTAATAACCAACTTAACTCTTATCATAACTTAACGCGTTTATTTACATTTAACTTCATGATTGTGTTGCAAGAAATGAATATGCCATATTATTTCTTGCATAAGTTTAGCTAAAAAGAGTTTGTATCATGTATTATTATTTTTAACTTTAAGTAAATACTTTAAACTACATAATTAATTATATTCTTTGCCTACACATAATTTTGAGCGTAAAACCAGCTTTACATACGATTCAAGAGAACGTGTTTGCATAAAAAAATTGCTTTTATCTTTTATTTATTTTAACAAAATTTAAGCTTACATAACTAAAATATACCTATAGGAACCCGGCTAAGTCGAACGGTACCGTACAAAACGACTAAAAAACGTTTGTTGTATGGGAGCCGCCCTCAAATATTTATTTTTGTTGTATGTAAATATTTATGTTTGTAGTTTTTAGTATTTGTTGTTATAGCGGAAACAGAAATACATAATATGTGTATATTTCAATTGTCTAGCTGTCACGGTTATAGAGATACAGTCTGGTGACAGACCAACGTACAGATAGACAGCAGTCTCAGTAATAAGGTCCCGTTTTTACCTTTTGGGCACGGAACTTTAAAAATGATTCATTAGATGACCATTTATATAGATCACTAGCTTTTGCATAAATACAGTAATCTTACGCACTGTACTTTTTTGGGGAAAAAGCAGCCTATGTGATAATCCAGAGTGACCAACATCCTTCCATCCTCACTTTCTCATTTAAAATAATAGCTAGTAGTAGGATTTCGTTATTCTTTTTCCACCCCGCATGCGATAAACTAACGTAATCGAACGTAATAAAATTCAAATTAACCTCATATCAATAAAGTAACAGTATCGTATTTCATACGATCAAATCCAAATCCGCGGTCATTTGACGCCATTGCCGAAAACATCAATCGGCAGTGGACTGCGGCGTGCCGATATGCCTGTCACTCATCCGGCATATAGACCCGATATGCCATATCGACCTGATTGAACGTCACGAAACGGACATTTGTATCAACCATTATGTACACACGCACGCCAATTCAGACTCTATTAGGATCACTGAGGGTTGAATGTACGTTGGGGCGCCAGTTTTCCAATTTTGTATCCAAATTCTGTCATCCTTTATGTTATTACATAAGTTTATAAATGCGATTTCAGATGCAATCTCTCTTTATGACGTCAGGCCCTTCATGTCATGACATCAGGCCTTCAAATGGATATAGTTATATACAAAATACAACCCAAATTGATGTTCAATTTTGTTACAAATCTGACCCTTTAGCTAAGAAGCTATCGTAAATCTATACTAATATTAAAGAGGAAATGTTTGCATGTTTGTTTGCATTGAATAGGTTTCGAAACTACTGGACCTATTTTGATTAAATTTTGCACAGATATAAAGTAGACTACAGGAAAGGACATAGGACATAGTATGGTAAACTATCATACAATCTTGTACTTTAAACGAGACCATATTGTAAATATATAATCGGTTTCTCTAAAACAGCTGCAAGTTTTACCATGAAATTTAGTATCCATGGAGTTTTTGGGAAGAAAAATCGATCAAGATCTTATCCCTGGGAAACAGCGCATTTTTAAGCTATAAATTATGTTTTTTCTTTCACGACGAACAATATAATCTATACGAATAAAATAAAGGTTTGTTTGTTTGTTTGCATTGAATAGGCACCGAAACAATACATATATAAATCAAATGAATTACGGTTTTCGAAATACAAATGCATGTGTAAATAGCGGTATAAATGAAATTGGAATTCCAAAAATATGTTTGAGATCAAAGTGTCCAGTACGACAAAACGCCAATTTCATATGTAAGGACCTAATATTATCTCAGTCCGATTGGCCATATCAGAACCTAGAGCCAGATAATATCTTACTATGTAACTAAGTGGGTATTATCCACTATCATAATAAACAAGTATTTTAGCTATAATGACGTAGTTAACAATACAATAACATTAAACTTAGATCCCCGAACACGCCAAATATAATAAACATAAATGTTACCAACTAATTCGCGCAGGTGATTATTTTAACTAATGTTTATATGTCAATTAGGTTTTATCTCCTAAACGGCGTATATAATATTACGTGCATTAGAGCGGCGTAAGGTTAGGCTAATTACGAACGAAATTACGGACAAATCGGATAACAATGTTTATTTATGTCTCTCCTGTGGTATACGTTTACCGCCTTATTCGTAAAAATATTTAAATGACTGATTAGCTTATCAGTGCTTTTATCAGATAAGCTTAATTTTATAATATTGTGTATAATAATATCCATGGACGCTTAGTGCTTATAGTAAATTAGTCTGGCCCCGTGGTAAGTAGTCGAATAACTTGTGTGACGGGGACCAGATAGCGGGAAGTATGTATATTTAATACTTTTATACTATACTATACAATTTTTCCGCAGCTCGGCCTGCGTAAATATTGTATCAGGTATCCCACGGAAAACTGTACTTTTTGGGGATAAAAGTAACTTATGTTTTAATCCAGAGCCGAAGCTACTACTATACGAAATTTCATCAAAATCCATTCAGTAGTTTTTGCGTGAATGAGTAACAAACATCCATCCTCAGAAACTTTCACATTTATAATAGCAGTAGAATTTTTATTATAATATGATTAACATATTTAATAAAAAAAATCAGATCTCAAGTACATTATGGTAATGGTAAAGGAAAACATTGGCCCCAGACGTATTGACCAGTCATTCCTCTGGACTAGGCTAACTATGTTGTGAGAATGCCGTATGTGCTTGGGCAACCATTTAAAAACCGACGGTCCTAGGCACTAGGTACAGTATTTCAAGGGTGGTTACTTCGCTCGGATAATACTGTATAAATCATCCATTATCGGATGAAAAGGCCTAAGTTTTTTTATAAACATATTTAATACACATCCATGATCCAGGAATATTGAAAACTTTTTGTTCCTTCTGCGGGATCCGAACCCGCGACCTTCGGGTCAGCTAAGCCACAGAGGCCGTCTATTTTGAAACGTCATGGGACAAAAATTGACGAGGACACTAATATTTTAGCTAATAGTTATCTAATCGTTAAATATTTTTATAAGTATGGGGATGATTTATAGGGTTCCGTACCAAAAGGGTAAAAACACAGGGTTGTTTGTCACACGTTGACGTTTGTCAGTCAGCCTTTCACAGTCATTAAACAACGTTTTATTTTTAATTTCTTAGCTACGAGTCATAAGCAATAAGGGTTTATATTGAGTTCGAAGTTCGAACTTAAAAATTTCGACTACTAGTACCTAATTATAATACGTGTAAAAGTTAAAATAATAACCACAGGTGATAAACAAGTGTTGAAGCACAATTTGCTATATTTTATGCAATTCCAACCGATACAAACTTAATTGTAATCGTCATATCAAAAGTTATACATCGTATTAAAAACACATTACGCCGAAATTAAATAGCCGAAACGGTATTTATGTAAAAGCATTATAAACCTACCAGTTACAGTTGCACGTGCAATTATCGTAAAACGTCACATGTTTATGTATTTTTAATTCCGTCGTATATCGTGGCGATAAAATGGCGGACAATACAATATGGCGGCGATTCGGGCGGCGCAGTAAAGTTGTGTTAATGCGATTTGCTATTGGCTCTGCATAAGATTCCCTTTAAAACATTTTGTGTAAATACTTGTAGCATTTTATTTTCCGTTTCGTAACGTCTACGTCTGAACCCAGCAGAGAAAATTCAATAGGTAATGAGTTCTGATACACTGTTATACACACAGTACAATATTCCACAAGCCATAGAAAACTACTGGGGCCTTCGATTTGAGTCTAAATCTAGTCAACTACTTTTGACATTTTAAAGTCTTTTTTTTTATTCTTAAACTACGACGCAAACTGTTTCTACTAATACTTATCTCTAAATCTTAACCCAACAATCAAAAGACACCTAACTATAATTATGGCAATAAAAACTGGGCTCAATGAATGCAAATTTGAAATTTGTCGTTGTGCATTTACGGGCCGCATAATTTTTCACCGTTTTTAGTGCAACGTCAAAACGGTGAACTCAGTTGATTCTATCTTATAACATAACTCATTGTACGCCACTGACACCGCGTCCCGCCAAGCAAAACATGTCACACTATCAGACCTACTCCAAAAATTCAATTCTTTGACATTTACTTAAAAATTAACCTTACTACATCGGCATAAGAACTACCCCATCCGCAGTGACAGTTTTATGTACTAATAAATAACCAAAACCTATTTTTACATAACCAAGCAAATGTATGTCCTAATGCGACGCAATACGACATGTTATGAACGTACCGGAAAAGTTTGTTCGTCAAAGTTCGCGCAATTTTCCTTTGCGGTTGATCGCGATATATTCAACCTAATTGTATTGTGTTAAGGTCTATAATGTGTGGGTGGTAGTTAGCCGGTTTTACCGTCACTATCTGGACAGTCGGTTGTCAGTCAGCCGTTTTTTCGGCATCTGTCCGGCGGGGACGTTCGGTAGATTAACGTTAAAATGTTTTTTTGGCAATTTGATTGTTTCACGTTTTCGGTCAGGGGTTACATAGTGGGTTACAATCTTGAGATTGTTTTAGGTTACAATAGGCTCTTTTGTTTTTCATAAATATTTAATCACCAGCAGATTTATAAATGAGGTATACTGGCATGATATTAAATATATAGTTTCATACACAATTTTTATATAATCTAAACCATTTTCGAGTGATCGACTTCCAAAATGGTTGGTACAAGTTAGTTAGCATTTTAAACTATAAGGCCCTTACTAATAAACGCTGTATAAGCGTGGAATAGTTATACAGTGTTTTGTTCACGTCACACAAGTGACATTTTTAATTCGATAGAAGGAGACAAAACACTGTATAACTATTCAAAGCTTATAACAGCGATTATTAGTAAGGGGGTAAGAGTTAGCATACATATATATAATCACGCCTCTTTCCCGTAGGGGTAGGCAGATACCGCCTCTTTCCCATAGGGGTAGGCAAAGACCACTTCTTTCCACTTGCTACGATCCTTACACACTTGTTTCGCTTCGTCCACTTTCATTCTTACCATCCATTCCTCCTGTTACATTCAACGTAGCGAAGCGGCTCTCCATGGGCCACTTTTCACCTCCGCGAGAACGAGACGTGTCAGGTGATGGGTGGCGAGCCACATCGCCGCCATTTTGGATAATGAATTATTTTTATGATTATTCATTGCATTCCCACGGATTAGCGGAGAGGGTAGGAATAGGGAAAGGGAAGGATAGGTGGTGTGGAAAGGAACATTGGTAAGTTAGAGTGGGAAATAGGAAATGTAAGATATTACCGCTCAGGAGGGAAAGGGATAGGACAGTAATAGCTAGGGTAGCCGGGGTCGCGTACCCGTATACTACACCAAAACTACCGGACAGGTAAGTTGGGATGAGTATCCCATGACATGTATAAGAGTTAGAAACTTAAAAATTTCTTTGCTGATAGATCATGGTAAATATTCTATATAAAAGAATATTTTAGGCGGAACCGGACTATAACTTTTGAATTAGTTTTGATGCGCGTTGCTAGTTATTGAGCCCTCCTTAGACATGCTCCTGGTTATTAATGTGTTAAACTTCACATTTCCGTTTTGTTACTTTTGTGGAATCCTAAAACACAATGAAATGTCCAGTTATCAAAGAAACATATCCATACAATCTTCATCGTATCACAATAACAATCGGCTGGCCCCATATTAATGGTGTTATCAAAAACCCATCAGTGCCGGTCGTTGAACCCGAACGGCCGAATTGGCAAAATGGCGGCATTGGCCGAATTAAAACTGCATCCAATCCTCGGCGTAACGATAATTATCAGTAATTAGGATGAACGGCCGTGGCCGGTGCTTTGTTTTATTTGGAATGACTGATAGGTTTATGGAACAAACTTAAAATAGCAAATAGTAAACGTCACTTATGTCAAAATTAGGAGATCTATAAACCAGACACACACAGATGACACCTTAATATAGTACATATACCACGGGAACACTGTACTTTTTTGGGTAACTTGGGTAACACTGTAAATACAGAGCCTAAACTACCATACCAAATTTAATCAAAATCTGTTATGTAGTTTTCGCTTGAAAGTATCACAAACACTAATTTGTCCAGCCTCACAAACTATATATAATGTACATAGGAGGATTTTAATTACTCGTGTTAACAAGTTGAGTCCCCGATCAAGTTATTATGATAATCACAATATTTTAATCTAATGTCTCCTATTCCAGTATCAGTAAACATGTAGGCAATTCAGCGTAAAAACACATCCTCCATTCCAACGGGGAACATGGTAAACACAGGCCCGTAGTCAAGTGTATGGGCGCTATAAAGTGGCAATACGCCCCTGCGTCGTAACTTGCCCCTGTGGTCAAGCCCGGGAACTGTATGGAGCTGAATATACAGAGCTGTTTTAGAGATATGGTCTACAAACAAGCAGATCTATCGCCTGATAGTAAGCGATTACCGCCACTGGTAGACATCAGAGGAGCCGCAGACCTATGACGTATTTTTCGCCGGTTTTCCACAAGATCTATGTGACTTTTGGGATATTCCATAATTTCCCTACACTCTACAACGCCTATCTGTAAAATCCCTGTTTAATAAACAATGGACTGTCTTAATTTCTCAGTTTCTTAAAAATAAGCCAAGCACGTGAATTGTTCAGCTTTTTAATTACGAGTACAACAACAATGCCCAAAAATATGCTTTAAGCTGTAAATATATACCTAGCATTGTATGTTGTAACAAAAAACTTATCGTGGTTCTTAAATCACAACTACTTAATCGTACTTACAGTTTAACTTAGCGTAGCGAAACATGCTATGTATATGGTTTTAACACAATATAATACGAGTAAATGACTACAATATGTAAAATATTAAGCTTCATTTTATATTTAGCAATACTGGGGTATTACTAGGTACATAATTGATGTGAAAAAATATGTAATATTATGTGTAGTTTTGTAATTAGATACAACTGAAAATTACAAAAAAGTTTGAATAATATAGAAAATATTAGTAAAAAATCTACATTATTAGTTTTCTTATATCACATACAAAAAAAATATTATTGTATTAAGTATGAACCTAAGATACATACTTGCAAATTTCGTAAACAAATTGCTGTATCTTTAAAAATATTGATTCCTATTTACCTACTGTTTCTTCCGAAAACTTACTCATATTTTATTATATGTCATGGTATACTCTTCCCAACTTACCTGTCCGGTAGTTGTGGTATAGTATACCGGTATGCGACCCCGGCTTCCCTAGCTATTACTGTCCTATCCCTTGCCCTCCTGGGCGGTAATATCCTACATTCCCTATTTCCCACTCTAACTTACCAAGATTGGTGATAAGGAATATTCCTTTCCACACCACCTATCCTTCCCTTTCCCTATTCCCACCCTCTCCACCAATCCGTGGAAACGCAATGGATAATTAAAAATAATTTAATTATCCAAAATGGCGGCGATGTGGTTCGCCACCCATCACATCTCGTTTCTCGCGGAGGCGAAAAGCGGATCATGGAGAGACGCTTGGCTACGTTGAATGTAAGAGGAGGAATGGATGGTAAGAATGAAAGTGGACGAAGCGAAAGAAGTATGTTAGGATCGTGGCAAGTGGAAAGAAGTGGTCTCTACCTACGGGAAAGAGGCGGTCCTGCCTACCTCTACGAGAAAAATGCGTGATTATATGTATGTGTGTAAGTTTGTTATTGCTTAAATAAATACTTACTCAGTATTTATTTCAGCAATAATAAACGTACACAGTACACACACGTAGCGGTCTACCTGCGCAAGTAGACATCTCCGGTGGACCGTAGCGTGTGTGGCCAGCATTACACAAAAACAAATAGAACAATCACAATATTAATTAATTTTTGTACTTAATTAAAATCAACTCTATACATATCCGGACAGTCCAAGCAATTAAAACAAGGCAAGTCCAGGTCGGCCATCTTAAATCTGTTCAGTATTGCCAATATCTGGCGCGCCGTTACTCGCCACGCGCTGGCCTGGATTTAGGGCCCACATGCACTTTATGATGCCTCAAGGGAATTTGTTGGAACCGAATTTGGAGTTTGAGGTACACATTTGATAATTATGTATGTGTCACCGTAAAATTGTAAAAGCTGTTAGATTGTAAAATAACTAACGAGATTGTAAAAATATGTTAAAATATTTATAACTATATATTTTTAATTTAACGAAAAATATTGTGTTTAATTATAGGCAGCATATTCGCGTCGGAAGTCTATCAACATTTTACAATGTCACTAGTTTTATTACAATCTAACAGTTTTTACAATTTTACGGTGATATATGCACTATAATTATAGATGCACAAAGATACCTAATATGTAGGTATATTTCAAATAAAATATTCAAGACGATAAAATTCTAATTCTAGTCTATACTTCTATACTGATATTATAAATGCGTAAGTGTGTCTGTCTATCTGTTACCTCTACACTCTTTAACCTCTGAACCGATTTTTATGAAATTTGTTAAAGACATACGTTGGGTCCCGGGAAAGGACATAGGATATTTTTTATCCCGAAAAGGTAGTGTTCCTGCGGGATAATGTAATCACGCGGGCGGAGCCGCGGGCAAAAGCTAAAAATTAAATAAAAAGCTTTATAATCGTTCCAAATGATAATAATAATAGGTTACCTTGGTTTGCCTTGGTATAATTGTTACATGCAAATATTTATGAATTAATGGTAACATTAAAAATTTTAAAGATCTCATACAATTTAAATTATAAAGTACATTAATTAATTATGCTTTAAATGCTTTTAAAATTTGAAATCATATTATTGTTTTTAATTTTAATACTACAAAATTTAATTATTTATTGTCTTATATTATAAATGTCCAGATTTAACCCTGCTGTGTATGTGTATTACGCAATTACAACTAAACCAATGTACGGATATTAATTAGACCTTATAAAATACTGGAGTAGATTAGAATTTAGGAAAAGACATAGACTAAGTAATTTTTATCGAGGCAAAAATGTACTTACCTACTATATTTTTTTCTTGTCTGTACTTGCAACACAATTTTTTACAAATTGTATAACAGTATAAATATTATTACTAACCCCCCTTAGTACAAAAAATACAAGACGTATCAGAGGAAGACTGTTGCTGACATTGAATAGCTTTTTATTATTTATTTTTTTCATAAAGAAACATACATTTTATGAAATTGTACACCCCGTAAACCACTAAGGTTTGTCCGGAGTGTGAACATAATATGCGAGGTAGCTTATAAGCAATCCCAAAGCTAGCTATATTCAATGTTGCTGTCTTCCTCTGATACTAATTGGAAAAGACACTAATTGACAGACAAATACGAGTATTTATTATTTTATTGATCGTTAGTGGAAGAATTATCTAAGCAATCAATTAGCCAAATACTGCATTGCGCGGAATAGAAATTAGAAATTGTTTATTGGCATAGATCATGGCGTTGGCCGGTATAATATGGTTTAAATTTGAATTTTAGTAGAATATCATTATTTATTATCGGCCAGTCGATGACGTTGCCCGATAATGGTGCACTAAATATGATTTAGGTATTAGGTTATAAAGCAGGCATTAGCTGTTATGTGTGGTGAGTTTTGGTATATAATATTGACCGCTATTTGGTCGTTTAGATGGAAATACTTCAATGATTTGCTGAATTTCTGGACTCCGGTTAATTGATATTTTTCTCGTTCTGCTAACATCTTCTATATTCGACTTAGGTTGGGACTATATTGTCCGCAATCCGGAAAGGCCAAGGAAAATTCAGAGCACTGATAATAGAACTTCTCGCATTAGCGCAACATATTTAGGTACATATTGAACTGAAATATAGAACTGAAAATCGAACACATGAGTGTCAAGTCAAATGTCAATGTCAATCAATCTAACACCTAGATTTGACCTAGATGCTTAGACGATTCTTGGACCATATATTTTTCTCCTGTACTAAAAGCCAGTGTTCCCTGTATGATCACCTACCGCCTACTATTCGTCGCCCTATCAATTTTAAATATGTTTTAGTTTTTGTAAATACTTCATTTATTGTCTTATGTACATATATAACGACTAACAATATATTAGTACTGTAACATACCTATTAGTTAATAACCCCTAAATGTTTGTGTTTGTTTTAGGTTTTTTCAACAGACCTCGCCATTCAACTTACCGTACCCTTGTTTTGTCATAAGATCTCCTCAATAAGCAGAGTTTCCGTCACTTACTCTGACATTAGCGAATCACTACGGAGCCAAATATAAAAAGAAGAAGAAGAACATAAGTGTTTCATTTTCAACTCTATTGTGAATATGCGTACAATCAAATCTTTAGCTGGTAGAATTATAAGTAGAACGGAATACCTACTGTAATTTCATAATGTGAACACAGCTTAGGCATATGCATCATTAATTCATTATATATTTTTTTTACATTTCACTATCTTCTTAGGCGCCTTACTTATTTTTTTAATATTATTGTGAACGACGAACGTCTATAAACACATACACCTATAAGAGATGTGCTATAATAACTATGATTAGGCTTAGCATTCGCGCTTTTTAGTGCTGTTATATTTTAGCCTATTAACCGTTATGATCTAAACTAGTATTTTAAGCTAAATTAGCCTCGATAACATCAAGTATTATCGTTACCAGAGGCTCATCAGCGCAGAGGTATAAATCTGCACAACGGCTGATTATACCGCGATAATGCGATGAGGGGTGTGATTTAGTGTGCATTTTACTATACTTTATTACTGCAGAGAATGGGGAAATGATGGCCAGAGCATTCTCTGCAGGCGGAAAAATGATGGGTAGGTACTTTAACGGTCGGTTAATATACCTACAGTTCAAGGCAATGGTACTGAGTAATGACACAGAGTAGAAAATATCTATACCAATATTATAAATTCGGAAGTGTTTATGTCTGTCAGTCTGTCGCGTCGGTCTGTCTATTACCTCTTCACGCTTTAACCGCTAAACCGATTTTATGAATTTTGGTATAGACATACTTTGGGTCCCGGGAAAGGACATAGGATATTTTTATCCCGAAAAAATAGTGTCCCGCGGGATAATGTATTTACGCGGGCGGAGCCGCACACAAAAGCTAGTAATATATAGGTACTTACGTACCTACAAAGGAACAGCTTTCTTTTTGACGTCCACTTCAACGGCCCACGATTTTTCAACAAAATTGTGGTACACACCGTATGTAGGACGTGTAGTAGTGCAACCAAGTCGATAGCTAACTATGTAGCTGTTTATCTGTTCCGCTTAATCTGTGGTAATCGGATACGCCATGACAGTAAGATGCAAGTGAAAAGGTAAAGAAGATTTAAACGAGTAGCTAGGGAGCTGGTGACAATAATTTAGGTATTTAGTATTTCATCGTGGTTGATAATAAGAACGGCCTAACCGATTTGTTTGAAAATTGGTGGGGAGGGTATAATATTTTGGGCATATGATCTACTGCTTATGTAAAGACATTTAGGCAAAAAAATAATACATGATTTCGAACAATAATTAATATCCTACCAATCCTACTATATCTATACTTATAATGTTATAAATGCGAAAGTGTGTCTGTCTGTCTGTCTGTTTGTTACCTCTTCACGCTTTAACCGCTGAACCAATTTTGATGAAATTTGGTACAGATATACCTTCGCCCTTGAGTCCTGGGAAAGGACATAGGATACTTTTTATCCCGAAAAAGTACAGTGTTCCCGAGGGATACTCTATTAACGCGGGTGGAGCTGCGTGCGTGCTAGTAATATTATAAATACGAAAGTTTGTGAAGATGGATGGATAGATGGATTTTTTTTACTCTTTCGTGCAAAAACTACTGAACGGATAAATTTGATGATAGAAGTTCAGACTCTGGATTAAAACAGGCATCTTTTTTTCTTGAAAAAGGAGAGTGTTCCTTTGGGATACTGTATTCACGCGGGCGGAGCCGCGAGCAACAGCATGTAAGATACAAAATTACCAACGAATTAAGTGAGGTTTTATACTGTTAGTCCTGCATGTTTGACAGAAGGTTCAAGGGATGATTTATTATGTCGATAACAACTTTTTTCTTTTGGCCATCAAGTACCTACCAAATTTTTATTTTTATAAAACTTAGTCTGGATTTTTTTAATATTTATGTACGTGTGTAATTGTTATCTGCAGTAATAAATAAAGACAATTCTTATAAATCTAGGTCACTGCGTCTTATAAGTTACAAGTAATAGCTCATACTAATGGATACTTTCCGGCGACTCCAGAGCCAACAGCGCAGAACAAGATAAACCAATAAAACAGGCGAATAAATAAAAATAACTACCCTCATATAAATAAGTATCAGGCTCAGTCACTGCTGAGTTATGTCGTCACACAACATAAAATATACAACAAAACTGTTGGAGGAACAACAGTTTTGCCCCATATTAACAGTAAACAGAATGAACAAGGTCGCGATGTGTGGAGTCGAATTCTAATTATTATTTTTTATTTCATATAAAAGTTCACCTTACATACCTTGCAAAATATGTAGACAATTTTTAAAAACAGATAATTAATACTGCTAACAATTTACCAACTCTTTAATCTACACTAATATTATATAGAGGAAAGATTTGTTTCTTTGTTTGTTTGAATTGAATAGGCCTCGAAAATACGGGACCAATTTTGATACAATTTAGTACACGGAAAAAGACCACGGGGCAGGACGGGGAAAATATACGGTTCCAGTGTTTTCTCTCTTGCGCTTACGAAGTCGCGAGAATATCTAGTGAAATATAAAACTATATCTTTAAAAAATTAAAAGAAAATCTTAATAATATGTTCTAGAATCCATTGGTATAATTTACAAATTGAAGCGTCTCCACTCCTCTAATGTTCGCTACGTTCGTCCCAATACGGGCTCAGTTCGCGGAGCAATTCGTTATTTTTATTGTTTTTTGTTATTATCGTGCTGTCCCCGGATGACGCACGGCCGGCGCTGGATGCGTTTAATTGCCCTAGAACCATCTAGAATACTCGAGAAGCTCACATAAATATGATAAGATTAAGGTGCATTTGAATATGAGACCATACATCTTAAATATGAGACGCTCCATTGTTTTCTGTGTGCTAAATGTTTTGCATTATGACAATTTGTTTGCTACTTATACGGTGGAAAAAGTGTAAAACATATTATCTATTCCTATATTTAATATATATCTTACATAATATAATATTAAACTGGTATGAAAAATAGCAAACCTAGTACGTTGTATGTTACATTTAAGTTACCTCATCATTATGCGATATTATCATATTATATTCGGAAATCACAAGCTACGAATATTCTATCTATACCCAAAGCCTGGCATTAGTAATATTAATAATACCGATGTATCGATATTTATGTTCACATATAACCCCTGCGGCTCCATGACTTTGATCATGTTAATAAAGTAGCATATTTATGTCTATTGTAAAACCAGACTAATATAAAGTTATTAGGTAAATTGTAATTTATAAGGTATTGTAATTTCTATTGTTGAATAAGTCGATGTAGATTGTAGACAAAGCTTAAACATTCGCTTGCGAAGTAGGTAGGCATTAGGGTATGGAACCGGGAAATCCCGGTCCCGAAATTCCCGGGAATTCCCGGGAATTCCCGAAATTTTGAATCGCTCTGAGAACCGGGAATCGAAAATTGAGAACCGGGAATTTCGGTACTTTCGGTACCGAACAAATTGTATTAAAATTTACAAGTGTTTAAGTAAACTATCATCGGTAATTGTAAATATTAGCTAAAAAATATTTTTTAATAATTTCCGAAAGCGAAACACAAAAATGAAAAATATTACACGATAAAAGGATATAATGGGTAGTTCATATTAGATAATAGATTCTGTACATAAAAGTTAACTGTGAGCGGTGCGAAGAAATAATAACCATAATATTATGCCGTATTTAATATTAATATGTAGTATAATAGCACCACACATCGACCGACATAGTAGCCAATACTGGCGCCAATGGTATTGACGATTAAATAGAACATCTTGGGACTTGGCCTACAAGGTCTGTGTGGCGTCTGTTTTATTTTTTTGATAAATATATACGTATATATTTGTATACCTACATATTGCATATTGGTAGCTTTTGGGGTTGGTGAGCAGTTTAGATAGATATTACTTATTGTCCTTTAAATACTTTTTATTGTCCTTATAAAAAAAGTTACGCATTATATTAATATCAAATTGGAGCATCTGTAGGATTCACTGAACACCCCCTTTGAACTTCATACACTCGAGTATTTTTTTTTTACGCCTCCTCACCTTTCACGCAAATCGTCAGATTAATATATACCTTATATCAGAGACTTATTTGCGCATAAACAACACTAATTATAATCTGAGGCGTTCAGCATATCCATGTCATGGTCTTTTTTACAACTTTGAACCACGCAGGACGACAACTGCTAAAAGCTGACACTATTCCTATAGTGTGTCAGCTTTTGTCAGTGTGTGTCTGGTTATTTAGTCGTTTTAATTTGGCCACTTCTAATAGGTTACCTAGACGTTCGAGCATGTATACTAATAGCATTCTAGGCACACCGACTATTTGTTTTGCAAAAATCAAATAACTTAAAGTACCATGTTTAAAAACCACCAATAAATGCTTATAAACTAAAATGACCTACGGCTCTTTACTATCGCTAGTAATATTGTCAATATGGCGGTGACAATATGTTGGCTGATGTATCGAGTTGCCATTAAAACCTTATTTAATTTATAATTATATAATAAAATGTTATTCTTATATTTTTAATTACTTTTAGACAGTAATTACACTTGTATTTCATGCCTTAACATCAGTCCCGAAATTCCCGATTTTCCCGGGAAATCCCGGTTCCGAAATTGCCCAGTCCCGAAATTCCCGGTTCTCAAAATCAGACCGGTTCTTCCATTCCCTAGTAGGCATCTTAAAAACGGTCAAGTGCGAGCCAGAACCAGCGCACGTAGGATTCCGTACCATTATACCAATATTTTACTCAATATTACGTTATTTTTGTAACAGCAAATTTGAACATGAGTGCTAACAACATCCCGAACAACATTCTTATAAAACAATATTTAATATAGAACTCACGTTCAAGTTGGCTGGTACACTACGGCCGCTGTATCTTGACGGGTCTGAACATAGGCTCTGCGAACTTTAGCGCATGTACAACTCGCGAAGAAAACTGCTGTATTTTTTTTATATACCTATGTAGGTACTAATAAAATGTTCTTAATACAGTTGGCCAACTAGTACAAATAAAATAAATACGAAAACACTTAAAAACAGTTATTGCGCGACCTTCTGCGCGAAGTTCAGACTCGCCAAGATACATCGGCCGTATTGTACCGACTTCGAAATTATGAAGATTGAGTATAGAAATAGTTAACGTTTTAGCCGAATTTAAAAGGTAAATTATTTATAAAATAAGTATTATTTCATACTTTTTTGTGCATTTTTACTTTGGAAGTCGGTTTTAATTTTTTGTTTAAAAATAATTACTTAATATTATAACCAAACAAAAGTATACGTACCTGTTTCAATATTTTGACTCATTTATTCTGAAGAAAATATAATATTAGTATACACATCACACTCATAGCTAAAATGTTAAGTAAAACCTTACAGCATTAAACCAACAGTAAAACGCATTAAATGGCAAAATATATAATGGTAATTGAAGTTTTATAATCTTAATTTAGCAAATAGTTTTATTGATTTGCAACCAACAAACATTGTTGTATGTACACACAAACATGTTTTTCGTATCACTAATTGCTTCAGTGCCAGCCTAATTAACTACTTACCTAATTATATTATTGGCAAAATAGTTACAAGCACGTTAGCTTTCATTGTTATTTTACCTACCGTCATTTTTAAGATATGTATTTAAGTAAGTTTCAATCCGTACGCTCTTCAGTATTATTCGATTTGACGAAACGATAACATGAGTTCTATCTTAGACGCGGAAAGTATTCTCATGGAGAACGAGCATTGGTCAAGGTTAGACGAAGAATGGGGTATACCAGTGGACCTAGAAGTGGACACAGAAGATGACTTCAAGCTACGACCAGTCTTCAGTTCCCTGGACCTAATAGGATCCACTTTTGACTCCTCAGTGCTCTTAAAGAAGATCAGAAAGAAGGTTGGTAGAAAAGTGTCCAAGAAATCTACATATTCTTTGCTAGATTACACGGAATTTCTTGACGATTTAAAGAAGAATTGCAATATGGAGTCATCGAATAATTTCTACGTGGTGAACAGCGAGATTATAACAGCAGCGTCCGTCGAGAAGATATGCAAAGAAATCGACGATGTTTTCAAATCGATTGAAAAACTATCCTCGGCTACGAGTACTCTTAGAAAAGGCCAGAAGTTTCCAGAAATAGTCCAATGCAGTATATCAATAGACGACCTATCCTTTGACGACACTAAGAAGAGTTCTGTGTACAATAGCGAGATAGACAGACATATAGAAGAAGCGTTGGATCAGTTCGGTTCTACTATATCAAGTATTGAGAAGATTGATCAGTCTACCTTGGCCTCTGTGACTACTTTGGTCCAGAAGTTCAGTAGTGTGTTGACAAGTCCAGTAGTGACGTACAACTGGAGTCCAAAAAAGAAACGGCAGTGCTGTGACAAGTTCAAGGAGTTGATAGATTTTTGGAATAGAAAAACCATTGACGCATAATGGTTTCGAATATTGTAGGTAGGTTTTAATTAATAAACAAAACAATAGGTTTTAAAGTATTGTTGAACTTATTTTAAATTAATTTTAATTTAACTTTATTGTGTCTCTAAACTTTGGTTTAAAAATTGCATGTAACAAATGAATAAATTATTTTATATTACTGAAACTAGTTTTTATTCTATCACAGTTCTCTAATTTAATTTTGTATAAGTAGACCTAATTACATGGGTTAACAAATTGAACTAAAAAATAACTTTCTATTTTCCATTACATTTTAATTTTAAACCATGCAAATTGTAAGTGTTTTTTTAAATATACCAACGTACCGTACTTATTTTCCTTGTGAACATATTTTTTTGTATAAACGACTATATTTTAATATTAAACTTAGCCGCGTAGGAAAGCAGTGCTTAGTGCTGCTATTAACAAAATTGTACAGTTTAATCCGTTTCGGTTCAATGTAATCAAAATGTAAACAAAAAAAATGAAAATCTACCAAATAATGTGTAATTATACTCCTTTATTTAGCGGTAAATAAGCTGATTAAGTGATCATTTAAATTACAAGCATTATAGTTGGCCATATTGAGCTTTGTTTATTTACAGATTACATTTAATTGATGGAGTATACTTACCTACTTTAGATGCCAGTAACATTAAGATAAATAAATTAAATAATTCATCTTGTTCTGAGTACTTCTGCAGAAGTATAATATAATATATATCACACAGCGCTTTAGGGATTAAACTAGATACAAATCATACAATACATTTGAATTCTCGAGTTCTGTGAAATATCAATAGTTCTAAACAGCATAAACAAGATAAACAGCTATTACTTAATTACCTGAAGCTAACAAATAGAAATTCATGGTTCATTAGCCAAACAAGCTGGGGGTCCAGGGAGGGGGTCCAGGGGTCCAGGGTGCAGGGGTCCTAGGAGCTCGTCCAGTCCAAGTTCCACGCTAAATCACGGACCTTGCCTGCGGACCTCTGTAAACACACGGGTGAGTATTCGTACGTTATGACATGTGTAAGATATCCTACTACTATTGTAAATGTTATAGTTTGTGGATGGATGGATGGATGTTTGTTACTCTTTCACGCAAAAACTACTGCACGGATTTCGATGGGTATGGTTTATCTGCTTAAGCTCTGGATTAATCTAGAGCTTAAGCAGATAAAAAGTAACCTACATGATAACACATAGGTTACTTTTCATTTCGAAAATGTTCATTTTTCCCGTGCGACAATATCGCAGTATTAATTGGGGAGGAATCGGGGGCTAGTGATTTTTTGCATTATGACGTTAAGTTTTGTTTGTGATTATCTATACTTCTATATATAATATATACTAGTATAATAAAGAGGATTTTTTTTTGTTTGTTTGTTTCTATCGAATAGGCTCCAAAACTACTTAACCGATTTTCATGAATAGTTGATGTAAAGTCCACGGGGAAGGACATAGTTTACTTTTTAACGCGGAGAAATGTACGGTTTCTGCGAAATTAAAATAAGTCGCGGGCAATATCTATTGTATTATATAAGGCAAGTAACTTAATAGAACTGCAGAAAATAAGTAAAACTACACTTTTAAAATTTAATTTTTTTCGAAATTACATAAGTTACAACTTCTTTAGTTCTAACTTCTATAGTTTAAAAAATGTAATAAATTTTAAAGATGTGTAGTATTTTCTTTTGCAGACTAGAGTATTTAAATGGTGAATTTTTCGGGAGTGCATTTATGCAAGGTAATTAAGGATTGATGAGTTTGTTGTCGCAGATCCCTCCAAGCACACCCCTGACGACAGCTATGTCTATAACCGTTGCGTCTCCGCACGAAATTCACTCCCGTGTGTCCCCGCGCGCTGACCGTAAGCAGAAAGTTGTGTTGTTCATGAGAGTTGGACAGTTTGTCAATTTATGGCCGGCACAATGGCGGAAGGTTTTGGTTAATTGAGTTGGCCGTTATGAGCACCTAGTACTTTTATTACCTAAGTCTGAGACAGAGTCTGGGGGTCGGTTTAGTCAAGTGAAACGGGGGACAATCTGTCTGTCTGGGAGGCATCGCTTCAGTCGATTAGTTTCCAATCATTATCCAAATTTCTATAATTATGGGGATAGATGGATTGAGAGACGGATGGATGGATGTTTTACTCTTTCATAAAAAAATACTGAACACATTTCGATATTTTGTATGGTAATAGCTGAAGCTCTGATTTAAAACAAAAGCTTTTTATTCCAAAAAAGTGCAGTTTTCTTATGGGAGACTGTATTTACGCAGGCAAAAGTTATAGTACAAAACGTAATAAAGCAATAGTTGTTAAAAAGAAAAGTTTTCTATCTTTTTGATAAATTATGGCCCCGTGCGAGTTTCTTACGGCCGCGCCCACGCCGATTCTGCAGCTGTAGGCATCACGTATGGACAATTCCGTAAGTGATATTAGTAAACTACTAGCTGTGGCCCGCGGCTTCTATTCGCCCGCATACATATCCACTAGTATCCCACGGGAATACTGTACTTTTTTGGGATAAAAAGTTTCCTATGTTTTAATGCAGATTTTAAACTACTACCATACCAAATTTCATCGAAATCCGTTCAGTAGTTTTTGCGTGAAAGAGTAACAAATACCCATCCATACATCCTCACAAACTTTCACCTTTATAATACTAGTAGGATGTCACTCACAAATATTTAAGCCAAGCCTCCTATTGGTAAAATAATTTTTAAAATCGGTTCAGTAGATACAGAGATCCATTATCCCTTCAACCTCACAAACTTTACCTCTTTATAATATGAAGAAAAAGATAATATGGAAATATAAAACTTATTGAATTTCGATTAATATTACTACGGCACCTAGCTATTACTATCTAGCTACTTTGCTAGATTTATCAAAAGCTGGTAAACTGATAAATTAAACTGAAACCTAAGAAGTATGTCTACCTAGCTAGGTATAGTTAGATGGTATAATAATATTATTTAGATAAGAATTATAAAAAAATCTAAAAGAATTTTATGCCTTAAATGTCATCTTAGCGATTAATCGAATTATGTTGTTAATATTTTTTGATGGCGTTTCGGTTTAAAAGCAAGTTTTCTTATACAGTGTCCATTAGTACAGAGGGGGCTCTCCATCAATTTTGAAATCACCGGGGTGAAGTGTTTTTTAATTAATTTTATGAGTGAATGACACAGGACAAAAATATATGGAGCGGAATGCGCAAAAATATTATACAGTATTACTATTTATTCATTTTAATCGATTTTAATGCGTCAGTCTAATTTTAATCTCTATCCAAATCTTATGGTCTGATATTTTAAAATTAAAATAATAATAATATAATAATATCTATGGACGCTTCACACCACGTCAATCTGATCCCGTGGTAAGTTCTCGAAGAACTTGTGTTACGGGTACCAGACAACGGAAATATATTTAATACTTTTATACTATACACATATTTAAGATTTTTATTATATTATACACATATTTAATACACATCCATGACCCAGGAACACAGAAAAACTTTTTGTTCCTTCGGCGGGATTTGAACCCGCGACCCCCGGCTTGAGCACCAACACGCTCAACCAACTGAGCCACAGAGGTCGTCGAGGTAAAAGTATCTAATACCAAATGAATATTATTATTATGCCTTTTTAATGTCAGTTGCCGTGCGCCGGCCGTTAGTAGGAGAAGTAAGTACAATAAAAATAATAGTTTTTTTTTTTTCAATTGAAATATTTTGGTTTTACAAATATTAATTATCTTCATCTAACCATTGTATCGAGTTATAATATGATTCATATAATTATATTTGAACGAAAATGTCCTCCATAACTACATTTTTCATAAAAAAAAACGCATCTATTAACATTTCATTTATATAAATAAATAAATATCTAAATATATAAAAATCTATATAATAATATAATAAAATAACATAAAAATCGAATCAGTAGTTTAGGCGCTACGGTTGAAAAACATAAATACATAGACTGCCAAAAGCACCTTCCTTCCTTTTGGCTCCGCCGTAGTAGGGTAAAAAAATTAAAATGTAGCAACTCCATGGCTTCTGTGCTGTATAGATAGTACCTGTGCTGTCCACGCACTAATTCAATATGGCCGACGTCAGCCATTTGCGTGCGCTTCAGCAGGGAACGTGAAAAAATCAATTACAATTTTTGATAGCTCCATGACCGTCATAAAATATGGAGTAAGGTCTACATTGAATATTCTACTACATATATCCCAATTCCCATTTTTCCGCAATAAAAGTAGCAGTGTCCTTTCTCGTGGTCTACTCTATATAGGTATGTGGCAAATTTCATCAAAGTTGGTCCAGTGGTTTCGGAGCCTATTCAATGCAAACAAACAAACAAACTTTTCCTCTTTATGATAATATTATATAGTGTAGATATATAATCAGATTCAAATGCAACAAAGCAGTAGTCTGGTTCCTGGGGGGGCAATTCTGCATTAATACAATTACAATCAAGTCCCGACTCCCGACGCTCTAAAACTGTCAAACGGTGCTTTTATGAACGTTAAAACAAAGTGGAACGCGCTCTGATTGGTCAAAACGTTATAAAATCCGTTCACGGTAACATGTCGCTACATTTTCAATCCAAACAAAGTAAAATGAAGTCTACTTTAAATACGAGAATTGAGGTTCTGATGGACTCCACGGTGGATAGCAAGGGAGAACAGACGGACGGACGGACAGATATAGGGTTCTAGAGGGCTTAGTCAAGATGACTTCATTAATTACAATGACGAATTTCGAAATTATTAATGTACCATACATTGACACATATTATGATCGCTAAACCACGTGGTTACTCCCATACATTTTATTCTTTAAGAACTTCGTAATCGTTCTGACTTTGCACTTTATCTAAGGCCCCTTGCAGTTACTACCAAACCGTAGTTACATCGAAGACTACAATTTAACCAGATTCAAACGTAACAAAGCAGTAGTGTGGTGCGGGTGCCTGGTGGGTGTCTGGTGGACTCCACGTCGGTATTTACGGCACAAGTTGTGATGCACATGCACAAGTTTCGATACTGCGGCGCCGTAAATTGATAACGCTTGATATATTGATATTAGCAAAATGGCGACCATTGTACGTCTAGAGTTTGGCGGTTTAATTAATATTTCTTAGAAACAACACACATTTCGAGTGCAGAGTTCCAACGTTTTGGTGTTCTAAATTGATTCTACCCCATTTTAACATAATTTAAATTGTAAATATTAAATTAATAACATTTATTTTATTATAAATACCTACCAAATATACATACAAACATATAATATACTTAAAATCTACACTTTATATGTTTTATATTATATTATGTAATAATGTTTTTAATTAATTTGATCGTTTGTCTAAATATCATGCCTTCACTTTTATATTTATTATTATTTCATTATTACGAAGAATAAGAGGATAACAAAAGAGTTGGTTAAATTGGGTCTTAGGTTATTTTTCAATCCCCTACGTAAATAGAGGGTTGTGTTATAAGTTTGACGTGTAACATCTGTCTGTCTTTTCGTGGCATCGTAGCTCCCAAACGGATGAACCAATTTTGATATATTTTTTGTTTTAAACCTGATGACGTCGTCGAGAGTATTTTTACTTTCGTACTTTGTTCCGAAATTAATATATACTCAATAATATAAGAAAGAATAATTCGTATAATATCCTCTATAATCCTACAACTCCAGATTACCTAAAAGAAAAATTTAGCTTCCTTGGTCATAATAATCTTTCCCTACGCTCTGATAACAAACCACTCTTGCGTTTCCTTCTCACAAGAATTAATTATGTAACTCTTCTTTCACTATTTCCGCTATTCGTCTCTGGAATTCATTATCTGATATCATTAAAAAATCAGAATCAATTAATATTTTTAAAAAACGTGTAAAATAACGCTCAAAATTTGAGGGGCAATTTGTCGATAAAAAATTCCATATTTTTTACCACTAAAGGCTCCGATATAGACTATATTTATATTATTTTTATTTTATTTGTATCATATCTATGTAAATGTGTGTAGTTTATTTATTTTTGTTATAATGACTAACTATCGGACTAACATAATATATTACACATAATATATTATGTTAGTCCTAAGTATACATTTGTATAGAACGAATATTACTACAATTTTTCCTTAACTGCAGCAATGGTTGTCTGGAAGAAACCGCTACCGCCATTTTGCACATTCTAATTTTAATTTTATGTTATGCTTACCGACTGTATTTTATTTGTGTGCAAATAAATAATTTCATTATAATAGTAATTTCTTGATAAATTATTGTTATAATGGTAAAACAATAGTTAATTTCTAACAATTAATTATTTAGCCTACTCCCCGTTTCAAGTTGACTTGACTGTACTGTTTGAACCAGCTAATCAAAATCTACTTCAGCGTCTATGTCGCCTATAAGGTGGTTTGCAACAGAATGATGGCTACAAAACCCTGAGTCGTCCGGTTCCTGATTGCTGGTTGTAAGTCAGTCCCATAATTAATATGGGGGACGAACTTGTGGAGAGACAAATAGCTGTACCTGCAGTCCATTCCGCTAATTAAACCTTGCAATAATACAGTTTAATCTCGATATATTGTAATCAAAAGTTACAAACTATGTCCCGACTCCCGACTACGCAGTGTAGCCTATGTTACCCGGGCCGTTAATACTAATCATTTGACACACCATACGTCAAAATCGGATCTGTTTGTTTAGGCACTACGATGGAACAAACATACATACTTACAATGACTGCCAAAATCACCGTATACCAATGGTATTCTCATAAACGACAAACCAACGATAACGCATTTTGTTTGATCCAAACACTAAAGTCAGATTATAATATCAAGACGAATAATTTATAAATAATTCATTGAAAGTCATTTGAAAGTTTAAGTTATATATGTGAATTGGGACGCTGCTGATCAAATTTTCTGCACAAGATTGGGTACGATTTTAAAATACGTTACTGTCAGGTGTGCAGGAATTTAAAATTTTTACAATTAATAAAAATAACAACACACTCTCCCTCAGATTATTATTAACACCCCTACCTCAAAGCCCTACCTACTGTGCTTTTGATAGATATACAATTTTGTTACACGTTGACGTTTACGTTGACGTGTGTCAATCTGTCACAAGTCACATCATTTACATTTTTTGTTTTCCATCTAAGAGGCAAAAGAACCCCTTATAAAGTTCAAACTATTTCTTTTACATTTATGTATCTTTACTTTAAATTTAATATGCCAAAATAGGGGATCGGACTACATCTGAAATATTTAGTTTCATTAATATATTCAGAAATATTGAGGCATTACTACTTGTTAAATGTAAAAAAATATATTATTTTATGTGTAGTTTACTAATTAAATATATTAAAAAAAAAAACATTTTTTTTTTGCGAAATCGGTAAACAATACCTACATCATTAGTTTACTTACATCATATACAAAAACATTCATTATGCTAAGTATGAACTTAAACGCACAAATATCGGAGATATTTACAAATATATTCCGGCGGCCATATACTTCATACACCTTAACCTACAAGTGACGTCATTTGTAGGTCGACTTTAGTATGGAGCGTTTTTAGGAGATTTTTTATACAAATCGCTGTACCTTTGAAAATATTGACTTTTGATATACGGTTTCTTCTGAGAAGTTACTCATATTTAAGAGAACTATTCATTTATGCAATAAAAAAAATCAGTCCGATTGCCTATTGTGATATTCGACACTAGGCAACATACATATTCTGCTGATAATTGATAAGTGCTTTGTGTAGATTATAACATTCTTCGCAGGTGTACACTTTACATAATACCTGAAGGCAGGAGACTGTCGTGTGCAGTGCTAATTAGCAGGACGTAATTACCACATAAATATGTCACGGCTATCGTCCCAGGTGCGTGCGCTCTACAGCTGTGGATATCCAGCGTGTGATACCTGCTGGAAGTAACAATTAACTGTCGTGAGACCTGTAGCAGAGTCCTGCATAAACATGTTGATGAGTTCTGGGTCTCAGTGGTTGAGCGCATGGTGCTCAATCTGGGGGTCGCGGGTTCGAATCCCTCCGAAGAAACAAAGTTTTTTTTGTGTTTCTGGATTTTTGGACGTATATTAAATATGTGTATAATGTAATAAAATACTAACCCCCCTTACTAATAAAAATATTTACACAACGGATAAGCAATACAATGTTTTGTCCTTGTCTATCAAGCGACTTTTCCCACGTATCAGATAAGAACAAAAATTGGTATTGCTTATCCACCGTTTAAATATTTTTATTAGTAAAGGGGTAAATGTATGTAGTTAATGTCTGGTCTGGTCTGTTAGGTACATGGAACACAAGTTCTTCGGATACTTAGCACGGGGCCAGACCACAGATTTATAAATAGTTACGACGTAAGCCAGACTGACGTGGTCCATAGAACAGCTTTGCACTTAATGCATGTGATAGTAGGTATATTATACGGTATCTATACCAGATTTTATTTAAAAAATTTCGTCTGTCTGTTTGTTATGGCTAATTTCTTAAACGGCTGGAATTTCACTGGCAGATAGATTTTGTTCTATTATGGAGTAACATAGGCTACTTTGATCTTAGGTTTCCGTTTAAAACATAGGTCTCACTAAAAAACAAGCGGGCCTACTACTTTTATAATCAACAATTTTATTGTAGTATATTTTTGTACTGTTTGACATCATAAATACCTACTTCCAGAAGCTAAATTGTTTATTTATGTAATGCTCTTTGTAATTCCCGTGCAGGAGACGTATGAGGTGTAGGAGGTGTAGGAGAGTATCGCTAACACACTGGATGACCATTCTTCATTAGCACAAAGGAGGCCGCCTTTTGTCCCGGCCATTTGTGATTGTTCACCACAGTACACCGGACCGGTCCGGACTTATTCTGGGACGACTATGATTTTTTTGTTTATTTAATTAATCATAGTATTACTATAGGTACATTGAACGTAATATTTAGAAGTATTAAGAACTTTGAAAGAGGTAGAAAAGTTGAGCGTAATAAGTATTTCAGTATTGCATAGAATTCACTTTTCCCCATTTAGATAGGTATCTAAATGGGGAAAAGTGAATTCTATGCGATACTGATGCCGATAGAAAAGAAGAAGGTACTTCTTTTCTATCGGCATACTAAATAAATACTTTTTTTATAAAAAAATTACAACTCGACTACGTAAATTGTATAGCTATGTTACCCGGGCTAATATAACGAATCTATTCACACCTCATATCATTTAAATCAGACCAGTAGTTTAGGCGCTACAATAGAACAAACATACATACATAGACTGCCAAAAGCACAACGCTTTCTTTTGGCTTCGACGTAGTCGAGTAAAAATAATTTGTCACAGCAGTTTTTCAAGCATTTTGTCTAAGAGAGAGGAATTTAAATAACTTTCTGCAAAGTACATACTACCTACAATTAACTCAAATGCATAAAAGTAGTCAATGAATAATTATTTTTAACGAAACTTAAACTGTAAAATGTCGCCTAACTCAGAGATGTTGATGTCGGTGCTCCACATGGTTATTAAATTAAGTAACTTTTATTCCAGGCTACAAACTGCATAGGCCCATGTCGTAAATACCTTATATAGGTAGGTACGGATAATATTATTAACCTTAAATGTAATTATTTTGTGTTGCAAAAGGATGAACCAGAAATCATGCACAGGCATACCATTATTTATTTATAACTAGATGTTTCTAGCGACTTCATACGTGCCAAATAAATCCGCAGAAAGCGTACATTTTCCCGTGATAAAAAGTAGCCTATGTCCTTCCCCGTGGTCCATTCTATATTTATATAGAATTTTATCAAAATCGGTCCAGTATTTTCGATAAATAAATTCATCTCTTACAGATCACAACTCAACGACAGTCCCTTATCCAGAATAAGTCCGCGACCTGATCCCTGTCACCGCCCGTCCGCCCGCCCGCCCAACAATGTAATGATTAATGCCCACACTCAGATTTAAGTGGCCTCTGAATTGATGATCTGATCGAATTTGACTGCGATTTCATTAACAGCTGCGGTGCATGGTAAATGTTTAGCAGATTGACATCTGAAAGTTATGTTGCTAGCAGAGTAATTATATATTTGCCTAGCTAGAGTAAATAATATTATATTTGCTATTTCCTGTGTACCTAATGCGGGACTTACACTTCACACAGCTGACTAAAGCCTACTAACTACTAATTTAAATGTTATTTTTATTTTAATATATTACCAAGAAAATTAGGTATTTGTTACTTAAAACTCCGCTTCAATTTGACACTTTTGGTTGCTGGATTTACAAACCTACAGCCTACAGGCTGGACCGCGTACTTTTGGTACAGGTGAGGATGGCCCCTAACGTGGAGTTTATCTTTAACTACAACTAAATTATGCAACTGAAAATATATACTGCATTAGGTAAATAGTTCTAAAAAATCAGTTTTCTTTTTTCATTTGATCTTTTTGAGCATTTTGTCATAGAAGTTTACCCCCTAATATTGAAATTGGATGTAATTGAATAAATATGATAGCATTATTCTTTTTTCTTCGGGATTAACTTATGAAATACAAAGCGAGTCACCACTCACCATTAATCTTCCATTGAAATCCGTAAACAGACGCAGGGTCCATCTTACCCCATTGTTTTTTAACCAAGACGCAAGTGTCAAGCCGTTCCTTCGTCAACCCGTTAGCGCCTGTCGTGGCCTGTCGAGCCCCGACTGACACGGATTATGGGGATATGATAAGCGACAACAAACACGCAGATTTAAAGGGTTGAGTGAAATTAACGAGTAACGTTTTGTACACCTTCAAGATGTGTTTTAATGATAGCTCGGTGTATTCGAAAAAAGATTTTATAACGGCACTAGGCGTACCTATGCGGCAGCGGAACTACGCGACACGGCTCTCCATTGCGGTATTAGGGTCAATCCGCTACAGCCTAGTACCTCAAAGTTAAAAAAAAAAACAATCGTTTCCAACTATGACATCTCTAATAGGCAATCGGACTAATTTTTTTTTTATTGCATAAATGAATAGTACTTTTAAATATGAGTAACTTCTCAGAAGAAACCGTATATCAAAAGTCTATATTTTCAAAGGTACAGCGATTTGTATAAAAAATTTCGCGAGCCTCCTAAAAACGCTCCATACTAAAGTCGACCTACAAATGACGTCACTTGTAGGTTATAGTATATGAAGTAGTATATGCAGTATATGGCCGCAGGAATATATTTGTAAATATCTCCGAGGTGGTTCGTTTCCCATACAAAAAAACAATGGACATTTATTAGGTAATTTCATACTATTACTACATAAATTTATATGCACATCTATGTATTTTGCAATACAATTGTCGCAAAATATATTTAAAATACTTTATTTGACACAGAAGTCACATTTTTATTGAATTTTCGACAAAAAGTGACATACAAATGTCACTTTTTTCAATTTTCGACAAAAAGTGACATACAAATGTCACTTTTTGTCGAAAATTCAATAAAAATGTGACTTCTGTGTCAAATAAAGTATTTTAAATATATTTTGCGACAATTGTATTGCAAAATACATAGATGTGCATATAAATTTATGTAGTAATAATATGAAATTACCTAATAAATGTCCATTGTTTTTTTGTATAGGAAACGAACCACCTTAAGTTCATACTTACCATAATGAATGTTTTTGTATATGATGTGAGTAAACTAATGATGTAGGTTTTGTTTACCAATTTAGCAAAAAAAAAAATTTTTTTGGTATCAAGACTCGCGAAAATATATGTTCAAGAAATGTATGAGGCCTGGGCCAGCCCTATGTACAGTATATGTAAATATAGCTACATAATATAGTAACCGTTTCCTATTCTTTATTTTGTTTAATTTCACCTTGTTCCATGTACATTTTAATAAACTTCGTCAAGGAGAGCAACACAAAGTGAAATAAAACATGGCGGATCAGATCAGAATTATCTAAAGAATGTCATTTTGTCAATGACATGACTTTTGACAAAGAAAGACGTATGACATTCAAGACGACGTCTCTTCGTAAAACTGTCTACGACGTCAAAAGTCAAGTCAAAACAACTGTCATAGCCGCCTCTCAAATAGTGTTCTCGCAATAAAAAACTCTTCAAATAATCATTTTTGTACGCATGTACCCTTCTTCAAATTAATTTTTTCGTATTTTTATGATATTCCCATATTTTTTTCCTATTCACCTATGTAGTGTACATAGAACTGGCCCAAAATCAAACATCTCTTTTGTATACAAATCGCTGTACCTTTGAAAATATTGACTTTTGATATACGGTTTCTTCTGAGAAGTTACTCATATTTAAGAGTACTATTCATTTATGCAATAAAAAAATCAGTCCGCTTGCCTATTAATTATTTAGTTAGTTAGTTTATTTTGGTATAAGGCGTGGCGTAAGCTGCCCTCCAACTGTAGCCGAAAGTAGTGTGTAGTGTAAAAACCAACCAAGTGTGTGCCGGACTCGCGCACGTAGGGTTCCGTACCATTATATCAATATTTTACATGTGTACTATTTAGTTAGTTTTGTACGAAGTTTTCCAAGTAAGCGCATTTTGCTAGATAATTACATATAAGTCATAAAGTAAAGTTATATAAGCCATTATAGTTTTCCTTTAAAGTTCATCACATGGACTACCATCATGATATTTTTCAGATTTTTCGAGCCAGCCGTTTAGCTTTTAGAGTTAAATCGCTTTAAAGTTAAATATCTCGCAAACGGATAACTGAATCAAAAATCGTCTTAGCAAGTAGCAACCTCTCAATGTTTTAAAAGTCCTAATGATACCCCACACTATAGGTACATCCCCACTTTAGGTGTAGTGTCCCAAAAAATATTTTTCGTGGTTTTATTTTAGCACTTTTTTGACGTGGTAAATAAATATACATAATAATATGATCCATGTAAAGTTTCATGTTTTTAACACTGACCGTTTTGACGGTAAGTCAAAGATAGACGTACGGATAAGGGTTTCGAGATGTGAACAACGGAACTCTAAAAAGTCGCTACCGCCCACATATAGTCGTGACAACTCAAATTTCATGAAAACTGTGCAGCGGTAGCACGCGACTAATAGTTAGTAGCCCGTTTGCGCCGAAACTGTCATGTAAAATGCCAATAGTATTTACAGGTGGGTTCAATGAAAATCTCTTCAATTAGATTCGCTAAACGCCAACCTGGAGTAAGTGACAAACAAACTTCCGCGGCTCAAACCGCCTTAAACCGGTTTACGCCCGCTCGAGCCGGCTTAAGCTCAATTAACATAAAGTTTTAGACTTAGGTCTCTAATTAAGTGCAGTGTTTATCCGCGTGCTTGACGCTAACAATTATTGTTTTAGACGTTTTTATACCAAACTTTATTACATTATTATTATTATAATAGTACTTGAAGCAAAAACTTTCAGTACAGTTCTACGAGAGTTTGAAAAGTTTATGTGGAGGAAGGTGTGCAGAAAGCTAATATATTTAAATAATGCTTAGAAATACATAAAATTAATCATGTATTTTCATGCAACAACATAAATTTTTTGACCACATATGTTTTTTTGTTTAGAAAAATATTCAATTACATCAGAATAGGACGTAAGTACCTAATTATTATTAACCTAATGTCTGGTTTTACCATTATTTATTTTTTGTCTTGGTAATTGCCTTTTTTTATTATTCTTAGTCTGTTTTTGTTTGTGTAGGTTAACATTATTGTGATTGTCTTTTACTATTAGCGTGAAATAAGTGTTTTAATTTAATAATAATAGACTGCTTTGTTTATTACCGTGTTTATAAGTGATTTTAGATAAATATAAACAAAACAACAATCACTCGATACCCTTTTAGCGGAATGTCGCGGTACAAATGTCCCAAATGTGAGCCGTAAAGATCGCAGGGTTAATGCAGCGTGCAGTGTTAGTTTTGGATCAGTGACTGTATGCGGTGGACGAACACTTAAAAAGTGGTCAGCTTTGTATCACTCGAGCCATGCTTCGGCACGAATGGCTAGTCCGGGAAAACTAGCACAACCTGACATAAAATCGAACATTTATCCTATTGATTATTACCTACGTCCTATTCTGATTTTCTGTTCTGATGTAGGTAATTTAATATTTTTGTAAACAAAAAGAAAAACTTGTTAAGTTTCGGTAAGAAATATATATTTTTGAATAATCCATTAAAATCAAAATAGAAACACCAGAGCCCTGTGTGAAATGAGCCTTTAGTTAACAGATTAGGCACGTGACGAAAACACGTAACATCACTCGCACAAGTTTGCGAACTGGATCACAGCGGATACCGCCAGTCTCCGGCGGTTTCAACTGGCTGGGACCGCTTAGAACCGGTTTGAGGCAGTTAAAACCGGTCTGAGGCAGTTAGTCAGGTGAGATCCGTGTTTAGAGCGTATTAGCGTATTATCGTATTGTTTCCACTGTTTTATCCTCATTTTGGCGAGGATTCAATGGAGTTCTTCTTTTTTATTTTTATTAATTGGCAAACCATCGCTTTTTGCAACATTGCAATGGATTTAAGACTTATTCAGATATTTTGAGCATTTTCAATCTGTTTATATTAATGTTTATAATAATTGTTTTTTTTTGTTTTGGAATATTGATCATACAATTTTTCTTATTTTTTTTTCCAATTTTTCAAATTCATCACAAGCCGTATTCCTCCGGTTTCTAAAAATTCAAAATCTTAAGTTTCAAGTGGTAATCTTCTAAACATGTTTATATAAAAGGCAAACCTGACTGACTCATCTATCGACGCGGATTTTGCTGAAATTTGGCATATAGATAGTTCCAATGACGTAGGCATCCGTTAAGCAAGGATTTTTGAAAATTCGCCCCCTAAGAGGGTGAAAAAGGGGTTAAAATTTTGTATGGAAACCGAACTCCACACGGACGAAGTCTCGGGCAAAAGCTAGTCCCTAATAAAGCACGTTCAAAACAACATTTATATTCATAATAATATAAAGTTACTAGGTAGGTACTTAAAACTGCTTTCTAACATTATAATAGTAATGTTGCAATAACAGTCTTATGCTGGTCATTGCTAGCACATTCGGCATTAATGAAGATATCGTGCAATAGTCAATTTGGCTAAACAGGTTACGGCAATAGCCCTTAAATCAATAGGTCTTTGTGCAGGTGGAGAGCCGGCCTGTTTGATTTAATATAATGGCCGTGTGCGCATTAGACGATCAATTGGTCATCAATTGTTGGGTTAATTTGCAGTAAACGCACTAATCTGCTGTACCTAGTGACATCTCCACATGCTCACACGATGTAATAAACTTAATCATGTAGGTTTGTTTAAAACATTACTTTGATTGTTGAAGATTTACGATTAAATACGTATTTACTTCTTTGAGAATTAGTTTACAAAGTGGCATTTTAATATCTGCCTGAGTGTTATTACTTGTAAATATGTCTTCGGAAAAATACATACAAGAAATAACACTTCCTCGAGTTTCGAAAAGAAGACCGAGGAAGGGAATGATATAGCTTCCTAGAAAGATTTCGGTGACTGCAGCTGGTTTCATTGAAACCAGGCAAGCTGCGCAGGGTTTAATTTTATAGTGTCCAAGTGTGTGCGCAGTGCACAAGAGCACTTTCTCTTCTTTTATTCTCGTAAACCAGTACGACAGATGACTGACACGAGCACCTTTCTTGGATGGATGCATGGATCATCTTTCTTGCCAGATAATCAGGTGAATTGTTCTAACCAAACTTGGAAACAAAATTTTTTTTGGTATTCCAACTCGAGGATCGAACTCGTTGTGGGTTCAAGCCAAGCTTTAAATTACTGGACCACGGATTTGGAAAAAGACATACATTTTTGACAAATTCAACAGCTCCGCTTCTGGAAAAAAGATCAATATTCGTACAAAGCATTTTGGCAGAGACTGTCGCAATTTAGATACGACAGTCTTTGCAAAAATACTATAGGTTCCTATTGTTAGGTACTTGCAAATAAGCCCTGAACCTATTCTAGATAGAGCTATTATAGATTGAGCCTACGACTTTCCTCACGATAAATGAAATCTCGCAAGTTTTACGTGCTGAAAGTTTAAGGTAGAAGAAGACAAAACAAATAGCATTTTACCCTATAAACGTTTCACCAATTAGTCTGTGCGTTCTTCTAATTGATTACCAGTAATTGAGTCGGGTGCGAATTGTCAGCCATTTCTCAAGACGGCGGCCATCCATAAGGTGGCTTACGGCGTGAATTACGTCCGCAGTAGGCCATTCCGGCCATACCGTACGTCTGTCACTGTGCATATTGACTGTACAATTACTACAACACATAACGGTACGACCATAATATACCTATATATATTACTAGCTGATGCCCGCGGCTCCGCCCGCGTAAGTACAGTAACCCACGGGACCCGTATATGTCCCGCGATAAAAAGTAGCCTATGTCCTTCCCCGTGGTCTACTTTATATCTGTGCCAAATTTCATGATGATCGGTTTACTAATTTTTACGTAAGTGTAAATAAAGTATCCCACGGAAACCGTATATTTCCCTGCGATAGCAAGTAGCATAATATGTCCTTTCTCAGACTAATGTGTGTACCAAATTTCGTTTCAATCGGTTCAGTAGTTTTGCCGTGAAAGACGGACAAACAGACACACACACTTTTCCATTTATAATATTAGTATCGATAGACGAGGCATGTCGAGGGCAAAAGAGACCACACTCCACACTTAAACCACAGTCCACAAAGTAAAAACTAAAAATATATAATGCTTACCAGTGGCGTGCGGTTCTTATAACTCCATTCCTAACGGCTTCACTTATCACTTAGGTAACTTTTGAAGACCCTCATCCAAATCCCTACCCTTTTTACAGGCTAAGGCTTCCCTATGAAGGAGAACCAGCCTTCGCCTACATACTGCCCCACTTATGGGGTTGTTTGGGGAAGTCGAGCTTTGCCATTCGCTTTGCGCAGGATAGTCAGTTCGTAGATGATTGACAAAATCTTCTGAAATCAAGATGGCGTAACTTTTTCTTCTATGAAAATTGTTTCTGTCAAATGTATGTCATAGCCCATCCTTAGTTTGGAAGTCATTGTTACCTATCAAGTCTTACAATAGATAGATAGGCTTAGAACCATCAGAGGTGAAATAGGCTACAATGGAAGATTGAAATGACTTACGTACACTATACTAAATATTTGTTTTTTGCAATGATTAGGTTCCGAAAGTAATGGAGTATGGACCGACTTTTATGAAATTTGGCACTGACAGTGATCACTTTTTACAGCCGGAAAAGGTATGGTTTCCTTAAATTCATGGGCGTAAAAGAAATCATACAAAATGTATGCTAACTTTTATCAAAATCGGCCCAGTAATTTCGGAGCCGATTCAAAGAAAGAAAGAAAGAAAAACCAATTTATTTTGTATAACAAAACAAACAAATGATTCTTTATAAAAATAATAAGTATAAATATAAGCAAAGACGAGTTTGTAAGTACAGAATTTAGTACGTAAACAAGACTGTTGGCAATCTTTCGGAAATCGACGTTTTTCATACAACCTCTGTTGTCGTCGTCATCCATAGAAAAACTATAATTGCCGAGGGATATTATTAACGTGGTTGTACTTATATCATGCTGAAGTCAAGTCAAAAAAATGTTCAAAGTTGGTATTATTATACTCTTTTTGAGTCGTCGAGATACATGATGCCTACCACCGGTTCAAGAACTCAGAACCTCGCGCGGGGCCATCTTTTACCAAAAATATGGAAAATTGTTCTTGTAGATTAAGAAAGGTATAAATATAACAATGTTATGACTAAAACTATATAACAAGAGTACAATAGTACATAGAAGCAGCCTAGCAGGTTGGCCATCCTATTCCCAAGGTCGATCATCGATAAAGAAGCTTAAAACAATATAACATTACAACATGTCGTTAAATATTCCAAAAAAAAAACATCAACCGTTCAAGTAGTCAAAGGTTATCCAATTCGAAAGAATACCTTTTAACACCTCCTCCTATATCATGCCCTCTAACATAAACATGGTACACTATTAAAAGTTGGACTCGTTCCGTAAGCCGAAATATTATTCGACTACCCTCTATCTCGGATCGGAGCCAGGGTTGTCGCATTAGCATTTTTATTTTATTATCGCTATCCGATATTCGGGTATTTTTAAAGTTTCCGAATGTTTATTCCGTTTTATCTGGTTAGTTGAGATTTAAACGTGTTTCGTTAAAGTTGCGATGTAGTTTTAGTAAACAATACTAACATATTGAGTCTATAACAATGTGATTCTTAGTTTGCATTAGTAATTAGAAAATATACTAGTTAATAATACCATAGTAGCATTAAAAAAGTATATAAAAATATAAAATTATGATTGTTGCGTTGCGGTACTTTTATGACTGGTTATTTTTAGCATCACATTGTTTGTATTACTTTAAGCCTATATCAAATCGGAAATTTAGCGTCATTCTGACGTGAAATTTAAGGTTTTTTCGGTTGCTGAATATTTTACATAAACTTAATTTATCTGACGCAGAGTTCCAAAAGATCCATCTAGTGACCACTAGACACTTTTGAAATTAGAGGATAAAGTATTTTGTCGGCAATTTTATGGAAAAAAAAATGTTTCTTTGGGAGTTTGGGAGTGCAATAGAGCTATAAACTATTTTAAGTAATAAAAATAATCCCTAAAGTTTTTTTATTGTCTTCCTGTATCAGCGACATCTATCAGTAGCATTTAGAATAACGGGCCTCATTGGTCAGTAGAGTTAAACTTAGTTTATATATTTTCACTTTTTTGTTCAGAAACAAGTTATCGTATACGAATAGAGCTAATGAATAGAAAAACTACCGACAAATTCTTATCAAGACAGAAGAACCTTAAAAATTCCCGTTACATTCTAATGCTGTAAAGGCTTTACCGCTTTAAAAGTACAATAATTCCCATTTTTACCCGACTACGGCAAAACCAAAACGAAGGGTAATGAATTTTAACGTCTATGTATGTACGTTTCAAATGAATTAGGTGTAATTATATATTTTGTAATAATATCAGGGGTAAGCTATATAGCTTACCCCTGCCATTATTACAATTTACGTAGACGGATTATAGTTTTTAACTTTTGTATATATTTCATTTGTAGGTACAACCCTACATCGAAATGGAGTCCGGCGGGTCTGTCTCATAAACATGGGCCGGTATCAGCGCGTAATCTGGCGGATTTGTCGATCAGGCACTGACTACCCCGGCTACCCAGACCCAGCAGTGGGCAGATTTGTACGGGGCTTTGCCGATACGTTTTGCTTTTCTTGCGCTATTTATTGGTCTGCAGGTAACCCTTGATTGAACATTACTGGCGGAGTTTCTGATGGACTTTTGAAGGGATTTTTGTTTTCGTATCAACGATAGTGAATGATCATTGGTTATAGTAGATACGAAACACAATAATGTCTTGATTGATTACCGAGTTTAATTTAGGTTACCAGATTAGTTATAATAACTTTATGAATAAAATTACAAAATATGGTATTTGTCATCATCTATACAAAAAAAGTGTATGTTTAAAATTTAAAGATAAACAGGTTTTCAGTTAATGTACTGTACGGTTACTTACAATAAAAAAACAGTATTTTTTAATTTAAGTTTGTCTGTTTGTTCTATTTAATCTCTGAAACGTCTGGACCGACTTTCACCTGACCTTCATTGGCAGATAGCTGATGTTATAAGTAGTAACTTTGACTTTTATTATGGGGTTCCGTTTAAAAAATATAGGTCTCCCTTACACCCATAGATGAGGCATGTCGAGGCAAAAAGAGACCGTACTTTGTGGTTGTTTAGTGCAGTCGATGTTTTTTTAATTAGCTAAGTATGCGGACAGTATAATGGCTGTATTCCGCGGAAAATAGTGCTTACAAAAAACGTAAGCAAAATGGCGACCGTTGGCGTTAAATAAGCAAAATGGCGGATTATGTAAGAAGTATTGAAGTTAGCAAACGTGTCCTGACCATGTCCTGACCGATAATGTTTTTTTTTCTTTAGCGCTAGCAAGCGCTAACAAGTGTTTTTTCCACAGAACACAGCAATTATACTCTCCGCATAGCTAATTGTAATTGTCAAAATCTTTTGAAATCAAGGTGGCGTAACTTTTTCTTATATGAAGATTTTTTTCTACCAAATGGTACGTGTCATAGCCAAGAAATCATTGTTTAAACTCGCATCTATTTCCTAATTTAAAATCTAATTACAAACAGCATTAAAACTTATCAAATCTGAATATAGGTGTATCAGAGCCGTAACAGATAAAGGCAATAAGTAGAACTCCACCAGTACAGGTCCACCGCCCAAGTCTAAACTACTGAACTGTTTTATATTAGAGATAGCCTTATCGGATATTTGTAAAGGTGTGTCTACACTGAACTTCTGACCTATTATAAATATAAGCGTACGAACAAAAATACTTATATTATGGAAAATAGTAGGTAATTTAGGATGTTTCATGTTTTTTACAATATTTTTCATGTTTATGGACTACAGTTTCAATCTTCACAGTTTTTTTTTAATGTAATGAACCAGGAAACGAGCAGACGGATCGCCTGATGGTAAGCGATTACCGCCGCCCATGGACACTCGCAACACCAGAGGAGTTACACTTGTAACTCCTCTGGTGTTGCGTTGCGGACTTGCGTTCCTGGTCCTTAAAATCCCGAATCCCCCCCATGGGCCTCCGGTAACCTCACTCACGCGGCGAAACACAACGCAAGCGTTATTTCACGCCGGTTTTCTGTGAGGTCGTGGTATTTACCCGGTCGAGCCGGCCCATTCATGCCGAAGCGTGACTCTCCCACAGTTAAAAAAAATGATTTAATGGAATAAAGATTATTCAAAATTATTTATGAATTTCTCACACTGCACGAAAATGGTCTTTTTTTAACCTATTTAATTACATGTTTCAGGTTTTTATCATGTCAGAAGGCAAGCATGACAGATTTTTTGAGCGACCGCTAAAACATCTGGACATACAAAATAACATCCTCCATTGTATACACGGCCGCCATATTGACGTCCACACAATAAACAAGGCTTTTCACGGCTATCAGGCCAGGGTGCACGGGTTTACCCTACTGCGAGGGGGATAGTTTTAAAACATCACTCGTAAATAATAAGGGGGTTCGATCGTGATAGTGCAACCTTTTTGTGTTGTAGCAATTATGATGGGAGAACGTTTTGAATTTGGATGTTTGTTATAATAAGTAGAAGTTTAATTAAAATCCTACTATAATATGGGACCATGGGAAAGTTTGTGAGGATGTATGTATGTATGGATGGATATTTGTTACTCTTTTACGCAAAAACTACTGAACGGATTTTGATGAAATTTGGTATGGTAGTAGATTAGGCTCTGGATAAAAACATAGGCTACTTTTTTTGCCGAAAAAATACAGTATCCCCGAGGGATACTATATTTATGCGGGCGAAGCCTGTGTTGTAGTGGGTACTAGCTGTTGCCCGCGGCTCCGCCCGCATATAATATATAATGCTTAATAATAATTATTGTTCTAAAGCTAGGTTTGACACGCAACTTACAATAATAAAGAAATACGCGTACAGAGTACACGTGGCAGAAGTGAAACTTCATTCGTCATTTCAAGTCCAAAAATACCCTCATCGTACCTAAGGACATCACTTCAAAAACGAATAATAAAAAACTGCACACCTAGAACCATCTGTGTATTGAGCCGTACTTTAGAAAATTAAGTTTAGATATTGCACTGTACGGTTACTTACAATAAAAAAATCAGTATTTGTTTGCTTAGCTCTATTACAGCTGTTTGTAAAAAGAATAAGTAGCTTCCGATAGATTGTGTTATATCCAAAATAGTGTCGTGATGGCTTGAAATTTCGTGACCTTGAAATTTCACTTTCAAAGCTGCTAAAGAACGTAGGGACATACCAGATCGGACTGTCAACCTCTCGCATCTACATGTTCGTTTCGGAGCGAGGGTATGAACGGCGCGTGCCTTTTCCGGCAGTCCGAACTTCACGTGTGAAGGGCGCTAATGTCATGCCACAGGACGTCTACAGGACATAGGCCTCATAATACTTAACAACCTAGTGTTAGTATAAATCAGGTTTATCCGGATATCAATTACCCTGATACCCGGGTTTCTTGACCGTAATCACAATAAATAACGGATAATGTAACGCCCCCCACCCCGTGTGCCTATCGCGGGAACATTAGCATTAATTTAAAATATTATTTATTGTTTATTGCATATTCTGGAGGATTAGTACGCGTAGTCATTAATTCTAAAATAAAATAACCTGTAACGTTATAAAAAGAAAGAAGTAGAAATGTATATTTTATTAATCAGAATAAAATAAAACTAGAATAAACATTAGGTCCTACTTGTGGTGTTTCCGAAGAATGAGTGTTTTATTTTTTGCATTAATTTATAAAAGAGAATACAATTATTTATTTAGATACTTGTAATATTATACAACCTGTAAATAACTCATATTATTTCGGATTGAATGGGGAAACTAAAAGTTAACTATTTTATGCAACATAATCCTCGCTGGTCTCAGAGATGACTATGTTGCAGCCAAATGGCTAGACTGATTTCAAGGGGCTGTCACTGGCAGATAGCATATCTTATAAGCTACTTTATCTAAATGTTCCGTTTAAAAAAATAGGGTTCAGTTGCCATTAGTTCTATGCAAGCGAAGTTGCGGGCATCATAGTAATTCATAAGGCACAACTCACAAGCTACATTTACGTATTTTGATTTTAATTTCGACGACATAATATTATATGTTCACTTTAATTTTACATTCGTTCAGTTATAAAATATAAATATTCAGTAAAATTTATATTTTTATCAAAATTCAGTGTATCAATTCCTTCTGTCAACAATATATTTTCTTTAATATCTACAGGTAAATTTAATTTATTACTTTTGATATACTACCTAACTAAGTACTAAGGAGGCTACAAATCAAGGTTTAGGAGAAATTTCGATATTTCTTTCAATAATACCCCCGTATGTCATAGTTAACTCGGTTAAGTTAAACAATGGTTAACGTGAGTTATGCTGGAAGTTGTCTTATTGTTTACCTTGTCGAGCCCGGCCCGGCCAGTGCTAAGTGATTATGAATACTGGTGTGCACACGAGTGGCGTGGAGCGGCTTGCAATACTTTTTATAAAAAAATATATACACAGTAATAAATGTATCACGGAGACGATGCATACTGGTTCTTTAGAATAGTTATCTAATAGGCAAGCGGACTGATTTTTTTTATTGCATAAATGAATTGTACTCTTAAATATGAGTAACTTCTCAGAAGAAACCGTATATCAGAAGTCAATATTTTCAAAGGTACAGCGATTTGTATACAAAATTTCGCGAGCCTTTATACCAAAAAAAAATTTTTTTTTTTTGCGAAATTGGTAAACAAAACCTACATCATTAGTTTACTCACATCATATACAAAAACATTCATTATGGTAAGTATGAACTTAAACGCACAAATATCGGAGATATTTACAAATATATTCCTGCGGCCGTATACTTTATACCTACTTAATACACTTTAATCCAATAGTGACGTCATTTGTGTGGCGATTTTAGTATGGAGCGTTTTTAGGAGGCTCGCGAAATTTTGTATAAAAATCGCTGTACCTTTGAAAATATTGACTTTTCATATACGGTTTCTTCTGAGAAGTTACTCATATTTAAGAGTACTATTCATTTATGCAATAAAAAAAAATTGTCCGATTGCCTATTGTTAGTTTTTGCTCTTGTGAGGACGGCGTCCAGTGGGTTTTTGACGTGATATTTATTTACGTTTTTGCGTATAATAAAATTACTTATTAGATAACTTTTATTGTTATAAAATGTACATTTATGCTTGCTGTTTATCATTTTAATATCACAATGTTGCTATTTTATTATAGGCTTTCGTATTTCATAAATAGACAGCGCTGTTATGTTAAAAAAATCTGAAGTATTTTATTCTTTCCAAGGAAAGTATTTCTGGAAGAAAATATTTATAAAGCATTTGTTTTATTCTCAAGACAGCGCCACCCACACAGTAAATAATATTGTCAAATTTTTAATGATAGGTAGGTACGCGGTAGCGCGGTAGTAGTAGGTATTGTAGGTATACAGCGGCGACTCCACGCACTTAAAACAAACACGCGAACTACACAAGATACAGTTCTCAAATTCCAAGTTAAACTCAAGTGAATCGGCCGATCGCCTTTGTAAGCTACAAGGCAATTATCATTAATTATTATTAAATGCGACAGTCTTGATAAACGGGGCCCGATAACTTGAGCAAATAATTCAAGTTCGCGAACGTTTCTCGTTTGCTCCCGTCGTATTTCATCTTTGATAACGATTTTTTATCTTTATCAATGAGTTTCGGAATAGTGATTTATATGACATAAGACCCGTGGTGTTTAAATCACTGAATAAGTTTGACGCTGGATTGGGGGGCCCGAAGATGTATAATATGGCTTAAAACTGAAAAAATAAAAAGATGTAATTTACTTTCTGTCGCTCTAGAATTCATTCACTCTGATGTTGCAATTGAACTAATGTGAAAAAATATTAACAATTCTTTAGACATCCTCGGATAATTTTGTATTCAAATTTATATTTATTATTAAAAAGATTTATTATTAACAGGTAACGTGGTCACTGGAAAACGAGATCAAAACTTACGCAAATGCTACATCTAGAATTAAACATATTTTCACTAGAAATGTTATTACAATATAATACAGTAAGTATTATTATATACAAGTCAACATTAAACGTATTTCTCCCTAGAAATCTAATAATAATATTAGGATATACAAGTAAACAACACCATAACATTAAGTAGGTATTGGATCAGATAGTCGTAATAGGAAGGTATCGCTCGCGGATTTGTTCTAAACCGGAGTTAATGGTTTGTTAACTGATGATTAAGGATTAAGAAATATGGAGGAGATATAAGGATACCTCCTTAATATCCCTTAAAATATTAAATTGGAAGGATGAGTCCTTATTCATCTTTATACTCTTACATCTTTTTGTAAAGAAAAGGTCAACCTACTTCAATCGGAGCTTAAAACTACAAACTTTTTATACGTTACAAAACTACTATACGTTAAAAAACTAAAATCGTGCAGTACCTAATAATTCAAGTTGATATTATATAACTGAGGTGAACAGCCATTGGTGATTGTTTTTACAGCTGTTTTCATTGGGTTTATGTTTCCGATCGAACGAAATACTAATAAATGATTAAAATGCCACCAACGTAACACTCGCATTCTTTTGATAGAGTCAGAAAATTCGTTACAAGATCCAGATAGGACTGAGCGTAATTATTTTGACTCACGATACTCATTTTTCAGGGAAGTTCATACTAGCGTAGTATGAAAGCGCAGAGAAGCATCAGTCTGAAATTTGATTTGACAAATTCACCCTTATGTCCACCACGTACATACTACTTTTGCATCTGGGTAAAAATGTATATGTACGAATTTGCGCGTCTGTGCACGACTAACGCTTTTTTAGGGTTCCGTAGTACTCTTATAGTTTAGCTCTGTTCGTCCGTCCGTTTGAACAGCCAGATAGCTAGCTGTTCATACGTCGGTCTGTCTATCCGTCTATCTGTCAGTCCTTCTAGATTCTGTAGTTATGAATGTAAATGGATGTATTTATAAATGGAGAAGTTTACTGATGTTGTTAATATTATATTCAACATAATGATATTAAAATATACATCAAAACTAATCAATATCTGCAAATATTTTTGGAATCGATCAATAAATGACTGAGAAATGGATCATTGAAGTTGAGGGAATTTCTGGTGACACTGTGACGTCACATAGCCTGACGGATCAAATATAGCCTAAGCCGCTGATTGTAGAGATCTGAAAATTGGAGTGTGTGTTCTTTGTATGACGTAGGATATGACAAGAAGAGATTTTCTGAAATTCTACTCCTAAGGGGTGAAAAAGTGGGGCGTAATTTATCTCATTCAGGCTTAGTGACGTCAAAATTACGCAAATTCAAAGTCCCATAACTTTTTTATTTCTAGAGATATTTTGCTAATTCTTTCACACGTTTGTTTTATTTTATTCAAATTTTAATAATTTATGAAAAAAAAATCGGTAAAATTCCTCATTATGTGGATTAGAAGGAATACGTGCATTATGTCGTTGACATAAGAGTGAGTTTGCTATTACTTTTTTATATTGACGCTTCGCTGCGCTTCGACTCCGCGCTAGTATGAATTGACCTTTACGACGCGCGACGTCGCTCAGTTATTGATAGATCGTGTAATGTCGGCGTAATGAAACTGCCACATACAATACTCGCTCATGGCTGTCACCGGGTATCGCGGATCTCTTTGTTGGTTCTCATATCGCGTGGATTAACGACTGCTCTGTACCTGATAAAATAATGCCCGCACTGACGACTGGATAACTAGATACTGGATATGCTATATAATGTATAAAAAAAGCAATGGTGCCCGGTTTCTGAGGTTATCCAATCAAAAGCGATATTGGATAGATAAACTACCGATAAAAACCTCAGAAAATGGGCTATCGTCGTCGATTTTTCGTCGCTGAGTTGTTAGCATTTAAATATATAAATAGAAAATAATTAAAAGAATACCTAGGCTAGACGGCTGAATATTTTTTTAATTGTATAAATGAATAGTACATTTAAATATGAGTAAGTTCTCAGAAGAAATGGTAGGTATATGAAATTAAAATCAATATTTTCTAAAAATATTATTTGTTTACAAAATTTCCCAATCCTCTTGAAAACGCTCGATACAAATAAAACACATTATCTTATCTGACGTAAAAGTGTATAAAATATAGGGCCGCATTAACTTAATATATTTTGTTAATATCTCGGATTTGTGTGTTTGTTAATTATGATGTAAGTAAACTAATGATGTAGTTTTTTTGGGTTGTATCTAATTACTGAATAACACATAAAATTACATATTTTTTAACGTTTATCAAGTAGATAAACCTCAGTATTTGTGAATATATAATAAACTAAATATTAACATGTAATCGTCTCCCCTATACCTTCATGTCTCATCTATAAAACGTAGCTCCGTGTTGTATCGACATTTCGGGCGTTTCATTATGAGCACGCTGATGGCATTTAGATTCTATCTGCTTGTATTGAGGTGGATAAATGAGTTTGCCGTTGTCGCCGTTGTCGCTGTTGTTACCGTTGTTGTTGTCTGATTACAACAACGGTATCTGATGACAACACCTCTCGTTAAGACGTAATGACGTCATTAGCTTGTTCAATAGATCTGTATCTATTGACTTTTAATAGCATTTGAACTTCAGGTGTTTTGAAGGTTTCGTATTAAGCTTCACAACCCTTTCAGATAGCAGTCTCGTGACTGCTGGCATCTTAATTTAAAGGCAGTCTTACTTGAAATTTACATTTAGTTATCTATACTAATATAATAAAGAGGAAAAGTTTGTTTGTTTGTTTATTTGCATCGAATAGACTGCGAAACTGATGAACCGATTTTGATGAAACTTGGCACAGATATAGAGTAGACCACGGGGAAGGACATAGGCTACTTTTTATTGCGGCAATGTGTACGGTGCCGCGAGATTTTTTTTATCGCGCACGAAGTCGCGGGGAACATATAGTTAGTTGAAGTTATAAAGAATAATAGCTAGAAAGCTGGTACCAATTTTAAGATAGGTGTTTGAGGCAAGCCAAATCTTTTCCTATAGCCCTGAACAATCTACCATATCTATATATATATAGTAGGTATATATTAAACTACTATAATTATTTACTAAAATTTTCTTCTACGTAATTTTCTCCAACTGTTTTTTCATTATCGACACTTGAATTCTTTAGGCGCATTATTTAGCCGTTCGTTTGTTTAATTAAACACGAATTAGTGATAATTAACGACGCGTACACTCGCCCTTATTACTAGGGGCGTAAGGGTGAAGTCGCGGCAGATAAACGAGACGATCTCTCTTACTAACTGGCTACATTAATACTAAGAACGATTGGATGTTCGCTTAGTAATTGTACGGTATGAAATGTTGTAAAAATATTTTTTTTTATTTGACACTAGCTTTTGCCCGCGATTTCGTCCGCGTGGAGTTCGGTTTCCATACAACATTTTCAAAAATCCTTTCTTAGCGGATGCCTACGTCATTACAACTATCTGTATGCCAAATTTCAGCAAAACTCGTGCAGTAGTTTCGGCTGTGCGTTGATAGATGAGTCAGTCAGATTTGCCTTCAATATATTTAGAAAAAGAAGAAGAAAAACAAAAAGTCTCATTCTATGTAATACTACCAATTGAAATGTAACTTATTAAGCGTACAATAAAGAAGTACAATGACAAGTAAATTTGGTCGATTGATTATATTTATGATTAGATTGGTCAAGGCACAATAATTATGGATATAATATTATATACATAAAAGATATTATAAAATTCGTTTGGATAGCTCTTATAATATATTGACGAAATGACAGTAGACAAATTAAGTTAGTGGCCAAAATGTTTTTTTATCCAATGCACTCTTGTTCCAAACTCTGCAGAATGTAACTTTGAAACGTCTTGCAAAATGCGGTAATACGTACTCACAATTATCATAATTTTTTATTGAATAAAAATCGATTTTAAATTTTATTTTAAAAGATCGCACTCCAAGTGGTCGTATGTACTGTAGGAGCGAATTCCGTCTATCGCCAGTCGAAGGCTGTCGAAGGTTCGTCTCCGCAGGCTGGTGGTGCACCGGGTACAGACATTTTAAAATTATTTTTAAATAAATACTTACAGTACGACCAAGATATCAATGCTTTTCGGAAATCGTCGTTTTTCATACGTCGTCTGTCTGTGTTATTTTGATAATAACATTAGTTTCACTATTTCTTATCTATATATATAAAAATGTTATGTTGGTTTGTGTCCGCTTCAAAAACTCAAAAAGTTCTGCACCGATTGAGCTGAAATTTTAGCATGATATATAATCCGCATTAAGGATTGTTTTTATCTATTTTCTGCATCAGTCACATATCCGCGACCGCGAAAAAACTATATTTACGCGGGCGGAGCCGCGGGCAACAGCTAGAAACTTATAGAATCGTACTACATCATGCATATTGTATAGCACCGGTTCGTTAACTAGCCCAGCGAGAAGAACCGACATTAGAAAGTGGCGCGGTAGCCCTTTAAGTAAAAAGATGAGAAAATCTGGTTATTTTCAAAATATATTATATATTTTACAATGTAAGATGAATGTAGTAACTTTAATCTATATGACAAAAGTCAAGTAACATAGATGCAATCTTGCAAGGTGCCATCTTATGTCCAAGATGTGCAATCCATAATGAAATAATTGACCTTAAAGAGCACCAGAACGTTCTTTAACAAATTTTTTAAATTAATGGACAGAGGCATAGTCAAATCTGAGGTTACACTATATACCAGAGGTTTATGTAAATATTCAAGTAGAGAGGAGATTTGGCAATTTTCATATTATGATGATAAAATTTTAAAGCATCTCAATTAAATTGAATTCCTCAAGGGGCTATACACCATACTGCGTATCGTCCAATCGGCAGCGTCATGCCGATTAGACCAGTTACAACTGAACGTGTATGTGCGATTTGTAATACGTTTGTGGTGTATTCGGATAACTGCAGATTGGATCAAGCCTGCTGCGTGGACAATAGGCTGCAGTATGGTGTAGGTATTGCAATTGTAAACTCTAACGGTAACAGACATTCTCAATCTATTTTAGGGTTCCGTACCCAAGATGTTAGAATAGAAACAGGACCCTATTACTGAGACTTCGCTGTCTGTATGTCTATCTATCACTATCTATCTATCTATCTCTATCCGAGATAGCTAGACAGTTGAAATTTTTACAGATCATTGTATTTCTGTTGCCGCTATAACAAAAATATTAAAAACAATAAAATCAATATTTAAGGGGGGCTCCTATACACCAAACGTGTATGTCGTCTTGCACGAAACCCTACTTGGGCAACTCCGACTCGCGCTTGGCCGGTTTTTAAATCTTAACCTTTTTAGAACCCAGTGGATCTAAGCCCTAATACTGTCAATAAAGCTGATATCAATTTAATCGTTGTCTGATGGGAGCTCGGAGGTCGGAGGAGGTGTGTTGGAATGTTAATTAAACGGCAGACGGATGGCCGACCCGCGCCGTCAAAACTTAAAAACTTACTTCTATAAATCGCCGTTAATTGGATTCTGACGATTTGGATAGTGACACTTTATTGACGAATCTCGTGAAAGTTATTTCTTTTTTGTGGACTTCCATTTAATGAATTACATCTCTGATTCACTCAGATTATTAAATAACTAGACGTGCACATCAAAAGGAAATCTCGTGGAACCGTACATTTTGCCGCAATAAAAAGTAGCATATGTCCTTTCCGATTTCGTTTAAAAAAACTTTACTAAAGAGTTTTTAGCATGATTTATCAGCGTGGAAACTTAAAAGTTTCTATCTCTTATAGTTTAGAAATGCCAGGATGGGGGACAACTTACAAACCACTTAGGAGGCCGATTACTCGAATATAGTTGAGTGTAAAAAAGTCATGTATGAAATCTTGCTTTTACTTTAAAATACCTATTCAGCGATACCCCACACGATAGGGTAGAATGAATCAATATTTTTCATCCCCACTTCACATGTATGGAGATTGGAGAGCCATCCCTAAAATATAAAATTATTAT